>SAUG01000139.1:0-87756 GCA_011316305.1 Rusavskia elegans
TAACCCTAACCCTAACCCTAACCCTAACCCTAACCCTAACCCTAACCCTAACCCTAACCCTAACCCGGCCTAGATAAAGGGTTCCGCGATATATTAGATAGAAGATATAATAGCCGAATAGGAACTATATCCGGCTATTAGCTTAAATCTAATACTCGGAAAAGAATAAAGCTAACCCGGTACTTATCCCGTACCTTATAGTAGATATCCTTCTCGTACGCCTGCTTAAGGTATTCGTTAAGACGGCCTTTAATATATAAGAAGGCTTAAACCTAGCGATTATAGGAAAAAGGTTAGCTAAAAGATAAATCTAAATAATCTTTGAAGCTATTAATATATTATTAGAAGCGTGCTACGGCGCGTTACCTATTATAAATCGGGTTATTCGCGGCTTAATTATCCTATTCGGCTTATTCGAAAGTAAAGGCTTTAAATTCGCGACTACTAAAGGGATAGATATCTTTAAGTAGTATAACTAAAAGATCTTTAATAATATTATAGGATTTATAGTAAGCTATAAAACTCTCGCGATAGAAAGGGTTAGATATAATTAGCTCTATAGATATAGAACCGAGGTTTCGAGTAAAATAGAACGGGTAGGTTAATACTTTAAGGCCTGTAGGCCCTTTATCTAGATTCTAGAAATAATCCTTCTAAGCTTGGAAGCAGTATATATTACGAAGTAGGGTAATACTAGGATAGAAAGCTCTACTACAAGTTTTAATAAAATCGTTAAAGCCGAAATCGAGGTAGAATTTATTAGGAGGAACGATCTCCTTAGATATATTATATTAGTAAGCTAGTATCTATTCTATAGCGCCTCGGGCTTCCTATAGCGAATCGTATATAATATTAGCCTTTAAGTTATAGGCCGATAGGATAAGGAAAAGCCTTTTAAATTCCTATGTAGTATTAACGCGCCTTACTACTTCTACCTATAAAGGGTCGAGGCAGTTAGCCGGAATAGGGTAGTAGATATCTATAGGAGCTAATAATCTAAAGAAATATAGCTCCTAGTTAGTAGATATATTAGTATAGGCGGCTTCGAAACTTTAAGAATAGCGGGCGGATATATACTTAGGGCAGGTTAATCGAATAGTAGGAAGGACGATTAAGTCTATCTAGCCTAATTAAAAATTATAATCTATATAAATAGTATCCTGTTCTATTCGTATTATATTAGGGAAATATATATAGGTATTAAAGCTTCGCCTTCGGTCGGCAGAACTAAAGCTAATATATAGTTATTTAAACTTATAAATACTATAGCTATAGATTATAAAATACGGGTTCTATATAATATATTAATAGAAAGGCGGGTAGAAGTACTAGTAAAATAAATAAAAGTAGACCGCTAGAGTTATAGAAGTAAAGATAATATTATCGATATTAGTAATAGTATAGATCTAAAGGTTATCTTATTCTTCTATTATAAGTTATTCGAGTAAAGCCTTCTTACTATAGCTAATATTAAAGGAGGGTAGAATAGATTCCCTAGCGAGGAGAGCGCGCTAATTAATATTACGGAAATCCGGGTAAGTAGGATCGTTATACTATAATATTACTAAATAGTATAGAAGCGGGAAAAATAGAGTAGACGAAGCTTTCTAGGGACTAAACGATTTCTAATATATAGCGAGTTCGCCGAAACTCCGAGTGTTAGATAGAAGGTCGGGGCGGTAGTTAGCTAGAATATCTATTAGTAATCTAATAATAGATAGAAGTAGAAAGAAGGCTTACTATAATTATATAAGCGTTAAAAGGCCGTCGTAAGGATTTTATTAGCCTATTTAAACTCTATAGGCCGTAGTTATAGCGGCGGTAATATAGGCGGTACTAACCGTAGTTATTACGGTAGTAATAATTCTATAGACTGTAGTTATTACCGCGGTAAGGTATTAGATAGCTATAGTAGAAGTCCAGGTCTATTATCTAAAGGTATATAAGGAATCTATTTAGTACCTAAATCGCTACCGGAAATAGATAGGGCTCGAATACTGTTTATAAAAGCAGGATCCTTAATTTATACCGGAGACGTAGTTTATAACCTTTTATATAAACGTCCTCCCCTATATTAGGCTATATTTATCGAGTAGAGAATTCTAATAGGAAGGGTAAAAGTTAATACGTTACTAGCGAGGCGAGGTAAGGGATATTTATCGTTCGGTAGTCGGTATAAGGTATTAACCTAGTAAAGTATATCGTTATTAGGGAGGCAATCTTTAACTCTATAAGATAGGATAATAATAGAAAAAAAGATAGAAATAGATAGTAAAATCGAAAATTTAGGTTATAGTTCTACCGTAGGTAGAATAAGCCCTTAGGGCTTTCTACGCCGGACTAATCTATCGCTAGAAGAAAGTTCTAATTAAGCTATTAGCTTCGATACGTAGCCCTAGAATTATATTCTAGAGTTAATATAGAATTTAAACAGGGTATAATATAGTCCTAGGACTACGAAGGTCTATTTAATACTATAGTACGTACTAATAGATACCTTCGGGGCCTCGGTAGAAAAAATAGGAAGAGCGAGGGCGGCAGCCGGAACTACCTAAAATTTTTAGTTCGAAGCCTTTTTTATTTTAAATATTACTTTATAACTTTTAGCCGCTTCCTTCCTCTTTTCCTCTATCTAGTACTTTTTAGGCCTACCTCGAGGTATCTTAAGTAGTTAGATAGATATATTACGCTCCGGTAGAAGTACTTAGTACTAGACCTCGAAATTACGAAAGGGGTTAACTAGTAAAAAGTATTATTAGGCGGTTCCGATAGAAAGAAAGAAAGAATAGGTATCTAATTTATACGATATAAGGATATAAGAAGTCGGCTATTATTATATAATAGGAAAGGACCGTTACTAATATTACTAGAAAATACGTAAATTAAGTTTTAATTATAAGTATAAAGTAATAAATAGGAAGTAGGAAAACCTATTACCCTAATATTCGATATCTAAATTAGGCGGTAAAAGTAGGGAACTAGTATTCTATCGGGAATAATAGGTCCCCTCCGGTATATAGAGCGGATTATAGGCTAGTACGCTTTAACTTTTATTAGGGACTTATTATAGAGCTAGCAGGCTTTTTTACCTATTTAAATAAGAGATAGCCGCCTAGATAGATCGTTAATAGTACTATAGTAGAAGAGAGGCCTATAGTAGGCTTTATAGTAATAAAGAATAGAACTAGGTAGTACCTAGAGTTTTAGATTATTAACAAACGGCCTGCTATTTTATACGCTACCGTTTTTATCGTATAGTATTACGTTCCTGTTTAACGGTAGCGGGGAGTTATCTATAATCTATATTAAAGGTTAGGTAGGCTAGTAATAGCTTTACTAAACTTAAAAAGGAGCTAGTAAAAATAGAATAGAAAGAACGAGGGTAGAAATAGGAAATTCGTATAGAACCTGCCGCCTTATAGAAAAGTAAAAGATAAGACCTTTAGCTAATTAATTACTACCTTTAAATCTTCTTAACGTGTATATATACGGATAACTATATAGGTTACTATTAGATTAATTAGATAATTAAATCTTCCCGGCGATTAATTAGATAATTAAATCTTCTTTCGCTCTAAATAATAATTATACTAGTAGTAGCGGTAGAAAGCGGCGGGAAGCAGAATTTAGACGAATATTAAAACTAATAGCGACTATATAGTTAGATATACTACGAACTATTACGATTATTTTAGTTCTAAAAGCTGGAAGTTTATCGTAAGATAATTCTATAGAACTTTTATACCGGAACGGTATTAATAGGACGATATTAATATACGGTATAACCGACCGATATTAACTAAGTCCTATAGAATACCCGCCTAACTCTAACCCTCCGCACCGTACAATTAGTAGCTCTAAAGATATTAGAGCAATCTTTAAATTTAGCCGACGCTTTATTCCCTTACTAAAATCTAATCTTTAAAGCAGGAAAGTTAGCTTTCGCCTATTTCTATATAATAAACCTAGATAAAGGGATAATAACTAAATTAGGCTTATATTTATATTTATTATATATTTCTATAAATACTAAAGCCTTTTTATTTAGATCTATAGTAGAAGTATAGTAGAATAATTTCTTATATTATAGTATACCTTTACGCCGTAGTATAGATAATCCTCGATAGCTAAAAAAGAAATTAGATACCGAGTTTAAATCTAAAGTATCCGAATCCGTATTAACCGGGTTATAAAAGGAGGTTATAAAAGCTAATTTATCTATATATAACTCGGTTAGTTCTTAATTTTTAAATCCTATAGGTTAAACGTAGTCCTAGGTTAATATTAATAGCGGCGCCTCTATAGTAGATAAAGGGGTATCGACGTAGTTCTAGATTAATATTAACGTTAGTTCTTTAGTTTTAGATAAAAGGGCGGGTTTAGGCTTTATAAAGCCTAGGTCTACTATTACTATTTTTATATCAGCTAAAGCTATATTAGTAAAAATAGAATAATAGAAAGTTTAACGGTTTACTACTATATTTAATAGTATACTATACTATTAAGTAGAGCGCCTAAATAGTTTTTTCTAAACCTATCTCGTCGGCTAATAGCAGACCCCTAAATATAGGCTCTACAATTAATACCTAATATAGAAATTATATCTAATACGGTTTAAAATACTATATAGTTCTAGGATATTTATTAAAATAGAGATAATTAGCCGGATAGATACCTAAGGCGCGGGATAGTTCGGGATCTAATTATAAGGTCTTATAGGACTCTTCGTATAAAGGAAAGATAATATTAATAGTACTAATATACTTTTAGATATTTTCGACTATTTATTAAACTTATTAGTTATCTATTACCGTATCGGTCTCTACTATAATATTAGTTAAATAGGCTACTTTATAGGTAAATACTTATTCTACTAATTTTTACTAGCCCTTTTAGATAGCTTTCGCCCTAGCTTCCTTTTCTTAAATTATTATAACTATCTATTCGACCGTTATATTAGAAAGGAACTAGACTAGTATATACTTAAGGTTATATAAACTCTTAATTATAGCTATTTACTCGGTATATAATAGGGGCAGGCAGGAATTCTACCGGCTATTATTTAATTTATATATAATATAAACCGAAACTAGTTTATCGATTTTTTTTTTAAATTAGGCTAGTAATTCTTTTTCTACTACCTTATAATTAATATCCGGTAATACGCGGTTAGTTTCTAGTTCTTCCTTAATCTCGCGTATCTAGTCTAGATCTTCGATCTAATTAAACTCTACGGGTTTAAAGGGGGTTAGCGCTAGAAGTTTTTCTAGCTTAAAGTCGGATATATAAGGATCGGTATCCGGAGTAGTATAATAGCGTACTAGTACAGCCTTATTAGTCTAGAATTTAGAGGTACCTATATAATTTCCCGAATATACCGCCTTTTTAATCGACTTTTTAAACTAGTTTTTAACTAGGTAATAGACTCGATATTAATCCTCGGAAGCGTAAACCTAATAGAAGTATTTTTTATTCCGGTAAACCGGATCGCCCTCGGAAGTATACGTCGAAATATCTAGGCCTCGGCTACTTGTTAGGATATTATTAATATCTTAATCTAGTATAAAAAAAGTTAATAAATCGTATAAAAAGTATTCCTTTCGACAGGTAATAGCTATATATAGGAAATAGGATTAAAACCGCTAATATTAATCTCGTTCTACTAAGAAATATAGCTAAATAGTTTACTAACTTTAATCTATATTTTTACTAGCTCTTTTTCTATTTACTTTTTTTAGTATTCTTCCTTATTAATAGTAGTAAGTCTATCTAGTAGTACGCTTAGATAGCTATAAAGCTCCCTTAGTTCGCTAGTATTAGCGAGGCCGAGATACCCGTATAGCAAAATATCGCTACCTATAAGATCTAGTCCGCCTTTTTTAGAAAAAATAACCTAAACGCTATTAAGGAACTATAATAGATTTTTAGATAGTAGTAGTCCGGCTAAAGCTAGGCTTACGTCTATTAATAGATTTAGAGTAGCAGTTTTCCTAGATCTAATAGGTATTAATAGCCTAGCTTATATAGTCCGTATTCTTTTCTTTTCCTTTAGTAGTACTATATAGACCTAGGACTATATTCTAGTACGAGCTAGATACTTTAAAAGGGGTATTTTAGAAACCGTAGGATAACCGTACCTAGAAAAAAAAGAAAGACTATATAGTTTTAGGGGTCGAAAATATAGACTATCGGAATAAATTAATATAATTAAGGCTAGATATAATTCTAGAATAATAAATAATAAAGGCTAGATATAATCCTAGGATAATAACTCGCTATAATTAAATTAAGGTAAATTAACTAAAAGCCGCGGTAAAATTAGTATTAAATATAGTAATTCGAGTATTCGGAAGCTATAAAATATAGTTTATATCTAATACTATAAAGCAGATTATAACCCTAAAACTATATTAAAGAGTAGAAAAACGTACTAATAAGGTTATAATTAAAAAAGAAATAGAAATATACGAGCAGGTAGTACTAAGTATAATATATAAAAAAAAGAAAAGTAAAATAGAAGATAAAGAGTATTTATATATTAATAACAGCCGAGTAATATACTAATAGACGCGAGTAACGCGTAGATATTTAACAGGTTTTATTTCTAAAGTAAAAATAGGTAGTAGAATAAAATAAAAATAAACTACTTTATTAGAAGAATATATTAAATATATAATATATAGTAAATATATTAGGACTAGTGCTCTTTTATTATCCTAGGATTATATCCAGTCTTTATAGTATTAAGGCTTTAGTTATCCTAGGATTATATCCAGCCCTTATAGAATTAAAAGAAAAACTTATCCGGATTAAACTATAATCTATATATATCTAGCGAAAAGTATCGGTTTCTAAGTCTATAAGGTCTATAGTTATTAATTAAATAGATAAATAGTAGGACGATATAAAGATACCTTATATCTATATCTATAGGTAATCTACCTTAATATTCCTTTCTACTAGTAAAAGTTATTTTCCCTCGACCTAGTTAGATCTTTTTATATCGGAGTATTTAGTAAACCGCTAGATCTAAAGGATATAGTCTTAGAATTATATTATTAATAGATATAGTCCTAGAGTTACGTTATTAATATCGGTACTAGTTATTTACCGCGGACTATAATCTAGTAATCTATTATAACTAAACTAAATCTAATTCTTATTTCTATTATAATTAAAAAGCTCGGAATTATCGGCTAGATTATTATTATCGTTAAATTTCGCCTCTTAAACCTCTACTACGATAGCTAGCTAATCTAGCTTCTAGTAAAAAATATAGAAATAATCGGAAAATATTAGATCTAGTATACCGAAGGTACTATAATTATTAAATAGATACGGCTCGAGTAGGAAAACCCGCCCTAAAATACTCTATAAAGTAGTTTCTAGACTGCCGGTTCTAATAATATTACTAAGTTTTTCTAGTTCCTTCTATCGCCGCGTCGCGTATATTCTATATTATCGGCCTAGTCGACTAGAATCCTAGCTAAATACTATCCGGTCCGAGCTACTTTAAAAAAGCTTCGGATCTCTTAGGCTTTTTCTATACTATATATTTATTTCGCGGAGATTATTATAGCTAGATCGTTATAATTAAACTAAAAGATAGTATATAAAATAGTAGAAGTAATATAAAATATCTATTATAAAAAAGTTAAGCTATATTTAGTACTTCCGGCGTTAATAAAGTATCTATAGAACTTATAGATTAAAACCCGGAAAAATATATATTCCTATTTCCGTTCCCGGTAATCTTTATAGTTATCCTACGCGAAAAGGGCCTATAGCCGATCTCTTTATAAGCCGGATTTAAAATACTAGCTAAAGTAAAAATTATTAGATTTAGAAAACTAATAAATAAAAGTAATATAAAGAAATATCCCTCCTAGAAATTATTATATAGCGGGGAAAGTTAATAGTTTAAAGCCTAACCGTTCCTGTTTAGTTAAGCGCTTTAGATATAGCTCTTAAATCTCTTTCCGGACCTAGGCTATAAAAGTTCTATACTAGTAATTTTACTCTTTATTAAACTAAAATATATAGAGCTACTATTTTAGAATTTATAGTTTAGGCGCCCTTATAACTTCCTCGGTTTACTACTTAGTATCGATAATATCGTCCGCTATCCGGTTAACTAGCTTATAAATAATATATTTATTATAGTCGATAAATATAAAATATATAGCGAGTTAAATAGATTTATAGTAACGACGCTAAAGTAAGGTAGTACGATTAGAAAAAGATACTACCTAAACTTTGTCTACCTAGAAGCGAAAGCAGATTTAGAAAAAAGCAAGGAACCGGTCTTATTTTATACGGATCCTAGCGATATTATATATACTTTTAAACTTCTACTAAAGCCCGATTCTAATATTTAATTAGTAAATAATTCGAGTATTAAAAGAAAGAATACTCTACTAGAAAATTATATCCGGAAAATAAGAAATAATACTATACCGGTCTATTATTACTTAGTATTATAAGCTAAATCTAGTTATATAAGCAGGATCGGCGTCTATTTCTATATTATTTTCTTCTAAAGTAGAAACTACGCGTACCCGTTTTATCTACTATTCCTTTTTTATAAAGGAAGGATATTATACTGGTTCGGTTTCCTCTATAGCGAGACGTATAGTATTAATAGTAATATAAAATATATTTCTATTAGTTCTTTATTCTTCCTATAAAGCTAGAAATAGACCGGCTACCGGTATAGATTATACCGCTAATACTTTAAAAAGGAGAAGTTAAGTATTTAGAAAAGTCGAGATAAAGGCGATAATATCCTAGGTAGAAATAAAGGTATATAGTCGATAGAACTCCGCGGGAAGGTTAAAAATATAGTTCTAGAACTATATTAGACCCGGCCTAGATAAAGGGTTCCGCGATATATTAGATAGGAGATATAATAGCTAAATAAAAACTATATCCGGCTATTAACTTAAATCTAATATTCGGAAAAGAGTAAAGCTAACCCGGTACTTATCCTATATTCTATAGTAAATATCTTTCTTATACGCCTGCTTAAAGTATTTATTAAGACGGCTTTTAATATATAAGAAAGCTTAAACCTAGTAATTATAGAAAAAAAGTTAGCTAAAAAATAGATCTAAATAATTTTCGAAGCTATTAGTATATTATTAAAAGCGCGCTGCGGTATATTATTTATTATAAATCGGGTTATTCGCGGCCTAATTATTTTATTCGGCTTATTTAAAAGCGAAGGCTTTAAATTCGCGACTACTAAAAAGATAGATATCCTTAAATAATATAACTAAAAGATCTTTAATAGTATTATAGGATTTATAGTAAACTATAAAACTCTTATAACGGAAGGGGTTAGATATAGTTAGCTCTATAGATATAGAGCCGAGGTTTTAAATAAAATAGAATAGGTAGGTCGATACTTTAAGGCCTATAGGCCCTTTATCTAGATTCTAGAAATAATCCTTCTAAGCTTAAAAGCAGTATATATTATAAAGCAGGGTAATACTAGGATAGGGAGCTCTACTATAAGTTTTAATAAAATTATCGAAGCCGAAATCGAAGTAGGATTTATTAGGAAGAACGATTTCCTTAAATATATTATATTAATAAGCTAGTATCTATTCTATAATACTTTAGGCTTTCTATAGCGAATCGTATATAATATTAGCTTTTAAATTATAGGCTAATAGAACGAAAAAAAGCCCTTTAAACTCCTATATAGTATTAGCGCGCCTTACTACTTCTACCTATAAAAGGTCGAAGTAATTAGCCGGAATAGGGTAGTAGATATTTATAGGAGCTAATAATCTAAAGAAATATAGCTTCTAGTTAATAAATATATTAGTATAGGCGGTTTTAAAATTTTAAAAATAGCGGGCGGATATATATTTAGAATAGATTAATTAAATAGTAGGAAGGATAATTAAGTCTATCTAGCCTAATTAAAAATTATAATCTATATAAATAGTATTCTATTCCGTTTATATTATATTAGGGAAATATATATAGGTATTAAAGCTTCGCCTTTAGTCGGTAGAATTAAAGCTAATATATAGTTATTTAAATTTATAAATACTAAAGCTATAGATTATAAAGCGCGGGTTCTATATAATATATTAATAGAAAGGTAGATAGAAGTACTAATAAAATAGATAGAAATAGACCGCTAGAATTATAGGAGTAAGGATAATACTATCGATATTAGTAGTAGTACGGATCTAAAGGTCGTTTTACTTTTCTATTATAAATTATTTAAATAAAGCCTTTTTACTACAGCTAATATTAAAGGAGGGTAAAATAGACTCTTTAGCGAGGAAAACGCGCTAATTAATATTATAGAAATCCGGGTAAGCAGGATCGTTACGCTATAATATTACTAAATAGTATAGAAACGGGAGGAATAGAGTAGATAAAACTTTCTAGAAACTAAATAATCTCTAATATATAGTAAGTTCGCCGAAGCTTCGAGCGTTAAATAAAAGGTCGGGGCAGTAGCTAGCTAGAATATCTATTAGCGATCTAATAATAGATAGAAATAAAAAAAAGGCTTACCGTAATTATATAAACGTTAAAAAGCCGTTATAAAGATTTTATTAGCCTATTTAAACTCTATAGGCCGTAGTTATAGCGGTAGTAATATAGGCGGTATTAACCGTAGTTATTACGGTAGTAATAATTTTATAGGCTATAGTTATTACCGCGGTAAGGTATTAGATAGCTATAGTAGAAGTCTAGGTCTATTATCTAAAAGTATATAAAAAATCTATTTAGTACCTAAATTGCTACCGGAAATAGATAGAGTTTAAATACCGCTTATAGAAATAGGATCCTTAATTTATACCGGAAACGTAGTTTATAACCCTTTATATAAGTATCTTTCTCTATATTAGGCTATATTTATCGAGTAGGGAACTCTAATAGGAAAGGTAAAAGTTAATATATTACTAGTAAGGCGAAATAAAGGATATTTATTGCTCGGTAGTCGGTATAGAATATTAACCTAGTAAAATATATTATTATTAAAGAAGTAATCTTCGACTCCGTAAAATAGGATAATAATAGAAAGAAAGGTAGAAATAGATAGTAAAATCGAAGGTTTAGGTTATAGTTCTGCTATAAGTAGAATAAGCTCCTAGAACTTTCTATACCGGACTAATCTATTATTAGAAAAAGGTTATAATTAAACTATTAGCTTCGATATATAGCTCTAGAATTATATTCTAGAGTCGATATAGAGTTTAAACGGGGTATAACGTAGTTCTAGGAATATAAAGGTCTATTTAATACTATAGTACGTACTAATAGATACCTTCGGAGCCTTAGTAGAAAGAATAGAAGGAATAAAGGCGGCAGCCGGAACTACCTAAAATTTTTAGTTCGAGGCCTTTTTTATTTTAAATATTATTTTATAATTTTTAGCCGCTTTCTTCTTCTCTTCCTCTATCTAATACTTCTTAGACCTGCTTTAAAGTATTTTAGGTAGTTAGATAGATATATTACGCTCCGGTAGAAGTACTTAGCGCTAGACCTTAAAATTATAAAAAAAATTAACTAGTAAAAAGTATTATTAGGCGGTTCCGATAAAAAGAAAGGAGAAATAAATATCTAACTTACGCGATATAAAGATATAAAAAGTCGGCTATTATTATATAATAGGAAAGGACCGTTACTAATATTACTAGGGAATATATAAATTAGGTTTTAATTATAAATATAAAATAACGAATAGGAAGTAAAAAAACCTATTATCCTAATATTCGATATCTAGATTAGGCGGTAAAAGTAGGGAACTAGTATTCTATCGGGAATAATAGGTCCCTCCCGGTATATAAAGCGGATTATAGACTAGTATACTTTAACTTTTATTAGAGACTCGTTATAGAGCTAGCGGGCTTTTTTACCTATTTAAATAAAAAATAGCCGCCTAGATAGATTATTAATAGTACCGTAGTAGAAGAGAGGCCTATAGCAGGCTTTATAGTAATAAAGAATAGAACTAGGTAGTACCTGGAATTTTAGATTATTAATAAACAGCCTGCTACTTTATACGCTACCGTCTTTATTATATAGTATTATATTCCCGTTTAATAGTAGCAGGGAATAATCTATAACCTATATTAAAGGTTAGGTAGGCTAGTAATAGCTTCGCTAAACTTAAGAAGGAGCTAGTAAAAGTAGAATAGAAGGAGCGAGGGTAGAAATAGAAAATTCGCGTAGAACCTGCCGCCTTATAGAGAAGTAAAGGGTAAGACCTTTAGCTAATTAATTACTACTTTTAAATCTTTTTAACGCGTATATATATAAATAACTATATAGGTTACTATTAGATTAATTAGATAATTAAATCTTCCCGGCGATTAATTAGATAATTAAATCTTCCCTCGCTCTAAGCGATAATTATATTAGCGGTAATAGCGGAAAGTAGCGGGAAGTAGGATTTAGACGAATATTAAAACTAACAGCGACTATATAATTAGATATACTACGAACTATTATAATTATTTTAGTTCTAAAAGCTGGAGGTTTATTATAAAATAATTCTATAGAACTTTCGTACCGGAACGGTATTAATAGGATAATATTAATATACAGTACAACCGACCGATATTAACTAAGTTCTATAGGATACCCGCCTAACCCTAACCCTCTATACTATATAATAATTACGTCCAGCTTTTATAGAATTAAAGGAGAAGTTCGTCCGGAATAAACTATAGTCTATATATATCTAGTAAAAAATATCGGTTTCCGAGTCTATAAAATCTATAATTATTAGTTAAGTAGATAAATAGTAGAATAATATAAAGATACCTTATACCTATATCTATAGGTAACCTACCTTAGTATTCCTTCCTACTAGCGAAAGTTATTTTCTTTCGATTTAGTTAGATTTTTTTACGTCGGAATATTTAGTAAACTGCTAGATTTAAAGGATATAATCCTAGAATTATATTATTAATAGATATAGTTCTAGAATTATATTATTAATATCGGTACTAGTTACTTACTACGGACTATAATCTAGTAATCTATTATAACTAAACTAGGTCTAATTCTTACTTCTATCGTAGTCGAGAAACTCGGGATTATCGGCTAGATTATTATTATTATTAAACCTCGCCTTTTAAGCCTCTACTACGACGGCTAGCTAATCTAGCTCCTAGTAAAAGATATAGAAACGATCGGAGAATATTAAATCTAGTATACCGAAGGTACTATAATTATTAAGTAGATACGGCTCGAATAGGAAAACCTGCCCTAGGATATTCTATAAGGTAGTTTCTAGACTACCGGTTCTAATAATATTACTAAGTTTTTTCTAGTTCTTTTTATTACCGTATCGCGTATATTCTATATTATCGGCCTAGTTAATTAGAATCCTAGCTAAATACTATCCGGTCCGAGCTATTCTAGAAAGACTTCGGATCTTTTAGACTTTCTTTATACTATATACTTATTTCGCGGAAATTATTATAGCTAGATTATTATAGTTAAATTAAAGGATAGTATATAGGATAGTAAAAGTAATATAAGATATCTATTATAAAAAAATTAAACTATATTTAGTATTTCCGGTATTAATAAAGTATTTATAAAGTTTATAGATTAAAACCTAGAAAGACGTATATTTCTATTTCTATTTCCGGTAATCTTTATAGTTATCCTATATAAAAAAAGCTTATAGCCGATCTTTTTATAAGCCGGATTTAAAATACTAGCTAAAATAGGAATTATTAGATTTAAAAGACTAGTAAGCGAGGATAATATAAAGAAATATTCTTCCTAGGAATTATTATACGGTAAGAAAAGTTAATAGTTTAAAGCCTAACCGTTCCCGTTTAGTTAAGCGTTCTAGATATAGTTTTCAAGTCTTTTTCCGGATCTAGACTATAAAAGTTCTATACTAGCGGTTTTATTTTTTATTAAGCTAAAATATATAGAACTACTACTTTAAAGTTTATAGTTTAGACGCCTTTACGACTTTTTCGGCCTACTATTTAGTATTAACTATATTATCTACTATCCGGTTAACTAGCTTATAGATAATATATTTATTATAGTTAACGAGTACGAGATATATAGCGAGTTAAATAGATTTATAGTAATAATACTAAAGTAAAGTAGTATAATTAGAGGAGGATACTATTTAAACTTTATCTACCTAGAAGCGAAGGTAGATTTAGAAAAAAATAAAGAACCAGTTTTACTCTATATAGATCCTAGTAATATTATATATACCTTTAAACTTCTATTAAAGCCCGTTTTTAATATCTAATTAGTAGATAATTCGAGTATTAAAAGAAAGAATACCCTACTAGAAGATTATATCCGGAAAATAAAAGATAATACTATACCGGTTTATTATTATTTAGTATTATAAACTAAGTCTAGTTATATAAATAGGGTCGGCGTCTACTTCTATATTATCCTTTTCTAAAACAGGAATTATACGTACCTATTTTATCTACTATTCTTTTTTTATAAGAAAAAGATATTATACTAGTTCGGTTCCTCCTATAGTAAGATATATAATATTAATAGTAATATAAAGTATATTTCTATTAGCTTTTTATTTTTCCTACGAAGCTAGGAATAGACCGGTTACCGGTACGGGTTATACCGCTAATATTTTAAAAAAGAAAAATTAAGTATTTAGAAAGGTCGAAATAAAGGCGATAATATCCCGGGTAGAAACAAGGGTATATAGTCGATAGAATTCTATAGAAAGGTTAGAAATATAGTCCTAGAACTATATTAGACCCGGCCTAAATAAAGGGTTCCGCGATATATTAAATAGAAGATATAATAGCCGAATAGGAGCTATATCCGGCTATTAGTTTAAATCTAATACTCGGAAAAAAATAAAGCTAACCCGGTATTTATTTTATACTCTATAGCAGATATCTTTCTTATACGCCTATTTAAGGTATTTATTAAAACGGCCTTTAATATATAAGAAAGCTTAAATCTAGTAATTATAAGAAAAAGGTTAGCTAAAAAGTAGATTTAGATAATCTTCGAAGCTATTAGTATATTATTAAAAGCGCGCTATAGCGCGTTACCTATTATAAATTAGGTTATTCGCGGCCTAATTATCCTATTCGGTTTATTTAAAAGTAAAGGCTTTAAATTCGCGACTATTAAAGGGATAGATATCTTTAAATAGTATAACTAAAAGATCTTTAATAGTATTATAGAATTTATAATAAACTATAAAACTTTTATAATAGAAAAGATTAGATATAATTAGCTCTATAGATATAGAGCCGAGGTCTCGAATAAAATAGAATAGATAGGTTAATATTTTAAAGCCTATAGGCCTTTCGTCTAGATTTTAGAAATAATCCTTTTAAGCTTAAAAGTAGTATATATTACGAAGTAGGGTAATACTAGGATAGAAAGCTCTACTATAAATTTTAATAAAATTATCGAAGCCGAAATCGAAATAGAATTTATTAGAAAGAATAATTTCCTTAGATATATTATATTAGTAAACTAGTATCTACTTTATAGCACCTCGGGCTTTCTATAGCGAATTATATATAATATTAGCCTTTAAATTATAGGCCGATAGAATAAAAAAAAGCCTTTTAAATTCCTGCGTAGTATTAGCGCGCCTTACTACTTCTATCTATAAAGGGTCGAGATAGTTAGCCGGGATAGGGTAGTAGATATCTATAGGAGCTAATAATTTAAAGAAATATAGTATTTAATTAATAGATATATTAATACAGGCGGCTTTAAAACTTTAAAAATAGCGGGTAGATATATATTTAGAATAGGTTAATCGAATAGTAGGAAAGATAATTAAGTCTATCTAGCTTAATTAAAAATCGTAACCTATATAGATAGTATCCTATTCTATTTATATTATATTAGGGAAATATATATAGATATTAAAGTTTCGTTTTCGGTCGGCAGAACTAAAGCTAATATATAGTTATTTAAGTTTATAAATACTATAGCTATAGATCGTAAAACGCGGGTTCTATATAATATATTAATAAAAAGGCGGGTAGAAGTACTAGTAAAATAGATAGAAGTAGACCGCTAGAATTATAGGAGCGAGAATAATACTATCGATATTAATAGTAGTACGGATCTAAAGGTCGTTTTACTCTTCTATTATAAGTCGTTCGAGTAAAGCCTTCTCGCTACAGCTAACGTTAAGGGAGGATAGGATAGATTCCCTAGCGAGGAGAGCGCGCTAATTAATATTACGGAAATCCGGGTAAATAGAATTATTACGCCGTAATATTATTAAACGGTATAGAGGCGGGAGGAATAAAATAGACGAAGCTTTCTAGGGACTAAACGATTTCTAATATATAGTAAATTCGCCGAAGCTCCGAATATTAAGTAGAAGGTCGGGGCGGTAGCTAGCTAGAATATCTATTAGCGATCTAATAATAGATAAAGGTAGAAAGAAGATTTACTATAATTATATAAATATCGAAAGGCTGTTATAAGGATTTTATTAGCCTGTTTAAACTTTATAGGCCGTAGTTATAGCGGCGGTAATATAGGTAGTACTAACCGTGGTTATTATAGTAGTAATAATTCTATAGGCCGTAGTTATTACCGCGGTAAGGTATTAGATAGCTATAGTAGAAGTCTAAGTCTATTATCTAAAGGTATATAAAGAATCTATTTAGTATCTAAGTCGCTACTAAAAACGGATAGGGCTCGAATACTGTTTATAGGAGCAGAATCCTTAATTTATACCGGAAACGTAGTTTATAACCTTTTATATAAGCGTCCTCCCCTATATCGGGCTATATTTATCGAGTAGGGAACTCTAATAGGAAGGGTAAGAGTTAATATATTACCGGTAAGGCGAGGTAAAAGACGCTTATCGCTCGGTAGTTAGTATAGGGTATTAACCTAGTAAAGTATATTATTATTAGGGAAGCGATCTTCGACTCCGTAGAATAGGATAATAATAGAAAGAAAGGTAGAAATAGATAGTAAAATCGAAGGTTTAGGTTATAATTCTACTATAAGTAGAATAAACCCCTAGGGCTTTCTACGCCGGACTAATCTATCGCTAGAAAAAGGTTCTAATTAAGCTATTAGCTTCGATACGTAGCCCTAGAATTATATCCTAGGGTCGATATAGAATTTAAACGGGGTACGACGTAGTCCTAGGACTACGAAGGTCTATTTAGTACTATAGTATATACTAATAGATACCTTCGGGGCCTCGGTAGAAAGAATAGGAGGAACGAGGGCGGCAGCCGGAACTACCTAAAATTCTTAGTTCGAAGCCTTCTTTACTTTAAATATTATTTTATAACTTTTAGCCGCTTCCTTCCTCTTTTCTTCTATCTAGTACTTTTTAGGCCTGCTTTAAAGTATTTTAGGTAGTTAGATAGATATATTACGCTCCGGTAGAAATATTTAGCGCTAGACTTTAAAATTATAAAGGGGGTTAACCGGTAAAAAATATCGTTAGGCGGTTCTAATAGAAAAAAAGGAGAAATAGGTATCTAACTTATACGACGTAAGGACGTAAAAAATCGGCTATTATTATATAATAGGAAAGGACTATTACTAATATTACTAGGAAATACGTAAATTAGGTTTTAATTACGAGTACGAAGTAATAAATAGAAAATAAGAAAACCCGTTACCCTAATATTTAATATCTAGATTAGGCGGTAAAAGCAGGGAACTAGTATTCTATCGGGAATAATAAGTCCCCCCCGGTATATAGAGCAGATTATAAGCTAGTACGCTTTAACTTTTATTAGGGACTTATTATAGAGCTAGCGGGCTTTTTTACCTATTTAAATAAGAAATAGCCGCCTAGATAGATCGTTAATAGTACTATAGTAGAAGAGAGGCCTATAGTAGGCTTTATAGTAATAAAGAATAGAACTAGGTAGTACCTAGAGTTTTAGATTATTAACGAACAGCCTACTACTTTATATACTACTATTTTTATCGTATAGTATTATATTCCTATTTAACGGCAGCGGGGAATTATCTATAACCTATATTAAGGGTTAGGTAGGCTAGTAATAGCTTCGCTAAACTTAAGAAGGAGCTAGTAAAGGTAGAATAAAAAAAGTAAAGGTAGAAATAAGAAATTTACGTAAAACCTGCCGCCTTATAGAGAAGTAAAGGATAAAACCTTTAGTTAATTAATTACTACCTTTAAATCTTTTTAACGCGTATATATATAGATAACTATATAGGTTACTATTAAATTAATTAGATAATTAAATCTTCCCGGCGATTAATTAGATAATTAAATTTTCCTTCGCTCTAAGTAATAATTATACTAGCGGTAGCGGTAGGAAGCGGTAGGAAGCAGGATTTAGATAAATATTAAAACTAATAGCAACTATATAATTAGATATACTACGAACTATTATAATTATTTTAGTTCTAAAAGCTAGAAGTTTATTATAAAATAATTCTATAGAACTTTCGTACCGGAACGGTATTAATAGGACGATATTAATATATAATACGACCGACCGATATTAACCAAGTTCTATAGAATACCCGCCTAACCCTAACCTTCTATACCGTATAATAATTATATCCAGCCTTTATAGAATTAAAAGAGAAATTTATCCGGAATAAACTATAGTCTATATATATCTAGTAAAAAATATCGGTTTCCGAGTCTATAAAATCTATAATTATTAGTTAAGTAGATAAATAGTAGGATAATATAAAGATACTTTATACCTATATCTATAGGTAACCTACTTTAGTATTCCTCCCTACTAGTAAAAGTTATCTTCTTTCGATCTAGTTAGATTTTTTTACGTCGGAATATTTAGTAAACCGCTAGATTTAAAGGATATAGTCCTAGAATTACGTTATTAATAGATATAGTTCTAGAATTATATTATTAATATCGGTACTAGTTACTTACTGTAGACTATAATCTAGTAATCTATTATAACTAAACTAGGTCTAATTTTTATTTCTATTGTAGTCGAGAAACTCGGGATTATTAGCTAGATTATTATTATCGTTAAACCTTGCCTTTTAAGCCTCTACTGCGACAGCTAGCTAATCTAGCTCCTAGTAGAAGATATAAAAATAATCGGAGAATATTAGATCTAGTATACCGAAAGTACTATAATTATTAAGTAGATATAGCTTAAATAGGAAGACCTGCCCTAGAATACTCTATAAAGTAATTTCTAGACTACCGGTTCTAATAATATTACTAAGTTTTTTCTAGTTCTTTTTATCGCTGTATCGCGTATATTCTATATTATCGGCCTAGTTAATTAGAATCCTAGCTAAGTACTATCCGGTCCGAGCTATTCTAGAAAGGCTTCGGATCTTTTAGACTTTCTTTATACTATATATTTATTTCGCGGAAATTATTATAGCTAGATTATTATAGTTAAATTAAAGGATAGTATATAGGATAGTAGAGGTAATATAAGGTATCTATTATAAAAAAATTAAACTATACTTAGTATTTCCGGTATTAATAAAATATTTATAAAGTTTATAGATTAAAACCTAGAAAAACGCGTATTTCTATTTCCGTTCCCGGTAATCTTTATAGTTATCCTACGTAAAAAAGGCTTATAGCCGATCTTTCTATAAGCCGGATTTAAAATACTAGCTAAAATAGGAATTATTAGATTTAAAGGACTAGCAAGCGAGGATAATATAAGGAAATATCCTTCCTAGGAATTATTATACGGCGGGGAAAGTTAATAATTTAAAGCCTAACCGTTCCCGTTTAGTTAAGCGCTTTAAATATAGTTTTTAAGTCTTTTTCCGGATCTAGACTATAAAAGTTCTATACTAGCGGTTTTATTTTTTATTAAACTAAAGCGTATAGAACTACTACTTTAAAGTTTATAGTTTAGACGCCTTTACGACTTTTTCGGCCTACTATTTAGTATCGACTATATTATCTACTATCCGGTTAACTAGCTTATAGATAATATATTTATTATAGTTAATGAGTACGAGGTATACGGCGAGTTAAATAGATTTATAGTAATAACGCTAAAGTAAGGTAGTACGATTAGAGGAGGATACTATTTAAACTTTATCTACCTAGAAGCGAAGGTAGATTTAGAAAAAAATAAAGAACCAGTCTTATTCTATATAGATCCTAGTAATATTATATATACCTTTAAACTTCTATTAAAGCCTGTTTTTAATACCTAATTAGTAGATAATTCGAGTATTAAAAGAAGGAATACCCTACTAGAAGATTATATCCGGAAAATAAAAGATAATACTATACCGGTCTATTATTATTTAGTATTATAAACTAAGTCTAGTTATATAAATAGGGTCGGCGTCTGTTTCTATATTATCTTTTTCTAAAGTAGGAATTATATATACCTATTTTATCTACTATTTTTTTTTTATAAAAGAAAGATATTACGCTAGTTCGGTTCCTCCTATAATAAGATATATAATATTAATAGTAATATAAAATATATTCCTATTAGCTTTTTATTTTTCCCGCGAAGCTAGGAATAGACCGGTTACCGGTACGGGTTATACTACTAATATTTTAAAAAAGAAAAGTTAAGTATTTAGAAAGGTCGAAATAAAGGCAATAATATCCCGGGTAGAGACAAGGGTATATAGTCGATAGAATTTTATAGGAAAGTTAGAAACGTAGTCCTAGAACTATATTAGACCCGGCCTAAATAAAGGGTTCCGTAATATATTAGATAGGAAATATAATAGCTAAATAAAAACTATATCCGGCTATTAATTTAAATCTAATACTCGGAAAAAAATAAAACTAACCCGGTATTTATTTTATACTCTATAGTAGATATCTTTCTTATACGCCTATTTAAGGTATTTATTAAAACGGCCTTTAATATATAAAAAAGCTTAAACCTAGCGATTATAAGAAAAAGGTTAGCTAAAAAGTAGATTTAGATAATCTTTAAAGCTATTAGTACGTTATTAAAAGCGCGCTATAGCGCGTTACCTATTATAAATCGGGTTATTCGCGGCCTAATTATCCTATTCGGTTTATTCGAAAGTAAAGGTTTTAAATTCGCGACTATTAAAAAGATAGATATCTTTAAATAGTATAACTAAAAAATCTTTAATAGTATTATAGAATTTATAGTAAACTATAAGACTTTTATAATAGAAAAGATTAGATATAATTAGCTCTATAGATATAGAGCCGAGGTCTCGAGTAAAATAGAATAGGTAGGTCGATATTTTAAAGCCTATAGGCCTTTCGTCTAGATTTTAGAAATAATCCTTTTAAGCTTAGAAGTAGTATATATTACGAAGTAGAATAATACTAGGATAGAAAGCTCTACTATAAATTTTAATAAAATTATTAAAGCCGAAGTCGAGGTAGGATTTATTAGAAAGAATAATCTCCTTAGATATATTATATTAGTAAGCTAGTATCTATTTTATAGCGCTTCGGGCTTTCTATAGCGAATCGTATATAATATTAGCCTTTAAATTATAGGCCGATAGAATAAAGAAAAGCCTTTTAAATTCCTATATAGTATTAGCGCGCCTTACTACTTCTACCTATAAAGGGTCGAGATAGTTAGCCGGGATAGGGTAGTAGATATCTATAGGAGCTAATAATTTAAAGAAATATAGCTCCTAATTAATAGATATATTAATATAGGCGGCTTCGAAACTTTAAAAATAGCAGGTAGATATATATTTAGAATAGGTTAATTAAATAGTAGGAAAGATAATTAAGTCTATCTAGTTTAATTAAAAATCGTAACCTATATAGGTAGTATCCTATTCTATTTATATTATATTAGGGAAATATATATAGATATTAAAGTTTCGCTTTTAGTCGGTAGAACTAAAGCTAATATATAGTTATTTAAACTTATAAATACTATAGCTATAGATTATAAAGCGCGGGTTCTATATAATATATTAATAGAAAGGCGGGTAGAAGTACTAGTAAAATAGATAGAAGTAGACTGCTAAAGTTATAGGAGCGAGAATAATACTATCGATATTAATAGTAGTATAGATCTAAAAGTTATTTTACTTTTCTATTATAAATCGTTCGAGTAAAGCCTTCTCGCTATAGCTAATATTAAGGGAGGGTAGAATAGACTCTCTAGCGAAGAAAGCGCGCTAATTAATATTATAAAAATCCGGGTAAATAGGATTATTATACCGTAATATTACTAAATAGTATAGAAGCGGGAAAAATAGAATAGACGAAGCTTTCTAAAAACTAAATAATTTTTAATATATAGTAAATTCGCCGAAGCTCCGAGTATTAGATAGAAGGTCGGGGTAGTAGCTAGCTAGAATATCTATTAGTAATCTAATAATAGATAGAAATAGGAAAAAGGTTTACTATAATTATATAAATATCGAGAAGCCGTTATAAGAATTTTATTAGCCTATTTAAATTCTATAGGCCGTAGTTATAGCGGCGGTAATATAGGCGGTACTAACCGTAGTTATTATAGTAGTAATAATTCTATAGGCTATAGTTATTACCGCAGTAAAGTATTAAATAGCTATAATAGAAGTCTAGGTCTATTATCTAAAAGTATATAAGGAATCTATTTAGTATTTAAGTCGCTGCCGGAAATAGATAAGACTTAAATACTATTTATAGGAATAGGATCTTTAATTTATACTAGAAATATAGTTTATAACTCTTTATATAAACGTCTTCCTTTATATCGGGCTATATTTATCGAGTAGGGAATTCTAATAGAAAAGGTAAAAATTAATATATTACCGGCGAGGTAAAGTAAAGGACGTTTATCGCTCGGTAGTCGGTATAGGGTATTAACCTAGTAAAGTATATTATTATTAAGGAAGCGATCTTCGATTCTATAGAATAGGATAATAATAGAAAGAAAAGTAGAAATAGATAGCGAAATCGAAGGTTTAGATTATAGTTCTATTATAGATAGAATAAGCTCCTAGAGCTTTCTATACCGGACTAATCTATTACTAGAGAAAAGTTTTAATTAAGCTATTAGCTTCGATATATAGCCTAAGAATTATATTCTAGGGTCGATATAGAATTTAAACGGGGTATAACGTAGTCCTAGGACTACGAAAGTTTATTTAATACTATAGTACGTACTAATAGATACCTTTAGGGCTTCGGTAGAAGAAATAGAAAGAGTAAAGGCAGTAGCCGGAACTATCTAAAATTCTTAGTTTAAGGCCTTTTTTATTTTAAATATTATTTTATAACTTTTAGCTACTTCCTTTTTTTTTTTTTTTATTTAGTACTTTTTAGGCCTGCTTTAAAGTATTTTAGATAATTAGATAGACGTATTACGCTCCGGTAGAAATACTTAGCGCTAGACTTCGAAATTATAAAAGGGGTTAACCGGTAAAAAGTATTATTAAGCGGTTCCGATAGAAAAAAAAAAGAATAGATATCTAATTTACGCGACGTAAGGATATAAAAAGTCGGCTATTATTATATAATAGGAAAGGACCGTTACTAATATTATTAGAAAATATATAAGTTAGATTTTAATTATAAGTACGAAGTAATAAATAGGAAATAGGAAAACCTATTACTCTAATATTCGATATCTAGATTAGGTAGTAAAAGTAGGGAACTAGTATTCTATTAGAAATAATAGGTCCCTTCCGGTATATAAAACGGATTATAGACTAGTACGCTTTAACTTTTATTAAAGACTTGTTATAGAGCTAGCGGGCTTTTTTACCTATTTAAATAAAAGATAGCCGCCTAGATAGATCGTTAATAGTACTATAATAGAAGAGAGGCCTATAATAGGTTTTATAGTAATAAAGAATAGAACTAGATAATATCTAGAGTTTTAGATTATTAATAAATAGCCTGCTATTTTATACGCTACCGTCTTTATTATATAGTATTACGTTCCCGTTTAACGGCAGCGGGAAGTTATCTACGACCTATATTAAAGATTAAATAGGCTAGTAATAGCTTCGCTAAACTTAAAAAGGAGCTAGTAAAAGTAGAATAGAAGGAGCGAAGGTAGAAATAGGAAATTCGCGTAGAATCTACCGCCTTATAAAGAAGTAAAGGGTAAGACCTTTAGCTAATTAATTATTATTTTTAAATTTTTTTAACGTATATATATACGGATAATTATATAGGTTACTATTAGATTAATTAGACAATTAAATCTTCCCGGCGATTAATTAGATAATTAAATCTTCTCTTGCCCTAAACGATAATTATACTAGCGGTAGCGGTAGAAAGCGGCGGGAAGCAGGATTTAGATAAATATTAAAACTAATAGCGACTATATAGTTAGATATACTATAAACTATTACGATTATTTTAGTTCTAAAAGCTGGAGGTTTATTATAAAACGATTCTATAGAACTTTTATACCGGAATAGTATTAATAGGACGATATTAATATACGGTACGACCGACCGATTTTAACCAAGTCCTATAGGATACCCGCCTAACTCTAACTCTCCGCACCGTACAATTAGAACCCTCGTTTTCTATAAAGAAAAGCCTTTTAAATTTAATATCCTTAAAATCTATTACTAGTAAGGTATTAAGCCTATTATTAACCTTACGTATTTATTTCCGGAGCCGAAGGTTAGTATTAAAATAATATAAAGAAAATAGTCTTTTATTATTATTATCTATTATATATAATAGAAAGATAATTAAACTACTCTAGTATTTAGTATAGCGGTCTAAAGTCGATAATTTTTAGATTCTATAGAATATTTTAGCTTATATATAACCTTCTTTAAAGGATTTTAAGATACGAATAATTATTTAATTAATTAAAGACCGCGAAGTCCCGGGGATAGCTAATCGACGAAGAGTTTTTAATATACTAAATATAGTATATTTAACTAAAATATTCGGATGAGCGGGCTATTAGCTTATTAGTAATAGTTTAATATAAAGTAATATAGTTTAAAAGGAAAGAGTCTTTACTATATATAAGCGGTTCTATATATTTTCGAAGATTTTATTTATCTATTTCGAACCCTACGATCTAACGACTAATTCCTATATAATTAAACTACGGAGTACTAAAACCGGTATTTTAGAAATCGGATAAAAGTAGACGATTATATATTTATTTCTAATCCTACTAGCTGCTTTTATATTAATTTTTAAGGAGCGATAAAAGAAAATAATTCTCTTCCGCCGTTATCTATAATATATCGAGCTAAATCTCTATTTAGCCTGCTAGTAGCTTCGGTAATAGTTTTATTACGAAAAACTTTAACTATTACTTTAGTAGTAAAGATTATATATAAACCTAACTGATATTACTATTTTATAACGGAGTTTTTTTAAATCGATAGCTAATACTATAAACCTCGCTTAGATACTTTTCGACTATATTTCGATTTTTACTAAAGGATTTTTTATTAAGATTATATATAGTTGCTGCGTATTAGAAATTCGTTTCTAGTATTAGATACGGGATAGGTAGCCTACTAGAAGGTATTTCTAGTAAAAAAGGTTTAGCGATTTCTAAACCTTTAATTTCTTTATATATAGCCTTTAATACTGGACCTTTAGTTATATATAGCTTTTATAGATAGCGTTTAACTCTAGTTCGAAAAAGATAGTAGCTATATTCTATATAAATAATTACTTATATAGAAGTATTATATACTAATCCGATTACTTCTATTTCTACCGCGGTAGATACCGCTACGGATCTCGTAGATCGCTGAATACTATACTTACGATTAATAAAAAAGCTAGCTTTAAAAAAATAGATATAATTGCGTATATATCTAGGATAGTAACTTTTTTATATATATACGTAATTAGATAATAGTTTTTATTAATAAAAGTAAAAATCTAAAATATAGGCGGTAGGGCAAAAGTAACCCTATAATTATTAAAGTAGTTTCGAAAGTTTATATATAAATACGACTAGCCTAAACTCTCTAGTAAAACTCTTTCGAATTTCTTATTTATAACGGCGTTCGAATACGTTTATTAAATTCTAAAACTTTATACGTAAATATAGAACGTTATAGAGTATTATATATAGAGTAAAAGCTATAAATAGAAATAAATAGAAGCCGGAAGATCTATAAGATAATTTAGCTCTATATAACTAATAGAATTAATAGAAATAGTAGAATATTCGAAAAACCGGTTCTTTTCTAGAACTTATTTTTTATAAATATCTAACCGCTACTAAACCTATATATAATACTTTCGGCTATACCCGATCTATTTTGATTTCTAAAGCTGTAGATAATTAACTTTTAACGGCAAAACCCGAAACCTCTATATAAATAATAGCGCTATTCCTCTAATTCTAAATCTTCTTTAATCCTATACCTTGGTTACCTATAAGATTCCCTAGATATAAAACTACCTGCCGGTTACTAGAATTATATACAACTAACTACCGGTTATTAGAAATATTATTATCTATTTTAGGACCTTCTTCTCTAGCTAAATAGTATACTACCGGGACTATATAGAAGCTGATTAGTTTAACTATATAATAAATAATAATATATAGTAGATATAGAAAAGTAAATATATAATATAATTTATATATTATATATTTTATAATAGGTAAAGAGGCCGCTAGATTACCGACTTTTTTAAAAAGATTCTATATTTATATAGAACTATACCTTTTCTACTAGATTTTTAACTAGTTTAGGTCCTTTTTTTTATCTATAAATAGTTTATTTCTTGCCGCTAAAACCTGAAATAAGGTTAGTATCTAAAGCCCTCGGGTAGATATAATAGAGAGATTACTACGTTTATATATATAAGGTAAAATCTTCGCTATATATAATAAAATACTAGTCTAGAGAATTAGTTTATCTATCGGTACCGCTAAAACGGTAAAAGGGTCGGATTTTAGATAGATTAAGTCGCCGTTCCGTATAATACTATTAAAGTAACTACTATTAAACGGAGATACTATATATAATAGTTAGCTAATATACTTTTAATAGAAATAACCCGCGTCTACTAATAACTAGTAGAATAGGTATTAGATAACTTACTAATTAGATATTTCAAGTAATTAGACGTAATATAATAGATAAAGCGGATATATTAATTAGTAGTCTATATAAAACTATTAGTAATTCTACCTTTTATACTAAACCTTATATATAAGGCCCGTTCTAATATATAAACTCGTATATAAAATAATATTTAGATATTTATAAACTGGTTTCTAGTAGTATTAGGGTACGTAGAAGGAGTTTCGATACTCTAAATAAGTAATTCGAAATTTAGAAAATAGAAATTAAAGAATACAAAGCGAGTTATTTAATAGAATAAATTAATACTAGCTCTATATAGATCTATACGGGTAATCTTATAATATAATAGATATAAATAAATAATGGAATAAAGATAAGAGTTATATATAATATAGAGGTAAGATAAAATCTTATATATAGCGAGGATTTTAGAGGTAAAAAGGTTATATAGATTTAGGTATAACCCCGTTTAGATAAAATCTGGAATATAAAATCTAGAACGAATTCGTTCGGTTTATATATAGTACTATTATATAGAGACCTATTATTTAGAACCTTTATATATAGATATTTAGCTAATCTAGGTTAGAGAATATAAACTATAGAGCTAAAGTTTACGATTAACCCGCGTTATATATAAATAAAAAACCTCTAATAATAAACCCGATACCGGCTTAAATCGTCTATTTATAACGGTATTTAAATACGTTTATTAAGCTCTAAAACTATATATATAAATATAGAATATTATAAAGCCTTATATATAGAATAGAAATATACGGGAAAACCGACTGGAACCTAATAGAGATAGGAGATAACTAAGATTTATACAGCTAATAGAAATATACTCCCGACTGGAATTTATACAAATTCCACTCTTTATTATTGTTAGGATATATTTACTAAGTATCTATATAATATTAATATTAGAAAATTAAAAAAAATCTACTATAAATATTTTATACCGAATAGGATCTTATATTTATTTACAGTAGATAGGTAATATAATTAGTAAAGATTCTAAAAGAAAATAGGATATAATAGATAAAAGTTTTAAAAGATAATAAAATATAATTAGTCTAGATATAATAATAGAAAAAACAGTTATTTAACGAACTATATAAATTTAATAATATCGTTTATTTTTATTATTATATTTTTACTAAAGGTCGAAAATAATAAAAGCGGGTCTTTTTTTTTACCCGCTATAACTAAAGATTAGAGCGAAGTCGATAAAGGCGGTTGAAATATAATTTAATATAAATATAATTAAAATCTAAAAGTAAAATAAAACTCCGATAAAATAAATAATAGGAAGAAAAAAAAATAATAAATACTAAAATTCAGTTAATAGAAATACTTCGTTAGAATTAAACGTAAATCTGGATAGAAATAGAAATAAAAGATAGGATAAAATACGGGTGGAAAAGCTAATAGAATTCTATTTTAAAAATTAAATATAGATTTAGATTAACGGTAAAAAGTAGAATTAAATATATTAGAAAATTAATAGAATTTAATCTTTAGAATCGAGCGAAGTTCGTAGTAGTAAAAGAATATTTAAAGCTAATAACTAAAATCTATTAATAGACGACGTACATGCTAGAAGTATAGACTAATAATAACTACGACTATTAAAACTAAAAATTAGCTATTTAATAATTAAAACTAGTAATATTAATTCTATAGCGAAAATAATAGATATTAAAGAATAGTGAAATTTATATAAAGTAAAAGTTATTTAATTAGATATAATCTAAAGGCAAAAGATATATATAATTAGAACCGGTCGCGAAATCGAATATTTATTAATTTTAACTATATTTTACATATCTATCTACTTTATATTATATTTTTTCCCACTATAATAAAGTTACGATATTATAAATAGATTGGTTAATTCGAATCGAATTTCTATTAAACTATCGGGAACTCGACCCGCTAAACGGTCGAATCCGAATCGAATTCGGATATCCGATAGAAATCCGTTAAATCTTTTTTATTAATAATATAAAATTGGTAATACATTTAAATAAAACGTATAATCTAACTAAAATCTTTTTAGTTAACGTAGTTCATTAATTAGAATTTTTTTAGATAAATAGATATAATTTTTATATCAAAATTATACTTTTATATTAAAATTTAACGTCTTAGCGGATTCGAATAGAATCGGATCGGATTCGGTTAACTAATCCGAATTCGAAATTCGACTCGACGGCCAATTTAATTACGAGGCGTCTTCGTTACGAAGATAATTATAAAAGATAAACGGAAGCAGTATTTAGTAATTATATTAATAACTAATAATAGAAGTTATTTACTAGACTGTTAAAAGCTATATATATAGAAAAAGAATCGATATATCCGACGGAGCTAATCTACTAAAAAGAAACGATCCCGCGGTTCTAGTAATTCTAATTAAACCGAACTATTAGTCCGCTTGCCTGATAAATAAGCTTGGGTACTTCTATGGAATCGTGGACGTAATACGAGATTGTTACGTCCACGATTCCACAGAGGTATACTGGAAGATTGATTATATAAACGAGTCTAATTAACTATAGCCGCCTATAGCCGCTATAGCCGATTTTTATATAAAACCTTTTAGTAGACGGCTATCTATCGATACTATCGGCTATTTTTACTATATATATCGCTCTTTACTTCTATTAGATAGCTTTTTTTATTAGTTATTAATATAATTATTAAATATATCTTTACTATTCTTTTTTTAATTATCTATATAATATAGACGCCTTATAATATCGTAACTATACCTTCGCGGCTACGCGGGATTAGTTATAATAATCTACGCTAGGACTCCCTTACTATTTAGTAGCTCGGACTACGCCTACGGCTGTAGCTAGGCTCGAGCGTAACGCCCTTTGACGTATAGGGACGTTACAGAGATTCTAACGTTCGAAAATCTTTAATCCGCTATTATATAGGTAGACTAGGCCCGATCGGGTAAAGCGCTATAGCGTTCGATAGCGCTAAACTAAAGCTGAAAAACTTACTATTTAGATTTTCTATTTTAGGCTTCTATTTAATTGGAATGGACCTCTAAAATTAATTGGAATGGACCCTTCCAGATTCAGGTATACTACGTGTACTGTAGAATGTATCTCTAAAAAATAAACAGGATGGATATCTATTTCAATTAACTATACTGGTTAGTTTCTTGGTTTTGTTCCTAGATCCAATCAATATTCAATCACATCTGCTTTGCAATTTTTTTGGCTCGCTTTACCCTACCAGCCCCACTTTAACACCGTCGCACCATGCATCTTTCTGTCCAGACTAGTGTCATGTGAGGGGTTACGCAGGTATTCTGTCGCCCCCTGTCGCGCACGCCTGGTTGTGGTTGAGTTGCTGCCTGGAAGGTTTGCCTGGTTGCCTGATTGCCTGATTGCCTGGTTGTATGGTTTTCTGATTTCCTTTCATCGGTTCTGTAGTGGTTTAGATTCTTCTCTAGCCGGAGTGTTGTCGAAGCAATTGATGTTGTCTGCTGCGTACTGACTGCCTCGTCGTATCAAATACTATCCAGACGGGGCAAGTAGGCGAACAACGTAGTACGGCTATATTCAGGAGGACGACAACATACTAATTGACTCTAAGCGGTCCCGTGTATCGGTTGCGCAGATTGCTGTGGTCCGGGTGCCCTGAACACATTCCACTCCCTACTTCGTCAAATCTCCCGGGCTTTTAGAATATGGGTCAGTATCCTTTTCCCATTTAGCACATTTGCGTGAACAGAATTGATTGTGCTTTTTCAAACAAGCAGAGTTCGACGATGGTTTCAACTACCCTCATTCCCCCAACCTGCCATGGCAGGATATGGAGGACGAGTTCCACGGCACAATGCCTGCCGCTACGGGGCACGAACCCACCGAGTCCGAGCCCGCCGAGCACGAGTCCGGCGACTTTGAAATCACCATCGACCCTTCCAACTTGATGTTCGACATGCCGGAAGCCCCGCAAGTGGAGGTCGAGGAGAAAGACCGAGGCGGTGACGCCCTGGTGCAGACTTTCTACGAAGGGCCGGCTAGATGCAAGTGCTGCACCAACTGGGTCGAGAAACCGCCGCCGCGGATACCGGAAGCTACGCAAGATCGGTACGATCAAGCCGCCATCCGCATCTACAAGAAAAAGGGGGGCACAAAAAGGTACGGGAGTATCCTGGGTCAAAGGATCGAGGAGATCGAGATCCAGAGTCCGGTGATCATCAAGGCCATCCAGCCGCTGTTGACCGAGGTCGGGATGCCGGTCCACTCGGAGCGGCACGGTCTTCTTATGTCCTCGCCCTTCAAGGAGCTCTATTTCGCGCATTCAAAGATCCTGAATCTTGTGCAGCAGTATGAGCCCGGTAGCCTTGAGCGAAGACATTTGGATGTCCTTGCCCAGACTTTGGATGAGCTGTTCGCGGATGTTTCCAGGGAAGTTACGGATTTGAACGCCGAGAAACGGACTTCTTTCCGGTACCTCTGGACCTTGTTCCCTAAAGACATAATTGTCTACTCTCGAGTGCATGGCCTGGATAGACTGTACCAAGTAATAACCGCCGAGCAGAATAAGGAGTGCATCCACGTGCGATGTCGTCATGTCCGCTTCAATGGGGTGAGGTTTGGCACAGCCCGTACTACTGTCCATATCCATGAATTCAACGGCTACAAGCTCATCAGCGAATTGCCGGTGTTCCCACTTGGATTCCACCCTGATCCAGATTTGGAGGAGAGGCTAGCCGATAGGGGATCGAGGGTGTTGGACTTCCAGGGAACGTCGTACCGAAATTACAATGGTTCCGCCAAAGCAGCGAAGGATGATGATGAAGAAGAATATGACAAAGATGACGAGCTCAAGTCCTATCATGTAAGTCATTCGCCATTTCTGGCAGCCAGACTTTGATCAAATAGGTTACTGGGCGAGTCATCATTGACCCTTTCGCCTTCGAAAAGTTCGAACCTGGTTGTGTTACCGTCTTGGAGAAGATGGAGGGAGCCAAGGAGAGATCAGAAGCCGAGAAAAGTGAACAGAGTTCCATGTACGCCATCTTTCGCGACCTCGCAAAGGAATCTCGAAGAGGTCTTCGACCATCGATTGAGACGCAACAACTGAACACAACGAAACTTCGGAAGCATCGCGAGTGTCTGTGTTTGATGTCACCAATTCTGCCCGGTTTCTCGCTTAAGATCAAGAAATGGCGTAAGTGCTCTTGGTTTCAGCTTTTCGCTTCCTACCGCTGAGATATCCTAGTATCCTTCTACGTAGACAACATCACAACTGTCTCTTGGAACGAAGAAGCATACGATCATCTGGTATTGCCAGAAAACACGAAAGACCTCCTCCGGACATTCGTTGGGAAACATGGGCAATCGAGAGCGAACTATCCTGATGACGTGGTTGGTGGTAAAGGTTTGCGCCACTGTGAAGGGTTGAGTACGGATGGACTCCCATCGAGCTGATCAGCACTCAGGCCAAGGCCTCATCATACTTCTAGATGGGCCACCTGGCACCGGCAAAACACTAGCCGCCGAGGCTGGTAAATCTTTCATTCCTGACTGAGTATGAAGAGTACTGACTTTTGCAACTCAAAGTGGCCGATAAGACGAGATTGCCGCTGATGTACCTGCATGCGGAAGACTTGGGCACGAAAAGCTCCCAGGTTGGATTAAGGCTTTCCAGAGCGCTCGACCTTGCTACCGAATGGAATGCCGTTGTTCTCTTAGATGGTATCCACCGCTTTGTAATCAATCTTTGAGGTTTCTAACCAGACTCGATAGAAGCGGATACTTTTCTCGCGCAAAGATCGCTCGATTCTGCTCCCCGTAACGAAATCGTGGCTGGTAAGAGGCTGTCTTCCCATGTGGTTTTTTTGGCAGTAGTTCGATAGACGTGCTTACATTCCACAATGTCTTAGCCATGTTTCGACATCTTGAATACTACCAAGGCATAATCTTCTTGACCACGAACCTTGTGGGCAGTATTGATGAAGCGTTCTTGTCTCGGACCAACCTTCACATCCGCTTCCCAGCGCTCTCTGCTGCTTCCCGCCGCGCAATTTGGAGCAATTTCCTCGGCAGACTGCGTTTCTTTGACCCCCCATCAATGGCGCAAGATGATGACCCAGGCACTCAAGCGGTCGCAACGTACGCATTAGACCTGGCTCCGGAAGATCTGGACTCGCTGGCTGAATGGAACCTCAACGGCCGAGAGATAAAGAACATTGTGAAGAATGCCCACTTCATCTGTTATTATGGTCACCTTAACATGTCCTTGGACCGGCTCACGGAAGCCATTCATGTTACGACGCCATTCGCTGGGAAAGTATCTCCTGATCAAGGAGCTTAGAGGTCTTGGTTGAATGTCTGGCCTGCTATTAAGTGTTCGACGAAGTGGGGTATGGGCTGGGTTGCCATGCATAAAGATGTTTCAGGGCAGAAAAGACAAGAAATTAGCCTTGAGAAAAGGTTCGGAAGAACGGTGTACTATACTTTGGACAGTCATCTGCAGGGGAGTAATCGATTTCGCCCTTCACCGAGCGTGGCCCCCCTCATCAGTATTATCGCTCATGACAGGACCCTCGTCTGAAGGATAAGGGTCGAACTGAAGTGCTTCCTCATCTTCCTGCTCGTCCCAATCGGTGCTGCCATTGTCAAATACTAATTCTTCTTCCTCTTCTTCTCCTTGCACGCTGTCGCATCCCAACCCCGATTCGGTGTTTGGTAGTCTGAGTCCACGGCAATAGCTGCAGACCCGACCGTCTGCTTCGATCTGAAAAGGACGGAATTTTTCTTCTGTCAGGGGACCCCGGGCGTGTACTTCATGGAAACCCTGATGACGGTAGGCTATGTCTCTCCATGTTGCCTTTTGCACGTGTGTTCTACCTATAAACACGTCCAAAAAATCTGTCAAGCAGGAATAGGTTCTCTTGGCAGTACAGACTGATAAGGGTACATGAGCTTTTACCGCAGTGTGTGAATCGATGACATCCAAGAGCATACAGGCGCTGTGACAATAGTTGCATTCCCGAACTCTCGGATCACGATCAACGACCATGCAAACTCGCATGAGCAGTAGCCTTGATTCGGGGACATTAATAGTGAACCGGATCAACAGGCTTATGAGGCCCATCTCAGGATACGGTAATGAAGGGTCACCAAATAAATTGTTCGCCATAGCTTGGGTTTCGGAGCTCGTTGATTCTTCCATGAGACGCCACCCATTGAGCCACTTGGTAGTATCGCGCCGCCCGAGGCCCAGCATAGTCTGACAGAGAGTCCGTTGTTTTACATGGCTGATGAGTTGCAGGGTTGTAGAGGCGGACATGGTCACTGCTTTGGAGGACACCCAGCATTCTGGAGCCGCCGGGTCGGTAGTCCAAGGATTCCGAGCTACTAGGCGGGTTATGCTGGGCGATCGAAGGATGGACTCCAAACCACTGGCCAAATTGTTCGCTTGCAATATGATCTTCGCGGTTTGTTCCTTGGTGGCTACCAGCCCGCGGCACGCTACTCCATGTGCTGCACCTTGATGCAAATGTTGATTTACTTGAGAGGCTGTCTTGTCGGTCAACGGTTTCCTTTCGAAGAGTACATCAATAGTCACAGTATCCGCTGTCGTATCATAATGTTGTCTGATCTCGGATGCGAATGACTCGTAGCCTTCCAATACTGGTGAACCTGCATCTAGAACGGTCTCCGGGGTATGATAAGTGATGCCCAGAGGAGTGGCTGTTATTTTGTCAGTGAGGTAGGATCGGGAACAGTTAAGATTCGGCTACCAACACGACGGAGGGGACGGCAGATCACTCTGCCCACTGTTGATCCGGCTGACTAAGCGCTCCCAGCGGTCATTGTCCAATGGAGCATCTCCGATACTGAAGAGCGTGCCGACTCCTCTCTCGCGAGCCCGTTGCTGCTGTTTTGCGACCAGGCGTCAGAGGCCTTGATGTTTTTTTTCAAGGCCCATTCTTTGATTTTGTTCTTATATTGGCGAAGACTAAACGATGCACTAATTGTTACTGCAATGATAAGGAAGGCTTCGACCCAGCCCAGTTAACGTACCTAGCTTTAAATCCCGACTCAATTTCCAATATTTCCATGACACTCTCAAGAGGTTTGTCCTGCTGTATGTACAGTAGAACGAAGGCATCTTTAATACCTTCCCAGTCTCCTGCCGTGTGCCGGTGTCGGCGCTGCAGTGTGTTTGGCGGCATCGTGGGAATCCAAAAATTGACGTCCACTCTCTACCATACGCATGCAGAAGTAGCACTACAAGCAGTAGGACGCGATGGGGTCTCTTCAGATTAGATATTCAAGGTTCCAGAAAACAATCAGACAGACAGATTGGGAACGCGTCGGATGAGCCTGAAGCCGAATTCTATAACAAAGCGGGAACAAGACCGAGGCTAATATATGCAGGTGGGGCCAAGGCCGTCCGAGCTTGAACCACCCCATCGTCGAGAACAAAAGTGCAGTAAAATTTAGGTGGGAGGGCGGCTGCTGCCAAGACAACAAGCGAGCAAATGACAGTGTGCTTTGCCTCCAACTGCAACACCACGAGCAAATGGATGCGAGCTTTACATATATTGGCTTCGCTTACCACGTATCTGTCCAGAAAGACAAGTCATTCACCCACTCAATATTTCAATGCAAAAGTGCATTATAGCTCTGCCCGCATTCTCCCGGATATCAGCCCTCCCTCATGCCAGCCTAGCCACTGAATCTGATCCCCTGACCATGGAGATACCGTCCAGCCCCTGCTATATGTCGATCGACCACGAATCAATGTTTGGCGGCCCTGTGAGCAACGTCCTGCTTGGTACGTCGCGGTGCCTAGCTCTTCCGGCCGATGAACTGGGTGCAAGGTGACAACCGCAAGCCATGTCCATAAATACCGCTCCCCTCCCCACTGAAGTGTCCGATCTTATCACTCTCCTCTTCCACTGCCTTCACACCCAACATCCAACATGAGTCGACCAGCCTCTCCTTCGATGCAGGGCTCCGATGAGTCACCACAGGTCCTTGGTCAGGGTCCCACTATCGTGAAGCTATCAAAGATCCTAACAGGCGTGCAGGGACGTTTGAAAGCTCCGCAAGTGAATACACACCGCTCAGCAAGGACAAAGGAACCACAAATCAAGTAAAGGAGGAAGGGCGTTCTTCGTAAGCATCGCTTCTTGCAAACATCTTTCCCGAAATTGAACTAACACCACGACTCGCAGCATACGCGAACCGGAAGAGACGAGAGCAGGCCGAGGGAATGTAGAAAAACCACACAAGAACAGCGTCGCCATGCAAAGATGGCTCGACGAGAAACCAAATGAACAACCGTTCAGCAGCATCCGCTACCACGCGGAGAGTGGGAAGAAGCATTGACGAGCTTACTCAATGCCGATTGGAGACTGTAGCGGATTTCATTCGCAGAGCCTAGCTGGCCAGGCATCAAGCAGCTAAAAGGAGACAAGCAGCGGCTGATCCAGATGTAATTCGCGCAGGCCCATATGACAATCAAGAATGAGTTTGGTGTGATAACCAGACTTCCAAGTCATCAACGTGCGGATACTTGACGAACCTATTGTGCCACTGACATTGTGATGTTGCGTGTATCCACGTGACATCTGCCTCCCATGTCTTGTCCGATAGCTTTTCATGCATTCTTTGTTCCAAGTCTCCCTTTCTCGATTGTAGCTAGGCCGAAGCTTGAGCGATCATGCGAAATCCTGTCGAATGTTGTCGCCTTGTCTTGGCGGAGCCGCGCTAACCTCAGCTTCGGATTTTAGGTCCCTTAAATGATGTGCCGCTCTTGGCATGAACTTAACGGCCACGAATCTGTCGCACAGTCTCCCTTTTTCCACTCCACGGTCCTGCCGACGATTTAGTGCCTACGAACGTCGTGCACAAAGGAGTCGTAGTGGTTGAATAAGAAGCTGCAGTCTCGTATACTGGGTAGAATGACGGCACGTGCTACCGTTCACCGGTTCAAGCGCGGTGGCGCCGGAAAAGGTACTTAGAATAGAGTGACAGCTCTACTACGCGGTAGGTCCCGTCTCCCGACGCCCTACGGCCACCGTTGCTAGCCGCCAACCTCGTCGTCGTAATATTATCGTCACAAGAGCAGCACCCAAGAGACGTGGTATAAAACAAAACTTTATTTATTGTACTAACTGTAATTATAAAGAAGAAAAACAATTTGAAAAATTTAAATCTTGATTAAATATTTAAATTGAAATTTTATAAAAGATTTTCATTTTATTTTTGATAGATGAATTTATTACTATTAAAATTTTATAATTTACTTTAATAATTACTATTACTTTTTATTATTCGATTTTCAATAGATTTTTATAAATATATAGATTTTTTTTAAATGATTGTTTTTAAAATAAATTTGAGTTTAATATTTTTAATATATATTATTAACCTTGTTTACGGCAACGGTTATTTTAATTTATATAAAGGAATTTATAATTGTTAATAAAATATAAATAAGAAAAAATCTATAATATAGTTAATTGTTTTTATTTAATTGTTTTCTATTTTTTTTAATTATATATTGACCTATTTTCTTGACGTCGTTAAAAAAAATAAAAAAAAAATATTATTTTTATAATAAACTATTATCTTCGAAATGATTAATTATAATAAAATTTCTATTATATATCTTCTATAATCTATATTTAAACGCTTTATTAAATTATTAAAATCTTTTTCAGCCCTCGTAGTTTTGAAAGAATTACTAGCTAGTATATCAGCTATTGCAGCTAGAAATTTAAATCCGTTAATTAAAATAGAAGAAAATAGAAAAGTCGAATAACGCGTTTTGAAAATAGTAAAAAAAAAAACTTTTGTTATATTTAATATAAATTAATTCAACTATTGATAAAATGATCGTCGTCCGAAAATATAGCTATAGTTATTACGGATATAAAAAACTTTTACTATCTAAATTTGTTTATAACAATAGTTATTTTCAAAAATATTTAAATACGTAAAAAACTATAGATTTATAGTACTAAAAAAAGTAATAAAATTTACCAATACGAAATTAATTTATTTAAAAAATTCTCTATATAAAATAAATTATAGATAGAAAAATATATTATTTCACGAAATATATTTAGAAAAAAATTTCTAAAAATCAATATCTACTTTATATAAATTGAAATATATATTTTACTACTGTATCTTCGATGGTAATTTACTAAAATTTAATGTATTTACCGAATTATTAGTTTATCGGATATTCAAATTGAAAACAAATTTATTTAATTAACGATATTTCTGTTACGTCTACGATTCTACAGAGGTTCCTAGAAAGATTAGTTAGGCAAGCGAGCCTAATTATCTATAGCCGCCCGTAGCCGCTATAGCCGCCCTTTTTAGCGGGACTTTTAATAGATAGTTATCTATCGGCTCTTATAGCTATTTTTACTATATATATCGCTTATTATTCCTATAGATAGTTTCTTTCTTTAGTCGTTAATATAATTATTAAATATATTTCTACTATTCTCTTCTTAATTACTTTATAATAAAGAGACCTTATAATATTATAACTATATTTCTATAGCTATATAGTATTAATTATAATAACCTATACTAGAATTTCTTTACTATTTAATAGTTTAGACTATATCTATAGCTATAGCTAGGCTCGAATATAATATTATCTAATATATAGGGATATTAGATTTTAATAACTTATTATATTAATCTCGTTATCCCGTTCTATAGATCGAAGCGATACTATTAAAATAGTAATACTAAATATCTATAAAGGAAATAAAAGATCTTTAAAACTATAGATTATTTAGATAAATATCTATTTTATATTATATATAAACTAATTTCTAAATAAAGTAATTAAAATTCTATTTATAATATTATATCTAGAAGAGACTGCCTTTAATTAAATATAGCCCCGAATAGAAAATTACCTCGATAATCCGGAAAAATAGAAAAAAGATAAAATAATATAGAGTTTTTATACCTTTAGTAATTTTATTATAGCTATAAAAAAAGCCTACGGAAATAATAATAAAAATAGGGTAATAGATAGAAAACTAATAGTTCTAAAATAGTAGAAGTCGGTAGCTATCTATACTATTTAGTTTAGAACGTTAGCTTATAAAATAGACTAGAAAAACTTAGTTTTAAAAGCCTACTTCTATAAAGAACTTTAGATAAAAGTTGAAAAAGCTATAGTAGTAATTAGGAAACTAGATTTATTAATAGATCTTATTAAATTTATAATAAAAATCGATACTAGATAGTATAAAATATATTTAGATAAATAGGCGTATAGTAAAATAGGACCTGCTAAAAGAAAACCTAGAAAAGACCCGATAGAGTTCGATACGACCGAGACTAAAGAATTATAAATTAAAGTTTATTACTTATATAGAAAAATAGAATATTTTAAAAAAAATTATTTAATTAAAGAAATAATTAAAATATCCGAATTTTTTTTTAAAATAATAGAGGAATTATCTAATAAATATATAGCGAAAAGCTAGTTAGCCTATTATAATATTAATTACTCTTTCTATTTATTAGATAAAGAAGGAATAGAATAGTACTTTAAAAAACCGAAGACAGTATAAAAAACGAGGCTAATATTCGATTTTAAACTATATAAAACTAAAAAACCCCTTATAGTAGTATTTAAAATAAAATCGGAGGTTAATAAATAATAGCTCTTATAAATAGAAAGAAAGATAATAAAGTTATAAAAGGATTCTATAATAAAATTAAGGGATATTTTTATAGATAAATAATAAAAAATAATAGAATCTTTAATATCGAAGTTAAAATAAAGTATAGACTAGTCGGAACGATAAACTTTACTATAATTAAAAACTAGAAAAGTAATATTATTTTAAGAAATAAGTAGAAAGAATTAATTTTAGAAAAATTAATAAAAAAAAATACCGTCGGTAAAAAAAAAGAACTATAAACGATATATTTTTTAGCCTATAAAAATCTTTTATATAAAGAAATTAAAGATTTAGATATAAAATTTAAAGAAAGTAGAAAAGTTTAGAAAATAAAAATCTAGAAGGAATACTATTACTTGTTTTAATAATTTATTTAAAAATATAATAAAAGTAGAAAAATAATCTAATAGCTTTAGATAAACTATATTAGAAAAATATACTAGAGTATAGTTAAAGCTATAAGTAAAATTAAATACTACGAACTAATCTAGATAAATTAGAATAAAAGAATACTAGACCTAATATTAAGTATTTATCCGAAGATTAATAAATTTAACTAGTATCTATCTTTATTATTATAGGATAAGATAGTAGCTAAAAAACTAGATTTAGCTAGGCTATCGGAAAAATCTAAAGTAACTTATAATATAGATATATAACTCGGACGCTAAAAATAATAGAAAAAAAGCCTTTTACTAGACTTTTTTTATAAATCTGTAGTTTTTAAAGGTTAAAAAAAATTAAATTCTTTTAAAAACCGATCTAGATTATCCGAATTAAACGTAGATATCGATTTAATAGACACTTTTTACGCGGCTAATATAAAACTAATAGAGGAATAGAATATAACCGGATTATTAAATTTATTAAAATAAAAAAGTACGCGTTATTTCTAAATAATAAAATTACTTTTATATTTATCTAAAGCGCGATAATAAATAATAAAATACTTTTATTTATTAAAGAGTCGGCGGAGATCCGACTTTTAAGTTAGATATTTATTACGAATTTCCTTTTTAGAATTAAAAAAAGATTCGATACAATAGTAAACTTTAGAATATTTATTAAAAATACCCGCGATATTAGAATAAAATTTATTTTTTTTATTTTTAAAACGCTTCTTTATATAGGTTAGTAGAAATAGAGAAATAAAAGAATATAAGATATAAGTAGTATTAGATATTAAAAGGTCGTAAAATTTCTAAGCCCGGGTATATTTATTATAAATATTACTATTAACCTCGACTTTATATTCTTTTAAAAGATTATAGATATATAAAAAATAAGAAAAAGATATTATAACCCTTTTTAACTAGATATAGTAAAATAACTTTAGTCGATTTTCCTTTCGAGAACGTATAATAGAGGTATTAATAAAATAAAAAAGAAGAGAAAAGAAAACCCTTTTTATATCTCGTAGATAGATTTTACGCTAGATAAAAAGCGATATAGGGGAGGTTATATTATATCTATAATTCTATAGAAATTCCTAGAAAAATTAGTTAGATAAGCGAATCTAATTATCTATAGCCGCCTATAGCTATTATAGCCGCCTTTTTTAACGGAACTTTTAGTAGACGGCTATTTATTAGCGTTTATAGCTACTTTTACTATATATATCGTTTATTACTTTTAAATATAGTTTCTCTTGTTAGTTATTAATATAATTATTAAATATATCTCTACTATTCTCTTTTTAATTATTTTATAATAAAGATACTTCGTAATATCGTAACCGTACTTCTATAGCTATATAGAATTAGTTACGATAATCTATACTAGAACTCCCTTACTATTTAGTAGCTCGGACTACGTCTACGGCTATAGCTAAGCTCGAGCGTAACGCCTTCTGATATACAGGGACGTTACAATTTCAAATATATAATTTATTCCATTAGCTATTTCGATTTATTTTCTATATTTTAATCGACGAAATTTTCAACAAGGCAGCTATATATATTTGAAATCGATAAAAATCTATTTAAATCTATTAAATCTTTTAAATCTAAAAAAAAGTTTATTTTTTTTAAAATTTAATTTTTTTGAAATTTAATTTCCGAAAATAGATTTTTGGATTTTAATATATCTACGAAAAAATATATTATAAAATTCAAAACTAATAGTAATATTTAAAATATAGCGATTTTTAAAAATTTAATTCGAAAGTATAAATTTTTTTAAATTTCGTAAACTTGAAATAGCGATTTAATTACTATTATTTACGCTCTTTAACGTTTTAAACGAGTCTATTCGTAAAAACGATAGAAGTAAAAAGTCGAAAGCGTATCGCTAGATCGTTAAAATTCAAAATACTTTCGAAAAATTAAAACGTACTTTGGATACGGTGCTATAGAGCTACCTGGGAATCTAGTATTTCCAAAAGTTGATTAGATTTATTAGTATATCTATAAATAAAGGTATAACGGATAATTGTTTAAATTAGATTATAAATAAGTTAATTTAATTACTAGAGCAGTATATAGCGATAACTAATAAATTAAATATAAGCTATAAAGATATCGAGTTCGAGATTTATATAGATAAATAAAATCTTCTACTACTTGGATTATTTATTAACTAAAATGATTATACCAGCTCTATTTTATAATATTTATTTACTAAAACTATTAAAATTAAAATACTAATAGTATTTATTTATTAAAACTACTAAAATACTTCTTAGTACTAATTTATAGACTGTTCTATATATCTTTATCTATCGAGGCGTAATGGGAAATCCAGCGCCGTACTAAATACTACTACGTTCCCCGAAGTATACCGCCCGTGTTTATAATACTAGGTCTCTTCTTTAGATTTTTTATCCTAAAAAACCTTCTATCCTTCTTTTTTATAAGTAAAAGAAAAAGGTTATTAACTAAAAATCGTTATAAAAAAATCCTATTATTAAATATCGGTATTTTAGCTATACGTTTCTATCGGAACTATTTCTAGTCGGATAAATTTTATTATATTAGCAAAGATTCTAAAAAGTATATTAGTTATATAAAATAAATCTATCTTTATAGCCTTACTTTAATAGATACTACGCGTTAGCGTCGTCTTAAAAATAAACGTAAAAAGTTAAAAAAGAAATTATATAAAATATATATAAAGTGATAACGTCTACTTCATTAATTAGATTATATTAAAAAAGAGCAGCGTATTATAGTTAATAGTAAACTATAAAATATCGAAGAATTAGCGCGAAAGAAAGATTCTATAGATCCGTTTTCGTTCGTCGATTTAGATCCTTTTATCGATATAGCTTCCGAGTAGATTATCCTGCCTAGTAATTTTAGCTAGTCGATAACTTCTTTAATTTCTTTTATAAAAACTATTATAGAGCTTTCTAGTAGTTTACTAAATATTTTTTAAATTTCTAAATATTTTTCGAGGTAAAGTAACTTTTCTATTAAATTAAATAATTCTAATCTTCTAATTATAGAATTTTTATAACTATAAAGATATCTTCTTTCTATATTTCGAAATTAAATATCTATTATAATAGCGTTTCGGGGTCGGTTGGTTCTAAAAGAAATATATAAAATACCGGGTATACTTTAATATCTTTAAATAAATCGAGTTCGAAATTCTAAAATCCTTTAATCTCTTTAATTAAAAACAGTCCGACTTTAATATAGTTAAAAATCTTATTTAAAATCTTTATTTTTAGATTTTTTATAAATATATATACTTTATTTCCTTTTATTAACTAAAGTATTATTTTTTAATTTTTATTATAATAGTTATCCGAATAGTTCTATATTTTTAGAATATTTTTATAGATATTTTTCTAAATCTCGATTTTTTAAATCGCTAATTCCGCAAATTTTATAGTAGCGATTATCTAAATAAATTCGGATTCCTTCTACTATCGGCGTAGAACGATATATCTTTTATTATATTCGATTTTCTTATATTAAATACTAATTATACTTTTAGTAGGAATAAAATCTAATTATTTTAAATATTATTAAATTAGTACTTTAAATATTATTCTAAAGTCTAATTAGTACGTTCTATTTATCTATCTATTATCGGATAGAAAATTATTAATATTTTTAATTTAATACTAAATAAAGAAATAAGAATTTTCTAATAATTTAAAGTAAAGAATTTATTTCTATTATTTATTAATACTTCCGGTAGTCTATAGTATCGAAATAATCAATCGAAGATAATAAATCTAAATTATTCTACTATAAAATCTTTTTGTAATAGAATTATATAAATATATTTCGTAAATCTATCTACTATATTAAATATCGAATCGTATTTTATATTTATTATCGGATCTTTTAATTTCGGAAGTTTAATAATAAAGTTTAATATAACTTTTTTCTATAGTAAATCCGGTAGTTTCTAATACTAGATCTTTTTATAACGAGTATATATATTATATTTATTTTACTAATAATTAGAATATTTTCTAATATATATTTTAATACGTTATTTTATAATAAGGAAACTAGTAATACTATTATAAAAGTTATATTATCTTTATTACGTCTAGATACTTTTATAGTATTCTATTATAGTATTCTTTAATATATTTATTAATTTTATCGTCTAGTATTAATAGTTTTTTTTTTTAATAGAAAACTATTTTAAGTCGTCTCTAAATATATATAGTATCGTATTTATCTCGTATTAATTTACTAATAGTAATCTATTTTTATTAATTTTTAAAATATTATTACTAAAACTCTATTTTATTTTTATATAATTACTTCTTCGGTTTAAAGTATCTATTTTTCTATTTTCTTTACCTATAATATAGTATATCTTAAATCTATATTAACCGAAGAATTTAAACTATTATATTTATTTTCTATTAAATTATTTTATTATTATTAAATATAGAAGATTTTTATAATCTATAAAAATTATTTTTTCTAGTAATTCTTCGATATATACTCTTTATTATTTTAGTAAAGCTATTATTACTAGTAGTTTCTTATTATAGATATTATAAATTTATTCTGCTAGTAATAAATTTCTTAATATATATACTACTAGATACTATTTACTATTTTATTATTATAGAAATTATGTATCTATAACTAGATCTAATAAATCTATATCTATTTTTAAAAGTCTTTTTAAATTAAATATTTTAAATACTAGGTCTTTTATATATTCTTTTTTAAAATCTTTAAATATTTATTATTTTCTTTCCTTTTAATACTTTTTAATAGTATCTTTTATTAAAGTTATTAGAATAAAAGTTCTTTTAGAATAGTTTTTTATAAACTTTCGATTATAGTTTATAAATCCGAAAAAAACTTTAAATTTTTTTAATATTTATTAGTATTTTCTATTCTATAATAGTATTTAATTTATTAGGGTCGATATATAGTCTATAGTACTCTATAATAAATTCTAGAAAGTTAATTTCGTTTTTATAGAATTTATATTTTTTTAGTTTAAAATATAAGTTTCTTCTTTCTAGATATTTAAGAACTTTACTAATATATTATTTATATTCTTTACATATTTTAAAATAAATTAGAATATTATCGAAGTAGATAATAATAAATATATCTAGAAATTTTTTTAAAATATATTATTAATTATATTCTAATAGATTACCGAAACGTTTATAAATTCAAATAGTATAACAATATATTTATAATAATCGTATTATATATAAAAAACTATATTTTATTCTTTTCCGATTTTTATTTATATAAGATTATATACTTTTCGAAAATCGAATTTTATAAAATATTTTACCCTAGAAAATCTATTCTAACGCTCGCTAATATTTAGTAGTAGATATCGGTTTTTATTTATAATGTTATTTAGCTTTCGGTAATCGATATATAGGCGGAATATTCCGTTCTTTTTCGATATAAAGAGGATCGGATATCCTATCGATAATTAAAATTTTCTAATAAATTCTTTCTTTATATTTTTATCTAGATATTTATAAAGTATTTCGAGTTCCGTCGCGGATAGTAAATAAATAGGTCGAGATATAAGTTATTTATCTAATTTAATCTAATTTTATAATTCTATAATTAATATTTAAATAGTATTTTTATAGTTACTTCTTTCTATAATAAATTTATCTAATCTTTATATTTATCTTAAATTATTTCTAATAGATATTCTATTAACCTTTTATTAAATAATATAGGGTTTTCGAAAGATTTATAATTTTATTTTTTATCTCTATTTTATTAATCCAGCAAATCTCTACTAGTATCTAATAAATCGGATCTAAATAGTTTTTAGTCGTCTTTTTTTAAAGCTATAATTTCGCGTTTTATATTCTACTTTTTATTTATCCGAAATCTATATTTCGGTATAGACTAGATATTCCCTATATAGAAATATCGTTAAAAACTAAGTATTTTTTTCTTCTAGTCTATTACTAGATTATAATTTTTTAAATAAAAAATTCTAAATACGATTTCGTAACTAGTTATCCTAATAATATTAAACTAGAATTTCTTTTAGTACTAGTTAATTATTATTTAGAATAGTATTATTACTTTTATAATCTTTCTATCTCTATTGGGTATTTTATTTCTATCAATAACTATTAAATTATATAGATTCTTTTTCTTAATTTAAAGGAATTTTTTCTTTTTAGTTAAATCCTTTAATATAAAATTTCCGGTTACGCCCGAGTTAATAAATATTTTAATCTTCTATAGTCCGTTATTTATTTCGATAACTATTTTAATTTCGAGTATATATACGTAGCTAGCTAAATTTAGTTACTTTTTCTAGGCTATAAAATTATATACTTATAGTATATCTATTACTATAAAATTTTACTATTTCTCGAATTATCGTTTATAATTTTAAATTTTTTATCTTTATAATCTATTTATAAAATATATCTACAGAGTCCTTAATTAAAGATTTTATTTCTTTTTTACTATTCTTTGCAGTATTTATATATACTATATATAATATATCCAAAATAGTTATAAATATTATAATTTCCGACTTTAATAGATATTATAGAAATACGTCGGCGTAGTTTTAATAGATACTATCTAGCTCTATTCTTTTCTAATTTATAGATCCCGTATTTATTATTATAGCAGGCGGTCTAACTAAATAGTACGTATTAGTCTCCTATTATTATATTCTTTTATTATAATATCGGTTTAGAAATAATTTTATTTTTAGAGGTATTACTTTCTAGTTCTTTTTCTAATATATTAATAATATCGTTCGTTTTTTAATTCTACTAATCGTTCTATGGATATTCGTCGTTAATATATATTCTATAAACGTTTTTAAATCTTTTATAGATTACTATAAATTTTTCCTTTACTAATTCTTTATTAAAAAAGGCCTAAAAGTACGCTAGTTAAATATCCTCTTTTATAGTTATCTATCTAAAGGCGGCTTTTCTTCTATTTAATTCTATTAATATTTATAGCGAAATATTATTTATTATTACTTCCTTTAATATTTTATCGTTTTCTATAAATATAAATTTTTTATTTAAACTAGTTTCCTAGGATTTAGAACTACTATTATCGTTTTCTAAAATTATTTTTTACTAATTTTTAGATTTTTTTAGCGTAGTATTAAGCTATTATTATTATATTATATTTTATCGATATTCTTTTATAAAAGAGTCTAGTTTACTATAGTTATAGTATATCTTAGAATTTTTATTCCTTTTACTATTTCTAGGGTTTTTTCTTTTATATCGCTATTATATAAAATCCAGTTCTATTAGTATCGATCCGAAGTAGCTATTTCAGGATTATTTTTTATTTAAATACTATTTTCTATAGAGCCGTCCCGAATAATATTCCGTATTATCTCGTAGTTTACTATTATAGCGTTTTTCTACATCTCGTTTATATAGCTTATTATTAAAGTCGATAGATATTTTAATTAGATTATCTAGTTTATTATATACTCGACTATTATATATAAATTCGTCCTTTACTTATTTTTTAAATCTTTATCTAAATATTATATATAGAATAATATTATTCCATTTAACTAGTAGTATCTATTTTTTAAATCGTACGGTATAATCAAATATTATATTCTTCTATTAAAGGTATTAAATAAAGCGTTTAGTAGTTTAGATTTTATTTAAAATTCTAAAGATCTTACGAATAGCTTTTTTAAACTTTATAAATTATATAAAAATACGTTTATTATTTTCGTTATTATCTTTATATTATTAAAGGAAAGGTTTTATCTAGTACTAGACTCGTTTTTAAAGGTAGAATATAGTAAAAAATGTTTTCTTTTTTTCGGATATAGGATAGAATATAAAGTATATATCTAATTATACGCGCCAATCTTTTAGTTTATTATAATTTCTATAGTATTTATTAGATATATTAATTTTAATACTATAAAAGTATTAGTTAGTTGAAGGAATATTTTTATTTTTATTATTATCTTTTATCTAGATTTCTTTTTCTTTAAATTTAGACTATTTTACTATATAGCTAGAGTTATTTAGGGTAAAAGTTTAATATTAACCTGTGATAGATATTCTAAAGATATTTAAATTACTATAAAGCTATCTAGGGGTCTGGTATCTCTAAAAGTTAATTAGATATATTAGTATATCTATAAATAAAGATATAACGGATAATTATTTAAATTAAAATTAAAAATAAATTAGTTTAATTACTAGAGTAGTATATATCGATAACTAATAAATTAAATACGAGCTATAAAAGCGTCGAGTTCGGGATTTATATAGATAAATAAAATCTTCTACTATCTAGGTTATTTATTAATTAAAATAACTAAATTAGTTCTATTTTATAGTATTTACTTATTAAAATTACTAAGATTAAAGTATTTATAGTATTTATTTACTAAAACTACTAAAATATTCTTTAGTATTAATATCGAGGCTGTCTTATATATCCTTGCCTATCGAAGCGTAATAGGAAATCCAGCGCCGTACTAAATACTACCGCGTTCCCGGAAGCACGCCGCCCGTACTTATAATATACGGCTAGAATACTATAGTAATTCAATTTAAAAAAGAAATCAATATTAAAACTAATACTTTTAAAATCGAAAATCGCTAAATTTATAATTAATCTAACGATAGTAATTAGACTGGCCGGTTCGGATCGAGTTTCTATCGAACCGTCGGATACCCGATTCGATTTTAGTAACCCGACTCGAATCCGATAGGATAAAATATTATATTTATGATATTATTATTTTAATATTTTAATAAAAATAATATATTTAGGTAATATATTTTCTCGATTTGGAATCTTTCTAGCTAACGTGGTTAATTAATTATATTCTTTTTAGTAAATTCGTATTAAAGTTATATTAGCTTTATACTTTTATACTAGGGCTCAGCGGTTTTAACGGGACGGATCGAATTATAATTTAAAACCCGAAATCCGATTAGATCGGGTTGTAGTTTAGTCTAACCCGATTCGAGTCGAATCGGGTTAGCTAATCTAGGTTCGAAATCCGACCCGACGGCCAGTCTAGATTAGATTATCCGAATCGCTAAAAACTCGGATCGAATTAAATCGATTCGTTAAAATTCGGTAAATTTCTAATATATCGACGGGAACTCGTATCGATGTAGTCAGTCCAATTCTATCTATTTGATTGATTAAAAAATAGATAAAAACTTTATATAGAATTTTTATTTTCTAAATTAAATTAGCGCGCTAAAGTTTCGATATGGATTATATAATCTATATTTTTCTAACGCGAACTTTCAGAGCGATCTACGCGCTAAAGCTTCGATATAAATTATTTAATCTATATTCTTTCAGCGCGAGCTTTCAAAACGAATCAGATAATTACTATTTGAATTTATTTAAACTGCAGTATATATTTAAATAATCAAAGGTTTAGTATTATATCGCTTCTTTATATAACGTTTTCGAATGAATTACATTTTAAATAGGCGTATATTTAAAGAGCCTAGAGAACTTTTTTTAAAATCTAAAAATTTTAAAAATTAGCAGAATTTTTCTTTTATATATTTTTATTTGAAATTATATTTTAATATATTTCTCTATATATCTACTTTCAATTTTATATACGACAGCGATTGTTATATCTTACGTATAAAGAAATTTTTAAAACTAAAAGTATATAATTTATAAAATATATTTACCAACATTGTTTAATATTTCTATTTAATAATTTTGTAACGTTCCTATATATCAGAAGGCGCTATATTCGAGTCTAGCTATAGCTGTAGACGTAATCCGAGCTATTAAATAGTAAAGAAATCCTAGCGTGGATTATCGCGACTAATCCCGTATAGCCGTAAAGATATAGTCGCGATATTACGAGGTATTTTCGTTATAGAAGTAATTAAAAAGAGAATAACTAAAGGTATTTAATAATTATATTAATAACTAAAGAAAGTAGCTATTTAATAGAAATAATAAAAAATATATATAGTAAAAATAGCCGATAGTATTTATAGATAGCCGTCTACTAAAAATTCTATTATAAAGGTCGATTATAACGGCTATAGACGGCTATAGATAATTAGTTTCGTTTAGTTAACTAATTTTCTAGAATATTTCTATAGAATTATAGATATAATATAACCTTTTCTATAATATTCTTTATCTAGCGTATTTTTTTTCTATAGGATATAAAAAGTATTTTAATCTATCTTTTTTTTTTTCTTTTAATATCTTTATTATATATTTTCGAAGGAAAAATCGATTAAAATCCTTTTATTATATTTAATTAAAGGATATTATTATATTTTTTCTTTATTCTTTATATTCCCGAGATCTTTTAAAAGAATATAAAGTCGAAGTTAGTAGTAATATCTATTATAAATATACTCGGGTTTAGAAATCTTACGATCTATTAATTTCTAATACTATTTATATATCTTCTTTTCGATTTATATTCTTTATTAATCTCTATAGGAAAATATTTTAAAGATAAAAAAAAATAAACTCCGATCCGATATTTTAAATATCTTTAAAAAATATTCTAAAGTCTATTATCGTATCGAAATCTTTTTAGATTCTAAAAAGGAAATTCGTAACTAATATTTTATTTAAAAGTCGGATTTCCGCTGGCTTTTTAGAAAATAAAAATATTTTATTATCTATTATCGCGCTTTAGATAAACGTAAAAGTAGTTTTATTATTTAGAAGTAACGCGTCTTATTTTATTTTAATTAATCTAATAATCCGGTATCGTTTTATTTCTTTATTAATTTTACGCCAGCCGTATAAAAGGCGTCTATTAAATCGATTCCTAGTTTTAATTCGGTTAATATTAATCGGTTTCTAAAATAAATTTAACTTTTTTTAGCTTTTAAAGGCGATAAGTATATAAAAGATTATCTAGTTTAAAATTCCTTTTTTCTTTTACTATATTCGTTTCAAATTAAATATTAATATTGTAAATTACGTCCGGATCTTTTAAAGTTTCCGCTAACTTTATTTCTTTAGCTATTATTTTATTCTATAATAATAGGTATAGAAATTAATAGTTCTTTAGTTATATATTTAGTATAGGATCCGGTATTCCTTTATCTGGTTCTAGTATAAGATTATATTTAATTCTTTCTATACTTTTAATAATATTCTGATAAAGTTTTTTAATGTTATCTATCTATAGTCTTTTGATTATCTCTTAGTTTTTATTATATTTTAATACTAATTACGTTAATAGCTAATAATATTCTTTCTAGATCTTTTTTTTCTATACTTCGCTTCCTTTTTTAAAAAGAGTATCGATTTCTCTGATCTATTCGTAGTTCGTATTTAATAAAATATCTAATTCTCTTTATAAAAGGTTTTTATACGCGAGAAAATATATTATCTATCGTTCCATCCTTTTTCCGACAATATTTTCTTATACTAATATTTTAGAGATTAATTCTTTCTATTTATTTCCGAATATAACGTATTATCTGAGACTTTCGATTATTATAAAATTCGATATTCCGATAAGTCCGTTTTTTATTTTAATTTCGATTTCCATAATTCTATTATTTTATTGGATTAGTTCTTTAATGATCTTGTTTTTTTCCTTTCTGTTTACGAGAGCTATCGTCTTATAACTTCCGATTTCGACTTTAAAAGCTGCTATTAGAGATTCTTCTATTTTATATAGCTTAAATTCTAATATTAGTTTCTTTTTTACTCTTTTTAGTTCTCTAGAATACTATTTTAACCTTTTTTTATCTAATAGATAGACAAGATAATTATTATTATAATAAGCTATCTAACTTTTAATTATATATTTCCTAACTTTCCTTTCGGGTAATTTCTCTATTACTTCGAATTAATATTTAGTTACGTCTATAATCTTTTATTTTCGGTAGTATCGAATTCTATTAGATTTCTTTTAGACTATTTTTTTAGCGGGTTCTATTTTACTAAGTTTCTATTAATCTAAATATATTTTATATTACCTATTATCGATTTTAATTATAAGCTCGATTAGAGACGTATACGAATCTAGTTCTTTAATCGCTACTATAGCTTTTTTAACTTTTATATAGAATTCTTTATAGAAATAGGCTTTTAGAACTAAGTCCTTCTAGTCCGTTTTAGAAACTAATATTCTAAACTAAATAGTATAGATAGCTATCGATTTCTACTACTTTAGAACTATTAGTCTTCTTTCTATTATTCTATCTTTATTATTATCTCTAAAGGCCTCTTTTATAGCTATAATTAGATTATTAAAAATATAAAAGATTTATATTATTTTATTTTTCTTTTAATTTTCCGGGTTATTAAAATAGTCTTCTATACGAGACTATATCTAATTAAAAACTATTTTTTCTAAATATAATATTATAAATAGAATTTTAATTATTTTATTAAGAAACTAGTTTATATAAAATACGAAAAAGATACTTATCTAGATAAACTATAGTTTTAAAGATCTTTTTTCCTTTTTATAGATATTAGACGTTACTGTTTTAATAGTATTACTTCGATTTATAGGGCGGGATAACGAGATTAATATAGTAAATTATTAAAATATTATATTTCTATATATTAGAAGGCGTTATATTTAAGTTTAACTATAGCTATAGACGTAGTCCGAGCTATTAAATAGTAAAGAAATTCTAGTATAGATTATCGCGATTAGTTCCGTATAGCAAAAAATTACTAAAGATATTTAATAATTATATTAATAACTAACGAAAAAAGCTATCTAATTGAAATAGAAGATAATATATATAATAAGAGTTGCTAATAATACCGACAGGTAGCCGTCCGCTAAAAACTCTATTATAAAGGTCGGTTATAGTAGCTATAGACGGCTATAGATAATTAGTCTCGTTTAACTGGCTAATTTTCTAGAATATTTCTATAGAGTCGTAGACGTAATAAATTTCTTTATTTACTCGATTATATATTTTTCGCATTATTGGAATATTATATATACTTTTTTCGCTATTATAAATAAATATAAATATTTATAACTTCCGCTATAGTCATCTATTATATTATAAAATATCTATCTATAGTTATCGATTCAGTTATATAAATTATAGATTTAATATTTAATCGTTTTATAAAAATACTAAAGTTTTTTTTAAATTATATTGCTTTAAAAAAGAGCTAGTTACGATAATTACTATAGCTACTAGCTTTAATCCGTCGATTAAAGTAAAAAGAAATAGGAAAATCGGATAGTATATTCTTTTTTAATAGATTCAATCTATATTGTAGAATAAATAGATTACTCTAGCTATAACGATTTGATCGATTATTTTAAAAGTAATTATAACTACTACGAATTTAAATATTATAATCAGTTTTAATTTAAATCTATATCTAATATAGATAAATTTATAAATATATATTAAATTTATATAAATCGTAATATTGATATCAAATATTATGGAATTTGTTTTAATAATAAATGAAAGAAAATAAAGCGATAACTACAAAATATTTTTATCTATAAAACTATTACGTCCACGATTCCACAAGAGTATTCCACGTTATTAATTAAATAAATGGAGTAATAGTTTAGTCTAGTTGAAGCCGCTAGAGCCGCGAGACAACGACTATTTAATAGAACGGCTCTAGTAAATACGTCGGCTTTATTATTATATATATCGCTTTTTATATCGAGTAAATTTTTTCTTCTACTAGTTATTAAAATAGATATTTTATAATACTTTAGCTTTTAATTTATTACTATATAGAATTAATTATAATAATCTATACTATAATTTCTATACTATTTAATAGTTCGAGCTAGATTTATAGTAAAAGCTAAATTCGAATATAGCGCTATTAGATTTATAGAGATATTATATTTTAATAATTTACGATATTAGTCTTATTATCCCGCTTTATAGATCGAATCGTTACTTTTAAAACGGCTATATTAAACGTCTATAAAAGAAATAAAAGATTTTTAAAACTATAGTTTATTTAGATAAATATCTACTTCGTATTTTATATAACCGAGTTTTAGAATAATATAACTAAAGTTCTATTTATAATATTTTATTCGATAAATTTAGCTATTAATTTGAAATAGCTCCGTATATATCAGATTATTTTAATAATCCGAAAAATTAAAAGAAAAAGAAAATAATCTAAATCTTTTATAACTTTAATAATTTAATTATAGCTATAAAAAAAGCCATAAAAGATAGTATACTACAGCCGTTCTATATGATTATTTTATTAGTTTTAAAAACTATAAACGTTAGAATTTATTTAGTATTCCGATTTTATAGTACTATTTTTAATTATCCTTCTAGAATAGAGGAAATAGTTCGATTATTTAACTATACTAATAAAGGAATATTACTAATAGTTAATAATAATACTAATATAAAGTTTACGAAATATTATTTTCGTATTAAAAGTAAAAATAGTTTGATTTATAATATTACGAATATTCTAGATCCTATAGTAAAACTTAGCCTTTATCGAAACTAGAATAAAGAAAATAATAACGAAGAAATAGAAAACTTTTCGAAATATAAAAATAGATATTAGAACGAGTTTAAAAAGTATTTTATTAAATATTATAGGGTTTCTATTAATCTATTAAAGCCTAATACTAGCTATATAGAAGGAAATAAAATAATAAAGAAAGATAATATATTATAACTTTACTAATTAGTTTATAGCCTATTTTATCTACTTTAAATAGTATTTTTCGATAATTCCAGCGTCTTCGAGCAGCTGTTTCCGAAGCTAATCGATATTTTCGTACTAATATTATCGAAGAAAATCTAAATTAGATATTTTAGAAAATTAATATTTAAAATTTTTTAAAACTAGAGTAAATAGCTTATAATATTTTTATTTACCTAATATTTTCTATAGCAAATAAAGCGGACTTTTAGTTTTACGAGGAGAGTTTATAGATAGTTGTAAATATAAATAATTCTAGAATATATATAGTAGATAATATTAATTAAATACTATAACCCAACTATAGGTTTTAAAATAGAAAAAGTTTTGAAAGAGCTATAGGATATATATAACCGGGTAGAACTAAAAGATAGAATTTTATCTAAAGAACGGGATTTTTTTAAAAAAAAGTTTAGAAATATTTTAGATAGATTAATCTAAATATGAATTTAAATTAGGTTTATTATTATAATCTACGAATTTAAAAATTTTTAATTTATAAATTAATTCTTTTATTAATATTAAAATAATATATCGAAAGAATATATTTATCTAAATCTACTATATCTAGATATAGATAATTAGTTAAATTAATTAAAAAGTTTAATAATTTTCTTTATATCTTTAATTTTATTATTTTCGGCTTCCGCCTTTTTTTTTATATTTCCTTCCTTTTCTATATTTTTATCTTTATCTTTATTTTTATTATCGTCCTAATTGAAGTTAATACTTCTAGCTAAACTTTTATTATCTTCGAGTTTTATATTATTTTATTTAATAGAGTATCTTTCTATTACCTAGTCTTTATTATTAATTTTAACGATATTATTAATATTTTCGTCCTTTTTTTTATACGGAAACTCGATAGCTACATTAGCCGTATTACTACTATTACTAAATTCTTTAGTAAATTTCGACCATTTTTATAAAGGTTCTAGTATTCTAGCAATTTTAAATTTTTTAAAACTACTATAACAGATTATTTATAATAAAAAAAAATTAGTAATTAGAATTATATATTTAGTTCAAATTACTCCGTCTATACTATTAGTAGCTATAGTATATTTAAAGTTTTATTAGAAATAAATGATTATAAATTAGATAGCTTTATTTATATTTAATATATTATTTTAATATTATACTTTATTTCGTTTTTATTTTATCTAATGGATAAATAATATCTCTTCCGCTTTTTTTTAGCGAGTTTTATTACGAAATTTAATTTCGTAGTATAATAGTATATATATAGCAATATCTATAATAGTTTATATTATTCTATTATATTATTATAAAGTTTTTTACTAATCTTTTAATCCGTTTCCTCGTCTCTAACGTTTTATTCTAAAAGGACTTTAGTATCTGGATCTATATCTTTTTATATATCGATTTTTTTAATTTTTAGAGGCGTTTATATATATAATACGATCTATACTTTATTTTTTATAATACGTATATTTAGATTCCGACTACTTTCTACTATATTCGCGGCTTACGACCGATTTAGATTTTATAGATAGTAATTTTAATTTAGATATAGCGGAATACTAGATAGAAAAATAGATAATATAATAGAATAATATAATTAATACTAGAAAGAGTTTATATATAATTGTAGTTAAAAGTATATAAAAATATATAGTAGAATATACAAGAAGTTTATAGAAATATATAGGCTTATTTATTTTAGCCGAAGTCCAGCCGACGATTATATTGACTAATTAAATTTTACTTTCGATATTATTAATTTTATTTATTAACTATTATTATAAATTCCTGATATAATATATACCGTACTATATTATATATAATTCTATTTATTATATTTTATAAATATAATTAAAATACGTACTAATCGAACTAGTAATATATTAAAATAATATAATAAACTATATAATAGCGTTCTTTTCTGGAAGATTCCTGTCTAGAATTATATTGAATTTTTATATATATATATATATATATATATTCCATCAACGTTATATACGGCAACGATTATTATATTTTACGTATTAAGAAATTTTTATAGCTAAAGGTATATTCGTCAGGCAAGGTTTATAGCGCAGTTAATTATTTCTATTTAACTATTTCCTTTTTTATTCGATTACGAATTTTCTATTATCTGGTTCTTCTTTAATATTATATATAATTATCAGCTTCTAGTATTTTCGCTATATCTATCTACTATACTATAAAGTAATCATCCACGTCTATCGCCTCGGCTATATTTATTTTATAATCTATACCTAAACGTTCCGCTAAACTATTAAAATACTCTTTAATCTATATAGTTTTAAAAGGGTTACTAGCTATTGAATTACCTACTAGTACGCCAGCTACTATAGCTAGAAGCTTTACCCGGTCGATTAGATTAAAAGGGGGTAGAAAGGTCGAATAGCGCGTTTTAAAAGCGGTAAAAAGGAAATCTTTATCGAAGTCGAAATAGATTACTCTAGCTATAATAAGGTAGTCGACGACCGTATAGGTAGATATAGTTATTACGGATAAAGGTACTACCGTCTGATTTAGCTGTAATAAAGCTATTACGGGAATATATACGTACGTAAAGGGTTTTAGATATTATAGGGCTTATATTACTAGTAAAAGAAAAAGAAGCGATAACTACGAGGTATATTTATCTATAAAAATTTCTACGTTAGTTAAATTATCGGTAGAAGGATACGTTATATTATTAAGCAAATTTAAATTAAAATCTTATAGAACCGTTATTTATATTATCTAAACTAGAATATAAATTCTACTATCGTATATTTAATACTAATATATCAACGCTTGATTTGCTTATCGAACCACTGGTTTACCGGGCACTAAAGCCAAGATAAATAACTAAATATGATAGCGCTAAAAGGTATTCTAGTATATAAAAATATTGCGAAACCGATTTATAGAAACCTGGAAGAGAATAGAGATAGTAGAATCGGATAAAGAAAGGAGAAATCCGTTAATATAGCGGTAAAAGTAATATTCCAAAGTAATATATTCTAAATAATCTAGTTAATTAATCGATAAAAACGTAAAAAAAGGCTAGTACTATTATTTTCCGAGATATCCGTCGCTATTAGAAGGGCTTCGATAATCTAATTCTAAAAATACTATTTACTAAACTATACCGCGAAATCTTCGAAAATATTACTATAAAATTCCTTTCGGCCGGAGATATTAGAATATAAAATACGGTAATAGCGATTCTATAAAATTCTATAAAAGTATTTATTATAATTTATCTAGTAAATAAATATATTACTTTAAAAAATTACTCTTTTTATATAACTATATTCTTTTAATTAAAATATTAATCTAGTAATAATTTACGCTAAACGAATTACTATTTAAATTAAAAACTTTTAATTTATTATATATCTAATATAAAATTTAGAAATATAACTAAAAAGAATAAACTAATCAATAATCGAATTCTATATAATTAAAAGATATAGAAAGAAAATATATAGTTTAAAATTTTTCTAGAAAAAGATAATATAGATTCCGGCTTTTATACTAGCTAGTATTAAATAAAATATATTATTATTTTATATTATCCAATTTATTTAATATAATTATAAGAAATAATATATCTAAAGAATAAATTATTTATAAAAACTATAATATTCGACTTTTTAATATAATTATAAATTAGGTTAAATCGAGTTTCTATTAGTTTCTATTTTATAATCCTTTTTAATTTTCGATTCTAATATTAGAAATCGACCTAAACAATTTAATAGATTAAATCGAATCGATTTGCTAAAACTCGGGTCGGATTTTCGAAATACCGACGGAAATCCGTACCGAAGTAGCCAATCCAATAATAATATTAATTAGTTTTTATTTTTATTATTATAGAATAAAAATGTAAATTTAGAATATAAATTAACTTAAAATATCGAAAGATCCGAAGATAATTTATAATAAAAAAATTTAGTTTAATTTAAAAAAAATATTATGTAAAAGAGTTTTTAATAAAATAGTATTTTATATAACTATTATTTCTAATAGTTAAATAAACTTAAATTCTTTTAAAAATCTTTCGAAATTTTCTAAAACTAACCCCGGTAGTAATTTAATGGAATTACTTTACGCGGATAGTATAAAATTATCGGTCGAATTAAATAAAAATAGAATTTCTAATTCTATTCAATTTTCATAAAACGCGCTATTTCTAGATAATAAAATTATTTTCTTTCTTTTTAAAAATATTAAAATACTAAATACGGCGAGCCCATTTAATTAGTAAATAATAAAATTTTAATTTGCGAATAGATAATTTGTTATTAAATTTCTTTTAATAGAAATCTAATATCTAGAATTTCTAGTTTCTTTATAAATATTCGGATATTATATTTTCGATTTTAATATAAAATTTAGATTTTTTAGATTTAAATTACTTTTTAACTAATAGACTAATAAATATATTAAAATAGAAAAAAATAAATTTTATAAATCGATTTGGAATTAAAGATATTTTAAAGTTTTTTAAATATTATATATATTTCTTATATATCGATAGTCGAAAATATTATATAAACTTTAAATAAATTACGCGAATAATAATAAAAAAAAATACTATTAGTTTCTTTCGATACTATATATATTAATAAAGTTTTAAATAGAAAACCGATCTATATATAGTAAAAAATAAAAGAAAAAAAAAAGGAAATTAATAGAATAAACTGATTATATATTCTATAGATAAAATATACTAGATAAAAAACGTTAAAGAAAAGGCTATATTATATCTATAATTTTATAAAAATATTTATATCTATTAATTAGCTAAATAGATTAATAGTTTAATCTAGTTAAAACTATTAGAATTTAAGAACCGCTTTTATTTAATAAGTCGGCTCTATTAGATATATCGGTTTTTTTATTATATATATCGCTTTTTATAGTCTATTAAATAGTTTTTTTTTATTAACGATTAATATATTAAATACTGTCTATATTTCTTTTATAATTAATTTATATAACGAAAACGCTTTATAATATTATAATATTACTTTTACGACTATATAAAACTAGTTATAATAATTTTTATCTCTTTGGAAAACTTTTATCTAAAGTTATATTGAATTTTTATATATATATATATATATATTATCAACGTTATATACGGTAACGATTATTATATTTCACGTATAAAGAAATTTTTACAGCTAAAAATATATTCGTTAAATAAAATTTATAGCGTTAATTACTATTACGTCCACGATTCTATAGAGGTTTTCTGGAAGGATTAGTTCGGTAAACGAGCCTAATTATCTATAGCCGCCTATAGCTACTATAGCCGTCTCTACTAAAAGGACTTTTAGTAGACGGCTATCTGTCGGCCTTTATAGCTATTCTTACTATATATATCGCTTATTATTTCTATAGATAGTTTATTTCGTTAGTTATTAATATAATTATTAAATATATTTCTACTATTCTCTTATTAATTACTTTATAATAAAAATACCTTATAATATCGTAACCGTACTTCTATAGCTATATAGAATTAGTTATAATAATTTATATTAGAATTCCTTTATTATTTAGTAGCTCGGACTACGTTTATAGCTATAGCTAGATTTAAATATAACGCCCTCTAATATATAGGGACGTTATATTTTAATAATTTACTATATTAATCTCGTTATCCCGATCTATAGATCGAAGCGATATTATTAAAATAGTAATACCTAATATCTATAAAGAAAAAAAAAGATCTTTAAAACTATAAATAATTTAGATAAATATCTACTTCGTATTATATATAAACTAGTTTCTAAATAAAGTAGTTAAGGTTCTATTTATAATATTATATCTAGAAAAGGCTATTTTTAATTAGATATAGCTTTAAATAGAAGATTACTTCGATAATCCGGAAAGATAGAAAGAAATTAAAATATTATAGATCTTTTATACTTTTAGTAATTTTATTATAGCTATAAAAAAAACCTTCGGAAATAATAATAAAAATAGGATAATAAATAAAAAACTAATAGTTCTAAAATAGTAGAAGTCGGTAGCTAACTATACTATTTAGTTTAGAATATTAGTTTATAAAATAGACTAGGAAGATTTAGCTTTAAAAGCCTACTTCTATAAAAGATTCTAGATAAAAATTAAGGAAGCTATAATAGTAATTAAAAAACCGGATTCGCTAGCAGATCTTATTAAACTTGTAATAAAAATCGATACTAGATAGTATAAAACGTATTTAAATAAACAGGTACTTAATAAAACAGGACCCGCTAAAAGAAAGCCTAGAGGAAATCTAATATAATTAAATACTATTAAAATTAAAAGATTAAAAACTAAAGCTTATTACTTATATAGAAAAACAGGATACTTTAAAAGAAATTATCTGACTAAAGAGATAATTAAAATAACTAAATATTTTTTTAAAATAATAGAAAAATTATTTAATAAATATATAGTAAAAAGCTGGTTAGCCTACTATAATAATATTTACCCTATCTATTTATTAAATAAAAAGAAAATAGAATATTATTTTAAAGAACCTAGAAAAATATAAGAAATAAAGCTAATAATCGATTTTAAACTATATAAAATTAAAAAACCCCTTATAGTAGTATTCAAAGTTAAAATCGGAAGTTAATAAATATTACGTCCACGATTCTACAGAGGTTTCCTGGAAGGATTAGTTAGGCAAGCGAGCCTAATTATCTATAGCCGTCTATAGCCGCTATAGCCGCCTCTTCTGGTAGGACTTTTAGCAGGCGGCCGCCTATCGGTTTTTACGGCTACTTTTACTATATATATCGCTTATTACTCCTATAGATAGTTTCTTTTATTAGTCGTTAATATAATTATTAAATATATCTCTACTATTCTCTTCTTAATTACCTCGTAATAAAGATACCTCGTAATAAAGATATCTCGTAATATCGTAACCGTACCTCTGCGGCTATACAGGATTAGTTATAATAATCTATACTAGGATTCCCTTACTATTTAGTAGCTCGGACTACGTCTACGGCTGTAGCTAGGTTCGAGCGCAACGTCTTCTGATATACAGGGACGTTACAATAAATAATAGCTCTTATAAATAGAAAGGAAGATAAAAAAATTATAAAAGGATTCTATAATAAAATTAAAGGATATTTCTATAGATAAATAATAAATAATAATAGAATCCTCGATATCGAAATTAAAATAAAATAAAGATTAATTAGAATAATAAATTTTATTATAATTAAAAATCAGAAAAGTTATATTATTTTAAAAAATAAATAGAAAGAATCGATTTTAGAAAAACTAATAGAAAAAAATACTATCGGTAAAAAATTAGAACTATAAATAATATATTTCCTAGCCTATAAAAACTTCTTATATAAAGAAATAGATATCGTTTTAATAATAATTTATAAAGAGATTAAAGACTTAGATAAAAAATTTAAGGAAAACGGAAAAGTTTAAAAAATAAAAATTTAGAAGGAATATTATTATCTCTTTTATTAACTTATAAAGAAATATAATAAAAGTAAAAAAATAATCTAGCAGCTTTAAATAAACTACGTTAAAAAGATATACTATAGTATAATTAAAGCTATAGATAAAATCGAATACTATAAACTAAACCAAGTAGACTAGAATAAAGGAATACTAGACCTAGTATTCAGCGTTTAATTAAGAAACGAAGAAATACTAGACCTAGCATTTAGCGTTTAATTAAAGAATAAAGAATTCGATTAATATCCGTTTTTATCGTTATAGAACGAAATAGTTACTAAAAAATAGGAATTAGTAGAACTATTAGAGGAACCGGAAACAATTTATAATATAGATATATAACCCGAAATATATAAAAATAAATAGCGAAAGAACTTTTTACTAGACTTTCTTTAGAACTTTATATTTTCTATAGGTTAAAAGAAGTTAAAATTTCTTAAAATTTAATCTAGATTATCTGAACTAAACCTAGGTATTAATTTAATAGACGCCTTTAATATAGCTAGCGTAAAACTAATAAAAAAGTAAAATATAACCGAATCGTTAAATTTATTAAATCTAGAAAGTACGTATTACTCCTAAATAATAAAATTACTTTTACGTTTATCTAAAGCGCGATAATAAATAATAAAATACTTTTACTTACTAAAAAGTCGGCGAAGATCTAACTTCTAGGCTAAATATTTATTATAAATTTCCTTTTTAGAATTAAAGAAGGATTCGATACGACGGTAAGCTTTAAAATATTTATTAAAAATACCCGCGATATTAGAACGAAGTTTATTCTTTTTATTTTTAAGACGTTTTTCTATAGAATTAGTAAAAATAAAGAAATAAAAGAAATAATATATAGGTAGTATTAGATATTAGAAAATTATACGATTTCTAAATCCGAATATATTTACTATAAATATTACTACCGATTTCGACCTTATATTCTTTTAAAAGATTACAGATATATAGAAAATAAGAAAAAGATATTATAATTCCTTTTAACTAAATATAATAAAAAGATTTTAGTCGGTTTCCTCTTCGAAAATATATAATAGAGATATTAATAAAAGAAAGAAAAGAAAAGAAAAAAAGACCTTTTTATATCCCGTAGACGATTTTTATACTAGGTAAAAAATAATATAAAAAGGGCCGTATTATATCTATAACTCTATAGAAGTTTTCTAAAAGGATTAGTTCGGTAAGTAAACCTAATTATCTATAGCCGCGTATAGCCGCTATAGCCGTCTTTACTAAAAGGACTTTTAGTAGATAGTTACCTATCGGCTTTTACGGCTATTTTTACTATATATATCGCTTATTACTTCTTTAGATAGTTTCTCTCGTTAGTTATTAATATAATTATTAAATACGTTTCTATTATTCTTTTTTTAATTATTTTATAACGAAGATACCTTATAATATTATAACCGTATATTAATTGCTATATAGGATTAGTTATAATAACCTACGCTAGAATTTCTTTACTATTTAGTAGCTCGAACTACGTCTACGGCTATAGCTAGGCTTAAGTATAATACCTTCTGATATATAGGGACGTTATAATTACTTCTATTTAATTAGTTCCTTTTTTATTCGATTACGAATTTTCTACTATATTTAAAAATAAATATTCTTTATTCGACGTTATATATAATTATTAGCTTCTAATATATCTAGACTGGCTATCGGATCGGATTTCAAATCCGAATTAGCTAATCCGACCCGATTTAAATCGGATTAAATAAAAACGTAATCCGATCTAGCCGGATTTTAAACCCGGGTTAATTAACCCGATCCGACCTACTAAAATAAAATCTTAGTACTAAATTCTAGTATAAAAGTATAACTCTAGTATAAAAATTATACCGGTTTATTTAAAAAAAATTCTAATTAATTAATTATATTAGCTAGAAAGGTTTTAGTAAATATAAATTTAATAGTTTAATATATTATCTATAATATATATTTAATATATAAATATATATAAGATAATACTATATATAAAGATTTAGTAAATATCCGGATTCGATTCGGGTTTAATCCGGACCCGACCGTTTAGCGGGTCGAACCGGTTCGATTTATTAAAAAATCGGGTCGAGTTATAGAATTCGACGGAAATCCGATCCGAAATAGCCAGTCTAAATATTTCCGTTATATCTATTTACTATATTGCGAAATAATTATCTATATCTATTACCTCGGCTATAATTATTATATAATCTATATTTATACGTTCCGTTAAACTATTAAAATATTCTTTAGTCTATTTAGTTTTAAAAAAATTATTAGATAATACGCTGGCTACTACGGCTAGAAACTTTACCCGGTCGATTAAATTAAAAGGAGATAGGAAATTCGGATAGCGCGTTTTAAAGACGATAAAGAAAAATTTTTTATCGAAGTCGAAATAGATTATTCTAGTTATAACGAAGTAGTCGACGACCGTATAAGTAGATATAATTATTACAGATATAGATACTATCGTCTAGTTTAATTTATAGCTATAGCTATTATAGAAACATATATATATATAAAGATTTTAGTAAATTATAGTATTTACGAAGGTATAGTAATATAGGGCTTGTATTACTAGTAAAAAAGAAGAAAAAAAAGCGATAACTGCGAAATATACTTAACTATAAAAATTTCTATATTAAATTATCGGTAGAAAAATACGTTATATTACTAAATAAATTTAAATTAAAATTCTATAGAACTGTTATTTACGTTAATTAAACTAGAATATATATTCTACTACTATATATTTAATATTAGTATACCAACGCTTGATTTATTTATCGAACCACTGGTTTACCGGGTATTAAAATCAAAACAAATTAACTAAATAATAACTTGTACTAGACTGGCCGTCGGGTCGGATTTTAAACCCGGATTAGCTAATTCGATCCGATCTAAATCGGATTAAACTAAAACGTAATTCGATTCGACCGAATTTTAAATTCTAAATTATAATTCGATCCGATCCGGTAAAACTAGATTTTAGTACTAAACTTTAGTATAAAAGTATAAAGCTAGTATAACTTTTATACGAATTTATTAAAAAAATTCTATTTAATTAACTACGCTAGCTAGAGAGTTTATAGTAAAACAAAATATATTATCTAGATATATTACCTTTATTTAATTATTAAAAGAATAATAAACTAAATATATAATATAAACGGGTCGAATATCCGACGGTTCGACGGGAATCCGATTCGAACCGGTCAGTTTAACCTATACTAGGATTTATTTACTATTTAATAGCTCGGACTACGCCTATAGCTATAGCTAGGCTCGAGCGTCACGCTTTCTGATATATAGGGAAGTTATATATCTGTAAACCGACTGAAAATTTACCGACGGCGCAGTTGTAGAATATTCGAAATTCGTGGGAAAAATTTCGCAGAAGATAGACGTAGCCTTTAGTTACTAGATCTGGAAGTGAGGTACGCAACAACTATATTTCTAGACCTGCCTAGAAGTATATCAGGCCTAGATTCGTGTTAAGATAGCATCAGCCAGGATTAAGATCCGCTTGGTCAAAATCATGGGGAAAAGGGGGTGATTGTATTAATCATTCCCTCCGAAAAATAACGAGTCTTTGTGAACAAAGGCAGAGTTGTTGTCGTAAAGCGAGAATAACGACGTCACTCGCCCGTATCCTTCATCTTTTTTATTCATGGAAGCAGTCTACAAAGCGCAGGATGCTTGCACTCTGTGGGATCATCCTGTCTACAAGATGATTACGTTATTCAAAGCTCGCGCTCGAGAACATTTGTCCTAGGGAAAGCTTCATCTCGCTCGTGATAGGGCTATTGAATCCAGAGTCACCAAATATCCCATGCTTCAGACAAACAGTGATGGAAAGTAGTCCAAGGTGACCGCCTATATTCGGTACCACGGGGAGGATGTCGAGCCCGGCGTCCTGGTAGATTCGTGTATAACAACGACCGTCTCTATACCCAATTGGCAGTGTTGAAGGAATGTAAGGACTCGAAAAAACTCCAATTCTTGGCGTAGATGGAAAACGAACACGAGCCAATCCGTATCCGTGAGACCCATGTCAATACTCGACTAGATGTATAGGAGACAAAGATCGAGCTGAAAGTTCTTGATGAGTTTGAATGGGCAGCCAAAACCGAAACACCTGAGGACGTTCATGGACTTGGAGTTAGCAAAAGGATAAAGTGCTAGATTCTGCGGAAGGACAAAAATGGGGCAATCGGAATACAACTCCGATGAAAATACCTGCTGAGAACTGAATGCGAGTGATAGAGGCGCTCTATATAACCAATCTGACTGGAGGGTTTATAAAACATCATATATGCTTTCCAAGTTTACAGTTTGCTAAACTCATTCAAATGAAGTACTGTACAACGCAAACCGTATCTTCCTTTTTCCATCACAGGCCTTCTGTCCTGGGACATCGGCTCAAGCTGTTCCCAACTTCTTAGATCGGGCAAAGTTGGTACTTCTTATTTTCGTCCTTTGCGACCACACCGCAAAAGATCGCCTCAGTCTCGCTGGTCGATACGAAGATGACTCTGACATCCGGATTTCCTGGGATCTTGGTCCTAGGACCCGGAACCCAAGGATTTTGGCGGCCACCGAGGAGGATTGGATACTCGTACAATGTCATCCCTTCATATTCCGTTCCAGAGAATACTTCTCCAGGGTTCACGTGGAATTGTCGGGGGTAATTTTTGTTTACTCCTTGACCGCAATAAGTTCATAGTCTAATATTGTCGAGAGACTGAAGCTTAGGGCAGGTACTTACCCATCTTTACTCCCTCTTGGACCCACTTATTACCTTGTTTCAATGCTGCTGTGATCTCCGCTGGCGGTACGGTCTCTGTTGGGCAAACTGCCCCTCGAGTTGGAGGATTGCTGATGTTGAGTGGTTCAGTATCGTCCGGGGCTCGAGGGATGACTGAGGGAGATCCAAGCACGACGATACTAAACAGAATCGCTGAAAGGGAAAGATCCCTGAAGAATAACATGACGACGAAGTAGTCTGGAGGTATTGGTGGGCGATTGAAAGTTTGGTCAAGACTTGGGCTTTGATGCGAAGTTTGATGCTTGGGAAAAGTGGGTGTACGAGACGATGCTAGTAGTTTTTGATCAAATCCGGGTTGTTCTTAGTCAGAGAATGGAAAGCAGAGTAAGTGAGGGAAAGTTCCTGCTTATATACCTCACATGGTGACCATTTCACACGCAATCCCGCGATGGACCATTGTGTTGGTGGCCAGCCGTTTCAGGAGGACGGTCACTGCTTCGGAGGAGGCGTTAGTGGACGAGTGGAAATAACACATTCGGATCAACGGAAGTTGAACAACATCAGTAAACAGATCACCTCTCTTGTCAGCCTGCGGGAATCTTTGCCGTGTATCAGCTTCTATTCCTTTCCCTCAAAACCTTGTTGGCGATCTGTGCCTCCCATGCTGTATGTAGTCCGAGTCATGGTGACGACCAACACGAGAGACTAGAATCCGCTTCTGTATCAGCCTTCTGAGCAGGCGTCATGGCAAAGTATAGTGTCGTTTCAGATGGTCAGCCGGTGACAAGCAAGATGGGGATGAGGCGGTCTCAGCCTCGTTGACAATGTGGCAACGCTGAAACCTGTACGGCATGGGAATACGGCGCGGTGACTCCTCATACTGGCTCTGGAGTCGGAACTCGGCGCTAAACGGGCCTGTCGCCAAGAAGGAAGGAAGGAAGTGGTGTACAACCTCGACAACGTAGTGGATGCCTTGCATGCTTATTAATCCGACTCCTTCTAGCTGGATTCAGATTCAGCACAGCCGGGCATAGCCTTCATTTTTCAACCCGACTTCACCCCAACATTCCTCTTGCGTAAGATTTTCATTTCAAGTAATACTGTGCGATCGAAATTTCTGGAAACCACAGCATTGACGATGTCGCCCCTCAGTGTCGACGAATGGATGGACAACTTCGTGGCGGAAATTGCGCCTGATAACGAACCCAGGGACGTCCCTTCAGCCAGCGAAAGGAAGGCAGTCAGCGACTACCTGCATGGTAGAATTTCGGTTGAGGAGGCAGCATTCGCATATACCAGGGATACAATTTCGGAGAAGACATCTGGGGATGTCTGGTATCTCATCTACCACGTTGCGTCAGACCTACCAGAAACCCAAGACCAGCTGATCGAGCTCATCAGAGCTATAACGGCTTTACCAAACGAACCACGGGCCAGCGGAAAACACCAGTCTTGGAGCTCTGTCAGTCTGGCAGACCTCCATGGCAATCTGCGCGACTGCTGGGATGGTAATACTGCCGTAAACTAGTTCACACATCTTACAGTTAGTTTAACTAACGCAATCACCAGGCCAATCAGATTCAATCAGGGTCAATCCTGCTACAGCGCGCCATCGGGAGTTCGTCGACCTCACCATCTTCATTGCTCGTCTTCGTTCGGAAGGCCTTCTCAGAACAGATTACTTCTCCAAAGTCGTCATGTTCTTTGCTCTTGAAAGAGAGGAGTCAGTGCAGGTACTGGATACTTACGCGCTCGCTACCGCTCGTTACCTGGAATGGGCTGTACGAGACGTTTTCATCGAGAGCCGCAAAGAGTACGTGAACCCCGGCCCGCTTCTGAAGAAGGCAAGGGAGAATGGGGACATCAGCCGCTGGCAATTTTGGAAATCTCGTATGGCAGTGCTTGGAGATGAGGGGCATATGAGTCAGGAGACCCGCGATGCTATGAAATCTTCTCTCACTCGTATGTTGGAGGTGGAGAGTGTTGCTTCCTAGTGAGAGGGTGTTGCGAAGCTACGGCCAGTTGCGAACCCATGCAAGTACCAACACCCAACGCCAGTAGGAATGTTGTTTTTACCAGCGGATATCAAAATATGTTCCTCAAGATCATAGATACAGGTATGACACTTACAATGGCGGTGAGGACATAAGCCCCCGTGGGGGTGGAAACCAGATGAATGTGTGCAGATCCAGTACGTTGGTAGATGGAGATCTCCTTGTTTCAATTGCCAAAGCAATCATACGAGCGTTATAAATAACCCATGCGCAGGCGTGCGTGCTAGGTGATCCCGAGGGTCGAATCGTTGTGAGGCAATGACCGGCGCAAACACTGCCTGTTTGCCTGGAAAGAGCGATCCATTTATATAATTTGCATGAGTTGGTGCTGACGATTTAGTGGTGCGGCTGCGTCAGCGTCTCCGCATAGCCCCTCGCTGTCATGCATAAGCGAAGCTGAGCGCGAAAGTAGGCCAAGGTGCGAGTAGCTCTCGCACCTTTTACTTTGTCAATTGCGGATACTCAAGGGCTGGGGAGCTTAGAGGTAGCGTAACCATTGCGGAAATCTTATCACTTCTTTTATTACAGTGACCTCTTGAATAGACCTAACAAATTTCCAAACCTACCACTTCCTCGACTTCACGCCCTCCAGATCATCCACATTCAAAACTCCGACACCTTCTTTCACAAGTACATCCCATACATGCTCCCTTACTTTGACCGGCCAAGCCGGAGTGTCCCAGTATCTGACCTTCAAACCTTGTGCAGCTGCAGCCTGTACATGCGCCCTGATCAAGTCGACTTGCGCCGGCCGTAGCACGCCGTGCCACGGCTTTCCAATAATCTCTGAGAAAGGAGCGCTAGCGTACAGAGAATTTTGCGGATTGAACACCGTATGATTCGTCCTCGATGCATCGACATCTTCACCCCAAAATTGGGCAAGCGGAGCATCAAAGAAGATGTCACGATTCCCCTTCTCCATTTGGATCAATTCGAAGGGCGTATTCCCAGATCCTGTGATAGTGATCGGACCAGGAATAAGCTTTGAATCAGAGGTGTGGGTCAACCAGCCCTTCGTGCGAAGCGGCTCAAGCTGCCGTTCAATGACTGGAAGTGTTGCCCGGCCGTCGGTCTTGATGTCCAAAAGAAGGGTCAAAGGAATGCTGGTGTTGGTCTCGAAAATACCGCTGACGTTGGCCGCGAAAGGGAATGACGTCTGCCCGCTGCTGCTCTCTGAAGTCTTCTCAGGTGCGTTCTGGCGTGCGAGAATCGATAATAAGGGTTCCAGATACAACGATCGCAGGGTACGAGCTGCTGTAAGTGAGTTTTCGGTATGTCCAACCAGAAGATCGTCGTCACGGAGCCAGACATCCGCTTCGACACTTATACACCCGGCCTGAAGCGCATCGTACAAAGGTACTTGACGTTCATAGTCGTTGTGCGAGTGGCAGGGTATGGGTATAATGCCTCGGCTGAATTCCGTAGGATAGTGAGACCGAGCTTCTGTAGGCGTGCCCGGCTTCCCCCATGACGTTATAAGACGCTGGATATCGTTGTGGGGGATCTGGGCTCGGAGGTGGATGTTGAAGTATATCAAGAGCGAAAGCAGAGTCCTGGCGATACACTCGTCAGTCGGCCTGTAGAATTGTTGGGTCGTACGAGACTTACAATATCAACGACATTAAGAATACCGCTGCTGATAAACAAAGCCAACTTCTTGTTAGCTGCCGCTGCTGCCAACCTTTGTATACGTGTTTGGCTGTTTTCCGGGACAATTTTCCAGGTGTCAGACTGTCGGAACTGTTCGAGTCGGTGTCCATCTGCAATTGTGCTTCGGAATCGTCTGTTGCACCGGTAGATTGGTTGGATTCGGATCTTCTGAATAGGATCGATCTGGCGTCGAAGTTTTTACTTGACTTTCGGGTCCAAAATTGCGCGATGCAAAACATCCGTGGCGATGTACCTTTCATCGTGATTTGCAGAGGACAAAAACAAGAACTGAGAAAGGGGCGGGGGCCCGAGTGCGACGATTGAGCTCTATGAATCCTTCCAGGCATTCAGGGGTCTACGTCCGTTGTCGCAAGCTGGCTAGACTTTACCAGTTGTGGGTCATCGGTTTCGACTCATGCAGCTATTTGCCTCGTTTTGACCTCAGCTGACGAGATGATGGACCTGAGAAAAGACAACATGGCGTAGTGCATGAACAACGCTCGACCGTCTTGGCGAAACAGGAGGCATACGGCTGGTATGCGACCCTTTAGAGTGCCCTACTCAAAGCTAATTGCGTAGGATCTGGAGAAAATATCAGAAGCAGGAACTCAATGATGGCCCCACATCGGTGCCGCAAAGGATTGTCTAGAAACCCAATAAAGAGCATCCTCGGAGTGATAGGAGTGATCAGCATTACATCTTCCCCTTTTCAACGTCGTCATTGACTCTACGCTGACACGGCAAAGACCCATACCAATTGACTGCAAGAGATCAGCAGTCTCGAATGTCTCAAAGGAGAGCCAACTCCGTGATCCTGCGTTCCTTAAGGTGGTCAATATCTCATGACAGCATCCAAATGAGCTGAACGGGAAGCTAGTGGTCCACACGAAACCGGCCCTGGGCCTCCAACATCTTCGTAGATCATACGTAGAGTCTCGGTTGTGTATACTCAGCTTTCGTGCCTCTCTGAAGGAAAACACGACCAGCTAAGCCTCTCTACTTCTTTGGATTTGGGCAGTCGCCGTTTCGTTTTCAAGCTAAACCTCAAAACCGCAGCCCACTCGATGTTGGATTGGTAATACGCGAAATTGTCAGGACACTATGGAGAATTCGAACGGTGGTGTGGGTAGTCAGAGTTATGCCCTACTGGTCAAAGATCTATAAAGACTGCTGTCCATCATCTTCAACTCCATATCAGCTACTCACCCTGCAAAGAAGACAGTTACTTGTATCTTACCATCGCATCAATCAGAACCGACTTCTTCCATATCCATTCCATTATCATACAATTAGCTCAAAGCCATCTTTTACCTGTATCAGCAACGATGCACTTCTCCACAGCAATCATCATGGGGATCGGTGCCCTCTGCACCGTCGTCAGCGCAGTTCCAGCACCCAAACCAGGCACTCCCTTCTATACGGCAGTCAACAAGCTCGACTCCGACGGCAAAGTGACTTGGACCCCGACAGCCAGTGGAGGGCGCACCGCTCAAATTGGTTTCGACGATATCGATTCAGTCAGATCCGAGACCAAGATCAAGCAACGTGGCAGCCCTGGTTCCAGCGTCGAGAGCTGGACCAATCTAGGCCAGATCGCCAACTACGCGGCCGAGTACGCGTGCCAGGACTCAGGCGCCTACGCACTCAGCTCGGTGATCGAATCTTCCGCCAAGGACGCCTGCAAGGAGCTCGTCGGTATGATTCCTGGCGCGCCCATCGCGAGCAAAGCATGGAATGTGTGGCAGGGCGCAAAGGCGGCAGCCAACGGCGAGGGCAAGCAGGTGCAGACAATCTACCGCTTCTTCTACAAGTCGGCGAGCGCACCAAAGCTGGACGAGGCCATGTGTAACAAAGCAATGTCCATTCTCACCGAGACGGCTTGTCAGGGGAAAGGGGGCAACGGTGATTCGACCCGAGGGGGAGAAATCAGGATTGGGGACGATGATGATTACATTCAAATTGGGTTTGATCCCAACGATGCATAGCCGATAAGGTCTCGGTAGGTGGGACATGAGTTTGTGAGATGATTTGTCTGGGAAGCAGAGATTGGGGCCTACGCTTGTATTTTGATTTTTTTTTGTTGTATATTCGGTGTACTCGCGTTTCTCTTCACGTTCTTTGATAATCGATGTAGAATATGGACCGTTTAGCACTTGCGATCTTCTTGAATGCCAATCTACAGTCCTAGCTGGATTCGCCTCCTCCAGAGCAAAGCTATAGTGAGTAAGTGGAATTAGCAAGATCGGAAGATCCCATACACGTCCTAGGCAGCCCGAGAGAAGACGTTTTGGTTCGTATGGTGGTGATATTAGATAGGAGAGAGATCAGGTCGTCTACCTTACCATCTGGTCATGATTCAGTTTCCAAGTCCGCGCTTATACGCGGAGACTAACCAGGAGCCTCTTTTTGCGCATGACGCTAATCTTGCCGTAGACATCTGAAAACCTGCACGGACAGTGGTACGCGCGAAGCGACATGCGCGTGGTATAATAGCATACACTCAATATATATCATCCCTTCAAACAGACCATTCACCTCGTGTCCGAACTGATTCCGAAAATGACTGGTGGTATAAAGAAATTGGTATTCCTAATCTATCCACTTGTTGGGGTGTACGCCTTGTCAATTCGACCACCACCTTTATTGAACGCAGCAGCTACTGCTGTGAACGCCACCAGCACACGCAGGTAAGCTTATACAACATTGCGGGACCTAATTCCACCACTGAACTTCAGACATTCTAGTCTTACAGCGCCAGATCCAATTGATGGCTATGATGTTAGGCTTCGCTTGGACAGCGACTCCACGCTCGTAGCAAGTGCTGTATTCCTCGTCATCATCGAATTCATGTTAAATATAGGCGAACAAAGCTACGAAGGATATGTGCCCATGACTGGTACATTCATACGGGAACCCGGGGTGCCGGAGGAACTCGTCATCTCCAACTTTCCCTTGCGTTCACGTAATAAAATACAGTGGAAGCATGTCGTTGTCGCAACCTACCAAGCTGCTTTTGCTCTGGCCGAGCGTTCGGACGACCGTCCGGGCTATCTACCGCGTGTCTTCGGTCAACTTTTTATAAAAGGCCAGAAGCGTGCCGTTCTTTTCATAAAGCACAAAACGGAGGACATGCTGCAGGCAGACAGCCCTGAGGAAATCACGAGTACCAGCTTTGTGGACAACAGTACTGTCGTTACTAAAACACCTGGCGTTGTCGTCGACAGCAACCTGTCAGCGATGGAGGGGCGTATCCATAGCCCCAAGGACTCCAGATTGGTGGTCGAATGGAAGGTGACCGGTGAGACCATTTCTCTACTCGACGCATGGACCGCACTTGTAGACCTCCTGGCGCAAGCAGCAACACACGACACCGAAGCACGCGGCGTCGATGTCACCGGTATTGACATCTCCCGGAATACCGAGATCAACTTCCACACGATCGCGCCACGACATGGCGCGGCGAAAAGCTTCATTTGGGGCCAGCTCCATGAAGCTATGAGGTTGCTTATTAGGCATGACTTGGTATATCAGCAAAACAGGGCCATGGACTTCACTATCTATTTTGATAAGGATCCTATCGCTCTTGGGTCAACGGCGCCGCTTGTTGGGAATAAACGGGTTATGGAATCGAAGTAGCTTTGGACGAGAAGAGTATTAGCTTTGTTCTGGCATGGAATCTTCAGCAGTATTGGGAGTACGCGGTACGTAGGCTCAATGTATGCGTCTCTGAAACGGCGTTATGATCGTCGAGACAGCCACACTTAGATTTCCCTGATGCTTTAGCTCTCTCTTCGGATCCTTTCCTTTCTCGCATGCGTATGTTTCTTTTGTCATTTCTGGCAAGCTACTATGGCCTTGATAGAGCAATCACAAGGATTTATACGTTTTCAGGAGGAAAGGGCTGACAAGTTACACCGCAATTATCAACACTGGAGATTTTACTTCTTTCCTGCCATCATCTCTCCAGATTTGCTTTTCCACAGCCACAGGATTCATCCTGGAACCGACGGACTACCTGATTACCTCAGTCTTCGAACCGCGCTTGCCTCTGCCAAACATCCGCCCTGACACCGAGACTCGTCTCCCACCATTGGTTTTCTTCTCCCAACTATCCACAGCCGTCGCGCCGCTCAGTCTGGAAAACACGGAGCTGTTGTCACCGGCTTTGCCACAGGCTCGATCATTGGCGTTCTTATAGAGGTTTTCTGTGCCAGATTCATGGCATCAGGCGATGCTCATCCATCCACTGGGTTTCTGAGTCTCAAGAGAATCGAGGATCTACATACCCATCCTCGTTTCTCGAGACAGGTACTGCGACCAATCTACCAGCAACCCTCACGAGAGTCGTAATACGATTACTCTTCTCATCATACGTGCGACGTGTTGACGGGCAAGGGACAAGAAAGGGTGTGCCCAAGGTTATGATATGATGACATCGTAATTTGGGAAGATTGATCCGTGGCAAAGAGCACGACAATCAAAGGTCGAAATTTCTTATACTCAGGACTCTGAGACTGGCTTTGCAAAGACGAGAAGCTCGGCAGGAGGTTCTCAAGCTTGGCACGTATCGTGATGCGTCGCTTATACACCGTACTGCTTGCTGTACACCTTGCCAAGCCTCGTTCTACCTGCCTGGCTGTATCTAACGCGTTTGTTTCAGATCAAAAAAAGAGACGAACCCTTTTCCAGACATTTGTCTGTCAAAATAGCTCTGCGAGAAAGGTCATCTGGACCTGATGACTAGAGTATACCGCGCGAGCGGATCTTAGGAGAAATCGTCTAGGTTATAATGATGACTACCTCTATCGGCACACTATGGATCGATGGGTAATCAGATGTCGGAAAACAGCCGCGAAAGACAATGACAGAAATGTATCTCGTTTCTCTTCGTGGTTATCGACAGTATCTGCTTCGCTTCTCTTGCCTTTCAGACATACTCGACAACAAGCTCGACATTAGCACATCCCTGGGGCGCAGTGATGATCTTCGGCCTGTAGAAAAGCTGGACTGCATCACCATACAGGAGAGTTGTGTTGCAAGCTAGATGTTCATCATTCGAGTCAGCACAGTCAATACATGCCAAGACTTGCGCGATTGCTCGTCGGACTGCTCATAGCCATCCGGAATCAAAGCAATCAAGAACAGGGTGGAGAAATATGGAAACTTACCGTAGAAGCCCCCAGAGATTGGATTGTTGTACTTAATGATACCTTGATTGATGTAAATGCCCTTTGTACCTTCACCCGGATTGATTTCGACAGGGTTGTAGGTACTGTTCACGCTGTCTAATATGACGCATTAGCTTCTTTAGTCTTCCCAGTTTCTAGCAAAGACGCAACAAATGCCATGCAAAAGGGCAAGGCTTCCAGCATTCCATATGGGGGAGGATTTACCAATGATAAAGCCATACAGGCCCCCTCCGCCCAGGAACAGCAATTTGCCCTGATCGTCCTCCAGCTCACGTCCCGTACCGTTCAAGAAGCCAACGATGCCGGGAGTCCTATCCGACTTTGGCCAGAGGGTCGCATAGTTGAAGGCGGGATAGATATGGTAGGGCTCGAGGTAGAGATTCTCGAAACTAGATTGCGCAGGAGCGATAACGTGGGATTTGATGGTGAAGTTGCGAGAATGGATAACTTCTTGATTGCTAGGCTGACTTTCGGTGGGCGTTGGTACAGCAAAAGCGGCAAGTGGGAGGAGGAGCTGGAACAAGATGTTGAAGAGACACATGGTGAGATTTTTGGTTGAGGTGAAATTCAGAGGGAGATGGGGGATATAAAAGCGTGCTGGCACTCTTGTACAACTTTGGTAATTTATTTGATCATGCAGGTATGACCAAAATAGATACCTGCAGGAGCAAGCCCCAGTTTCCGGCTTTGTCCGCCGCAAGGTCGTACACCAATGACGTGCGCTTGCATAATGTTGGAGCAAGGGTTGTACATGCAGCTCGTATTTGCCACTTAATAACACCCAAGGTTACAACGTCGAATTGCCACGGAAGGCTTCTTCTCGCTGCAACGCGAGAAGAGGATGTAAGATGCCGGATCCGGCATACTACCTACCTTCTCTATACCAACAGCGAGCAGCCACGCCGGCTTCATGAAGTTCTCCTTGTGCATCGAAATAGCTAGATGAGACGTCACTTCCGATGCGACAGTCGCTGGGGAACGAAAGAGTTGCATAGTTGCGGTCCTCCATCTATCACCACCACCACTGGTGCTCTAGTACTATTTTTGACTTCGACTGCGGCAGCAACACGACCGTGACGTTCATAAGGTCGCCAGAATGATCTCCGATACCGAAGTATCGAGTGCCGTATACCTCCTTTGCCCTCGTTGCAATAACCTGCTCACTCATTCCTAGCACGCTTCTTTGGTGGCGCATTTACTTCGTTCTCCTTCTCCGCTCGCTCACGCTCGTGGACTTTGGCCATGACCTTGTGGATGTCATCCATGCGATCCCCACAACCCCAGTCCATGATATTGTGGAGTTCTCGGCGGCAGGATCGAGCATGATCAGTATCCGATAACAGGTATTGGGACATTTGGTTCATGTGATACGTCTCATAGAACGTCTCTTCTTCCTCCTCTTCCTCACGTGCTGCAGGTTCCTTGGCCTTTCCAGTATTCTTCTCAGCAACTGCCATCTTTTCTCTCACACGGACCTCGCACCAGTGCAGCCAGATGGTCGCCACCCTCGGATCGATGGTCACCGAGAATACGAAAGACTCATGGTCCGCCCCAGACGTCATTTTCCAGTCCCGAGCAAATCCATTGAGCAAGCGTCGCGCACGTACAAGAGTGGAGCCGCCCCGTAGTGCTTGATTTTCTGCATCAGCGATACTGCCTCGGTTACTTTTTCCTTCGATGATCAAGAATGGATGCGTGATGTATGGAACAACGCCGATTATCGCACGTATGCGTTGACTAAATCGCTCCGAATCGATGTCGGGATGACAGTTCGCCATAATCCCAAAAGTAAAGTCGGGTTTTGCATTGCTCATGCCGGGCTCTTTCTCCTTCTCCATCTTCTTTTGGATTGCCCGCATGGCGGGCTTGTCCCAAGATGGAAGCAAGTCCGGAGTGAATTGTCGGTTCCGCGTACAGATGACCCCATCATCACTGAAGAATTTACTTACTAGGATATGCTCCTCTCCCGAGTTCGATGCGGTCACCAGATCCTTGAATTCCTTCACTGTGCGACTGTTGGGAGCGATCATCGGCACAAGTTGCCAGATAATGTCGTCTTCTGGCAAGGTAGAAGCCACCTTCAGCCACTGCGCAATGTGTTTGGCTGATGCCGTTCTCATTGCGGAGTCCCGAGTTCTGCCCATGCATTTTTCCGCAACGCTATGGAGATTTTTGTATTTGAGCTCGAGTGAGGGATTGTTGATGTGCATGCCATGATCTGCCAGGGTTTGTCGGACGTTATGGCTTGTTTGCGAGAGAGGAGTATCGGGAAGATTGTCGTATGAACGTGAGCTGGCCTTGGAACTTTGCGGTGTCTGGGGTTGACGTGGCGGCACCATGGTATTTTCCTCGAGGTCCTCCCAGCTTGCGCGTCTTGGTCCAGCGCTCTGATGCTCAAAGGAGTCCCACTTTCGCTTTTTCGACAACGACGGGGATGTATCACCGAGGGGAGGACTTGGCGAATCAGGGGAGGATGTAGGAGGCGGGTGATCAATGTTTGAAGGCGATTCGATTTGATTGACCCAGCTTTCGATGTTGGAAGGCTCAGGTGAGTGGTCGAGTGGTGAGGGACTTGAGGGCATACTTCTAAGGATGAAAGATAGGCCGCATCACACATAGGATGACCTACAGAGCCTTTGACTGAACTGTCGTGATACAGGTGACGGAGTGGGAGGTGACAGGTAAAAGCAGAGTGAGATAAACGCGCCGGGGTTTATTAGCGCTCCCAAACTCCGAGCGCTTGGCACGCCAAGTCACGTGACGGTACATGCGTCGCCGTCTCGATTGAATGTCTTCCCTGTGCTGTTACATTTTCCAAGTATTCCTCCCCTCCACAAACGCTATGGACACCAGTCGCGCACGCCGAATAAGCACCACTGGATAGGCTTGGTTTTACCCATCTCAAGGGGCGCCCGCATTCCTAAGCGATATCCCGTTTCCGGACAGTAGCATATCAGCCTCAATAATGTTCCGGTCAAGTACCACGCAATGTGCTTAGCTCCGTTCAAACGTTCGCCTTTATAGCCAGCCCTTCTGACATGTACATATCTGTTGACCTGAGGAAATGGAACTCTTGTCTTGGACACTCTTTTCCTCTGTTATCACGTCCAGCCTGATCATACCCGCCACAGTCCAGAATAACATTGCCACTGCGGCGCAACCTGATATCAGCTCTTTCGCACAGGCAGATGACATTGATCCTGAGACGCATTCACCACTCGCCGCACGTCCTGCAGTCCCAGATTCGTATCAGCTGCGCAAAACAAAGATTTTCAGGTACTATTCGAAAGCTACGGCGCAGAAATAGCCAAGAAAGATGGCGACATACTGTCGTGAGTAAATATAGCTCAGGGGCGAGGATTCGGCTACTTATCATTAACAGGTATCGAGCCATCCACACAATCCAACATGAAATCCGCACCAACACAGCGCATGTCCAGACACTTTGGGAGCCTGCCTTCCTGTTCTCAGTCGTAGAGGACGGTCTATCTCTGACTATGCGTTCTCTATCGACTGGTGTCAATCTTGATGAGGTATGGCTTTGTCTGGATGGTCCCGGGCAGTTCACGCGAGATCATGGATTCGTCGAGTGTCAATTTCTACTTGCGCGGGGGGTACTGAAACGGATTTGAATTGGGATTCAGGAGGTAAAACGGCGATGCGCTATAACTATCGAAGCTCTTGAGAGAAAGTGACCAGCGAGAAGGTGATCCGTATTATAATAACCTGATCATCAAACTTCGGTTTAACGAATAGAGCAGCGACGAGAACCCTCGAATTGCATCGGACATGCCTATAAAAGCACAAAATCTGCCACCCCCTCTCTCAGACCGCACAGCCTCACCTTCACCGCTCTCGTCACACAAAGCTGACACCACTCTTGATGCAACCGTTTACAGGTAAGCTGACATCATCCACCATCCCATCCACACAGAACCCACTTCCACTCCCTAAACTCTTCAATCCCACATCCATCATCTATCCGAAAAGTCCATCAAAACCACCCTCCCACTACAAACCCCACACAAACCTCCATGGATCTCCTTCAGCACCTCCTCACCATGACCATTCCCCTTTTCCACCACTTACTCTTCTCCATCGCCATCCCCATCGCCATCCTCCTCACAACCGTCTCGCTCTTCGGTGCCTGGCCCCATCAACTCCACATCTCTCCGGTCCCAACATCACAAGCACATCCTTCCAGCAGCCAGACCAAAGAAACACCAGCTCCTACCTCCTCCACTACAACGCCCACGCCATCCACGCCAGGCTGGAGTACCGCGGCCCGGGTACGCGGAACAGCTTTTGCGCTGTCCCTTCTGCGACTATGGTATTCAGGCGAATTGAGAGCGCTGAGCCAGTTTATGTTTACGGCGAATGTGTTGGTGGCGGTGGGGTATGGGGGTTTGTGGGTGTGGTATAGAAGTGAGAGGGGCCAGCGGTGATGAAGTGGTTTGGGTTCGAGCGAAGGTGGTGTGGAGTCAGTCGGGCTAGGCTATGGATGGGGTGGAGAAGTAGGAAGGGATGTGGAGACTATTGCTGGGCTTTCTGGAGTCTGGGCATGGAAGTGGGGAGTTTTGGTAGGGAAATTGGTAGCTTTGGTAATGGGGGAGGGAACTGGACCACAGTCTTTTCATGAGGAGCTTCGTTGACGGGCTGATGTATGGTATGCCATAGAGTGCCGCGAAGATACTGGAAGTTTAGGGTAACATAATTGCGGAGGACAAAGACAAAGTGGTGAGCGTTTTTCTCCTGCTCTGCAGCTTGATAGCTACCCACTACTCTCTGGGCAATACCTGCTGATCATGTCGCGCCGGATCAAGATAGACATACTGTGAAACAAGATCGATATCAAGCTATATCGACTTTAGCTAGTCAAACGATCTCCCTGCGTAAATGGAAGGCTATATCGCCTCTAGCTAAGTAACACTCATCGTCAAGGATTATACGGGAGACTCTCGTCTGATCCGCCGATACTCGCCACTATAGCGGTATCGAATAGCCTTAAGGACACCATACGCACCCCCCAACGGTCTCACATCCAGCACACGATCCCTAAATCCCTTTTTCGCCTCAAAATCCCCTTTTACCTTATCATACACGCTCGGAAGCGAGGTAGCACCATACTTCTCGCGCAGTGCATCATACCATTCTCGATCATAGATCTTCCAGAATTCGGATTCGGTGTAGAACGTATGTGCATACAGGGCTTTCATACCGCCAAGGACCATCAATTTCTCTTCGAGATCCCTATTGATCCGCACGAATTCATCGCGCCGCTTTGTGGGAGCTGGACCCCAAATGCCGACGTTGAGTAACAGCTCTGAGGCGCCATAACCGCTGGCTGGAAATGGGTTGATGGTAGGGTGCGGAGTTGGTCTCAGCGGGCATAACCACAGAGGCCAAATGTTGTGATATTGGATGGAGTGATCGATCAGTTCTCCAATTTGAGTAAAAGGGAGGCTGAGATCCTGGGCGATGTATTGAGTCGCTGAGAGGGAGCATGCGTCTTGGGCTCTGTATAGGACGCGGGTGTGCATGAGACCGTCGAGTAGCCTGCGCGTGAACGAGTTGAAGGGTGTTTTGAAATAGTCAAATGCCCAGCGTGCGGCCCAGAAAGCTCCGCGGTCGTATCGGAAGAGGTATTCGGCAAGTGGTATAACCTCTGTCGACACGGTATTGGGTTGGCTACGGATCTTCTCCTGGACATAGAGGTAGAACCAGGGATCTTTCGGCTTGCTGAATGTGCGTTTGGGTTCCTCCTCCTCGGAGGTCTCTGATAGTCTACCTACAATGATGGCACCCTGGTCTCTCGAAAACAGTATGCCATCAAGGTAATCTATCGAAGTGTCCGCTGTGAAGTCTCGCATGGTTTTGATAGCGTCAGAAACACTATTGACAGGATGATAGCTTGTCTGGACGTAAGACTTTGCGGGTCTTAGCTGCACTTCTAGCAGTGTGACTACCCCAAAGGTGCCCATGGCGCCAGCAGCTCCGTGGAAGAGGTCCGAATTCTCATCTTCTGAGCAGTGGGCTATGTTTCCGTTTGCCAGAACCATTTCAATATAGCTGACGGTACGATCGAAGACGCCATACTTGAACGAGCTGCTTTCGGCAGAGGTCCCTGAGAATCCTCCGCCTACAGTAATGCCTGGAAACTCCATCACCACCAACGGTACTAGACCATAGGCAATAGTAGACTTTACAAGCTGATCCATCGGGACATTAGGCTCTACCAAGCATATCTGTCGAGTCTTGTCGACTTCGAGGATGCTTGACAATGGGCCAGTATCGATAAAGTGCTTGCCCTTGGTTGCCGTCTGTCGGGTGCTGTTGGTGGATCCATGGCGGATGCGGAACTTTTCACCTCTTTCGTGAAATTTCAGCACGGCAGTGCTGATTTTTTCCACAGTCTTGTCGTGCTGCTTTCTCACTTTTCCTGTTACGGACATGGCCACGTAGAGAAGAGGTGGATATCTTTGGGGTCAAGTTAAGTCCAGTGTTCATTCGATCTCAGGGTTGTCGATTTGTCGGCCAGCCAGGACATCGATACGATAGGCCTCAACAGATCGATTGCTATCCTCTATAGAGTTTTATACCGGTTGGCCTATCTTGGTTCGAATAGATCGTAACATAATTATGTACTAAGAAGCTTCTACAGAGGATAATGGCTGGACCACTGTCATGTCGCTAGGAGATGTTTGACGACTGCAAGTAACCAGTAGTGTCCCATCCGAATGAAATAGATGTGTGGGAACATACGACACCCATGACGCAACGCCAAGTCGGAGTAGCCGCCCGCTAGCTACGGAGTACCCTAATAGATTACATGAAGCGCGTTGTTATCAGCGTCATACCGTATTAGGGCTCCTGATGTCTCCAAATTCGAGAACCATACCTTACCAGGTACTCAATTCAAAACCCCAACCATAGCGAATCACATGCATCGCTAAATGTGAGATGTTGCCATTGTAACTCGTATCCAACCTCCCCAACGCGCATTTAAGATATCCAGAGACACAACACATTGATCCAGCACGCTTTCAAAAATCACGACTCCCCAGGTCCGCAAACTCCCCAAGCGAGAAAACGCTTTTGGCATCATTACTTTCATCGCCATCATCGTCATCCTCATCATCGGCAGCACCTTCTCCAACAACCTGGGCGCCTCCGTCCTTGATTTCCCCCTTGCCATCCGCCTTCTTTCTCTCACCACCACCGCGCTTTGCTTTTCTCGTCGCAAACTTCATTGCTTTGTTGTACCCTTGCTTGCTGAAATCGACACCCCTTTTCCCACCCGTGTCGAGGCCCTGCTTGCTCTTCTCCAGCCCTTGCTTGCTGATCTCAACTCCTTGTTTGCCCAGCTCAAGCGTCTTGTTCCCGAAATCAAGCGTTTGTTTGCCAATGTCGAACACAGGTTTGCTCATACCTGCGAGGCTGAGTTTGCTCATATCCAGGCCTGGCTTGCCTTTTGTTAAGCCGAAGGTGGTGCGGCGGTTTAGTTTAGGATCGGGTGGGGTAGATAGTGTTGTTGCTGTTGAGGGTGCTGGAAGGGTTTGGCCGTTGGTTGTGCTATGAGCTGCTGGCGCGTTGGAGGGGGGGTCTGATGGTGCAGCATCAATGGATTCGGTGATAGACTTTGAGTTGCAGATCAAAGTAGCTGGTTCCTCTTCCACCTGGATAGCTGGGAGTCTGGAACCTGGAGCAAAGTCAGTGGTCGCGTCCGCCAGGAATTCCTTCGACGGAAGAGGTGCGGTATGCGCATGGTGCGGAGGTCGAGGACGGGATGAGCTTGATGTCGGACCGGAGCGCGTCGCAGCAGAAATGGAGGCCTGTGTTGTGGTTATTGCTTTTTGTAGCTGCGGTCTCGCTACGACAGTCATGGAGAAGGTTGCGGCTTTAAGGAAGTTATGTTTGTCCTGTACGGTGCTGGCTTTCTTCAAGGCCACTTTGAAATTCTTCTGCTTCTTCCCGCCTTTCATAGCCTCTCCCAGCAGTTGCTGAATGCGCTGCTCCTCCTCTGCCCGGATAGGCCTTCCAGCAGTACAAAATCCAAGTGTTGAGGCGGTTTTACCTTCGTTCGTCGCTGCATGCGGGTTGACGCCACCCTGCAGTAACTTTTCTACCAAAATAGTGGAGCCAAAGTAGGTTGCATGGTGGAGAGGCTGCCAACCCTCGCTGCACGATGCTTCCATCTTTGCACCCTTGCTGATAAGAAGATGCGCAATCTGCTCGTTGCTGTATTCGCAGGCTAGATGCAGAGCACGGCTACCGGGATATGGCCATCTAGCTTCTGCCCAGTAGCCTTCCTCGACAATCTTGTGCGTCTGATCCTTCTTGATTGATGTTGAGCCTAGCTTTTCTTCGATACTTGCTCCTTGTTGCAATAGTCTTTCGACTAGATGAAGATGGCCGTAGGCAGTTGCGATGTGCAGAGGTTGCCAGCCAAAAGAATTCTCTACATTGATCTTCCCACCATTCGACATCAAAAGCTCGAAGATCTCAAGCGACCCGTTACGAACAGCGTGATGGACAGGCTGTTGACTGCGCTCATCCTCCAGGCTTGTGAGGCTACTGCCTTTCTCGCTTCGGAGAAGCCTCTCAGCTACTGGGAAGTGACCTCTCTTTACGGCAAGTAGCAGCGAGGTCTCCTTGCGTGCTGTCCTGGCGGTTGCAGAGACGCCACATGACAGCAAGCGGTCAATGACCTGATAGTGACCGCGGTCAGATGCAAAGTGGAGAGCATTCCAGCCGCTATCGTCTTTCGTTTGGATTTCGCAGCCTTCTTGGATCATCAACTCGACCATAGCCAAGCAACCACTTGTTGCCGCCAGCGTGAGGGGTTTGTTGCCGTCTCTCTTGAGTTCCTGAAACTTAAGCCCTTTCGAGAAAAAGATTTCGGCGATTTGGACGTGACCACACTCAACCGCTGCGAAGAAAGCAGTGAGAAACGTCATGTTCGTCGCGTTGAGCCTTGATTGATCCATCATGGTCTGGACCATCTCGTAGTTACCCGCCTCACATGCAAGTTGCAGCGGTGTTTTCGACTGCGCTTCTCTGCTATCAAGCTGCGCACCCTCGTTGAGGAGATAGGTACACATGGCTACATTACCTTGGCTTGCAGCAACGTGCAACGGAGTCCGCGAGAGCATGTCTCGCGCATTGACGTTCGCCTTATGTTGAACCAGAAGCATCACTACATTCTGGTAGGGTGCCCCGATAGCAAAATGCAGAGCGGATTGGCCACCGGATCCAGGGTTATTGATCGATGCACCACTGTTTATCAAGCTCTTAGCAACAGCCAGATGACCTCTCGTGCACGCGTGATGTAAGGCAGTATTTCCTTCAACATCAGCGCACTCCAGCGGACATCCTTCCTCAATGAGTAGATCTACACTAGTCTGGTGGCCATGAAAGGATGCCTCTGCGAGTGCACTACGCTGTGTTGATGTATGAGTGGCCTGGATGTCTGCTCCACTGACCAGTAATTTTCGGATGATGTCCTCTTGCCCATCCCGAGCTGCTTGGACGATCCATGGAAATCCTTGTCCATCCGGCTCATCAATGTTGGGAAGCTGTGGCAGAGACTCCGGCAAGTAGACTTTGTCATCTGATACGGCTTCCCGAACTGATGCCTTTGTAATCGATAGCGATGATGGAAACTTCACGTCGAGTGAGTCCATTCCCGGCTTGAGCTGCGGCCTAGAGCTGCGCGCTTGCATATCCTCTTCCGAAATTTCAGGCAAAGAACTACCAGTTGCAGCAGTCAAAGACGAGGAGTGGCTAAAGATACTAGGTACGACGCTGCTTATGACAGACTTCGTATCAGAAGCTTCATCAGGAGGTTCACCTCCATTAATATGTGCGACGTCAGACAGTCGAGGCAATGTCGATGAGTCGTTAGCTGCTGGAAAAGCATGCAATTCAATACCCTCTTTTGTGTCTGAGCCACCAGCGAAAGGGATTTCAGTGCTAGCAACTTCAAGGCCAGACTGATCTCTACCTGGAGTCATCAATGTTTCGCCAATTATACGAACTTGGACCTTGTACGGGGTCCGTCGTTCTAGTTGGGCGATTGGATCAGTGGGCATTTCCTTTTCGGGGTTATCGGCGGGAGAAGCGTCGAGCTCACTGAATTCGATCGTGTCCCTGCAGGGCAGGCTGAGAGACGGATCTCCATTCGATTCTGCAATTGAAGGTTGGTTGTTTCTCACTTTTACGCTTGGACCTGGTTCAAGCGCCTCGGTATTGCTCTGTAGAATAAGATCGGGTAAGCTCTGGTGAGAAAATGTTGGATTGTTGAAGTCGAGCAGTGTAAGATCGTTCTCGATACTTGGTGATGGATTCGGATTTACCCACGGTTGAGGGGTGTCTGAGAAGTCGATCAAATCCTGATTTGACTTTCGAGTCTTGTGAGCAAGTGCTTGCTGGCGCGCTAGTTGGACGACATCATATAGCGTAAGTCTTTGAGCCGACTTCTGGACGGTTGTTGGTAGAGTCTCTGAGGACACTTCTCCAGCCCCTCTCTGTCTAGAGAGTTCTGCAATTTCGTCCCGCTTAATTGCGAGAGCTCGTGTGATGAATTGCCGTAGTAAAAGTCGCTTCTCAAGCTTGTTGGTCTTAGCTTCCAATCTTCCTGGTGCCTCCACCTTGTAGTTTGAAGAATTGCCAGTTCTAAGACGGATATTAGAATTGAGGACTTGATGGCAACGTTCAGTCAGTATGCCAGTCTTACAAGTCAATGACACCCAGAGTCAGGTGAAGTGTAGCAGCATGTGCCCTCATCTCAACCAGGTGTCCTCTCATCGTCTCTGCAAACCATTGTTGTTTGGCTTTGTTCATCAGGAACTGCGAAAACATCTTCACGTTCTGTTTCTCCATCGAAAGTCTTGTGTCTTTGATGTTCTTCGGAGTGCCGCTGCGCTGGTACTTCTTCATATCCAGCAAGACGTTCGCCATCGAGACCTGCACCAGTGTGATTGCATTGTGGGTCGTACGCATCTGTCTTTTCAGCTCCTTTGCGGCTTGGTTCCGTTTGAGCCACTGTCCGATGGCCTTGATTGATTCCCCATAGATGTGGCACTCGAGGGCGATGGACTGCAGACATTTATCCCCCTCGGCGTAAGTTACATAGACCCGTTGCATCCATTGAGCGCCTTCCCAGACTTCCTTCACCACTTTGAGCGTGGTAGCAACGGCAGCAATGATGGTGATGGGATCCATGGTGTCTTGTGGGCGCTCAGTGCGTTTCTCGAGGGTGTCGATCAGCTACTCTCACATCTTATTGAGCCACGTGAGCGCAACGATTGTTGTAGCACTCGATCTTGGATACGAGGTTGGAGAAGGTCCTTTGTAGATCCCCTGGTCAACAGGCCAGCCATCAGCAATCCGCCATCTTAGGATAACAGCCAGCAAGGGACACTTGTCAGGCTGAAAGGAATCGTAGCTGGATAAGGATCTGCACCGGGTATACTTCACTTGGTCTTGGCTTTCCCAAGTGCGCGACCGGGCTTGACACTGCTCGGAGACGTTGCTGGTCTGGAGATCAACTCGCACTGAAGCAGGATGTGAGAATACAGGGCATACATAGCCTTATACCGGCATTGCGCACGAGGAGGCTGTCACAGATAAGATGCCGGGCCGTTTGAGAGACGAGTAAGGATTATTCAATCGAGTGCAATGATTGGAACAATTAAAGTAGAACAAAGCCTGTAGGATGCAGACGCATTGCCAGAGAAGGCTGTACCCTGTGGTACCGCATGCCCCAAGGACGTTTCATGTGAAGCATCGACGGTCATTACTGGACAGCCTCGCAGCGGGTGCTTGGGGGGGGGGGGGGGGGGGGGGGGGGGGGGGGGGGGGGGGGGGG
>SAUG01000140.1:0-69918 GCA_011316305.1 Rusavskia elegans
GTAGGACATGGCAGTGCCATTCCTGCACTTATCCTAGAGCGGTGTACAAAGGTTCATTGGCTTCCCTCGGAATGGAAAACGGAGTTGTTGACTGGTGATAATGGTTGTGTTAAGAGCAACTTTTGGGCTTCAAGTCCAAGTAGGGGCCAAAATGCTCAAGCTTCGAGGCTGCTGCATGGTGTATCCGAACTGAGACATGATTGTTGGGGGCGTCGGTGCGGCGAAGCAGCATATTCGGTAACGGGGGCTGATGGAGGAACGGCACAGAGTATCAACAAAGGTAGCTGGCAGGATGACCTTGACCGCTTGACTCATGCTCCAGACGATACAGGCCTGAGAGATAAATTGAAAGGCTTTTGGTACAGTGCAAACTCCCAAGAGCGAGGTACATTTTTCCTGCTGCATCTGGCGTTATGTCTTGGGGGCGCAAGAAGTGACCGCAAGAAAAAGTGAACGCAAGAATCGCGGGAGCGCTAGCAGGGGTTTCGTCCAATCAGAGTATCAGCCGGGGTTCTACCGGACTACTAAAACTGAGCTCTGGAGTAGCAGATCTTTCTGTATAGGATAACTTTCGCGTAACGTAAGATACTTGGCTACCTTTTAGCTTGGTTTAAAGAGCCTATTCAGCGCTTTCGATATATCTAATTTATATATCTATCTGACGAAGAGGCGTCAAGTAATTAGACGTATAAAATACAGATTGCGACCGTAGAGTAGACCCTAACAGCCCTACTAGGAATACCAAGCCTTACCTAAATCTGGTACCCAGGATTTCCGTCTATCTTCTTACTGTATACACGCAATACGCAACCGATATTATTATCTGTAAATTATACAGATTAAATAACTCGTTCAGGCCTTTTAAATAATATAAAAATAATCGGATTCTAACTAATAACTGCTTAGGAATTATATATTTAAACGGGGTTTAGCTCTACGAAATATAGAGAGTTTGATAGATCTGATTAGACGAAACCCCTGCTAGCGCTCCCGCGATTCTTGCGCTCACTTTTTCTTGCGGTCACTTCTTGCGCCCCCAAGACATAACGTGCATCTGGCGCACCTTTGCCGAGCCGGGGTCCAGGGTTTGCTGATTGGTCGACAAGCGTACTGTCAGCATTGACTAATCCAAGTGCGCAGGAAAAGGGGTCGTCGACCCTCGTACCCACGTGCGCCGGATATGGCAACCACCCATTAACGCTTGATGCGCCGCCCCAGCCTTCAGCCTCTCGTTTCGTTTACCCACAAGTGGCGTACGAAAACAGAAGAGTGGCCGGGAAACACGGAGCGAGTCCTGGCTGTGCTCGACAGCGTCGCAAGTCTCATTCTCGTTTCATATTAGCTATTCACCAGTCAGGACATGATGCTTGGCATCAATACCACCACTACTACTCCGTACTGCCTCAAAATCCGCGTCCACGACCAAATACAGATCGAAGCTGATGCAAAGAAACCCTTCTACTCGCGCATGCACACACCATCTCAGCAATGACGGCCCTGGCAGCCGATCATTGCCACTGTTGATGGGGCAAAGAGTGCACTATAATATTTCTCTGACCAACATCAGCCCCCATTATTAATAATACTCATCCTTGAGTCCTGCGCAAGCGAAGCTGTCAGATTGCCGAAATACGGTCCTTGCCTAGGGCTGACGCGTTCAATGACACTATTGGTGGACCACGTTTGTTTTGGAGATCTCTGCCGAGTATCGTGCATCTCAGCCGCAGATTAGGTTGACAGGCGTATTACAAATAAAGGTATGTCCTTCCACTGCAATTCTCATCCGGAGAGCTTGGTCTACTCGTCGCATTTTCTCCATTGGCCTCCTGAGCTTCTTACTTGACGAAAATTCGAGATGCGATTCACATCCATATCATGCTTGCTAATGCCAGCAGTCTTTCACACTGTTGCGGCACAATCTGGCGCTCCGAACGCAACAATACAACCGATCCCCAGTCTCAACGCAAGTGACGTACAGGCTGCCCTAGCCTTTGAACGCTCTACCTGGGCCAACGGCTCGGTGGAGGACGAAAGCTTCTATCGTGTCCCATCAAACAGCAGCCACCTCCCCGCCGGTACCCTCCTCAAGCTCGAACTTTACACCAACACTTCACTCTACACCCTGCCACCGCAAACCGCCCTCTCGCGCATCCTTTACCAAACCAAGAATCTCAACGGCAGTCTCGTTCCGGCCTCGGCCTACATCCTATGGCCCTACTCCCCACGCACCCAGCCTGACGGTTCCTATCCAGTCATCGCATGGGGTCATGGTACGACCGGCATATTTCCCGAATGTGCACCGAGTCACATCAAGAGCCTCGCGTATCAGTTTACCGCTCCATTCCCTCTGGCAATCCAAGGCTACGTTGTCGTCGCCCCTGATTACGCCGGCCTCGGCGTCGCCAGAACAGCCGGTGGGGAGCCTATCGTCCATCAATTATATGCCAACGAAGCCGCCGCAAATGATCTTTTCTTCGCCGTCGAAGCCGCGCAATCAGCCTTCCCCAAGCTCTCCAAGGAGTTCGTCGTTGTGGGCCATTCGCAAGGCGGAGGCGCTGCATGGGCGGCTGCCGAACGACAAGCCAAGACCCCAGTTGAGGGCTACCTGGGAGCCGTTTCCGCCGCTCCTCTTCTGAACTTCATTGCAACCCTACAACTTGGAGTCGCCCTCCTTGGCCAGGAAGCGGCTTTTGCGATTGTAGCTCCATCCATCGGGGGTGTTGCGCGAGCCATAAGGAGTGTATTTCCCGACTTTGACGTGGGGTCGGTACTCACGCCTGCCGGAGTGCAGAGACTGCGTGGCTTGGAGCAGATCCAAGGGTGCAATGCAGCCGCCCTGGAGCTTTTCACCGGTGGAATGGTCCCGATTGCACGACCGGACGTACTGCAGAACGGATACGCCAACGCCTACCAGAACTTAGTCAGCAGCGGTGGGAAGGAGATTGCTGGGCCTCTACTGGTTCTGCAAGGGACGGCTGATACCCTGATACCGGTCAATATTACAACGCAATACGTGAATCTGACAAGCGAGAGGTGCGCGGAGGCGGCGATTGAGTATATCATCTACGAGGGAGCAGACCACATACCATTAATGTATACGTCGCAGAGGGAATGGCTGAGATGGATTGAAGATCGCTTTGCTGGGAAGAAGGTGGCAGGCGGACTCCGGACGACGGAGAGGAGGAGTGTGTTGCCTCAGAGCAACTACCAGGTCGAATTGAATTGGTTCTTGGAATCTGTGACGGAGATATTTCAAGCGTCCTGAGAAGGACTCGTGGATGATGGGGCACGGCGACGATAGGGGAACATTCGAAGACTTGTTTCCGTGGCTTCTTCCCAACCACCGAAGCTCCAATAGATCCCACATACCATAAAACACCTGGAAGTCCCCCGGCCTTATATGAGTATCCGTTCCAGGGCCTGAGCTGAGAGCGGCAGCATACAAGCCAGTTGAAAGTTGGTAGGTAAAGCTGTAGAGGCAAGTGCTCTTTTTGGCATCCAGGGAGATACGTACATTTCGCTCAGACCTCCTTAATTCACCGAACTTGTTTCAGATACACTGATGTACGTCACTCATGCAGCTGTCGATGCAGCGAGGATGTTTTCATGCATGAGCTTTATCGATAAGAGTGACGCGTCAGCTCGACAGGGGGTCCCACATCGTCACTTGTTCCTGACACTGTGATCCAGTCGTTTCATTCACCATACTCGGAAGACGGAAGTGACAAGCTTTACACTTCGAAACTCCCAGGTGATTGCTTCCACATTTGTTGTATCAGTGACGTGGTCCTGCATACAGGTCGCACCTGCTTCATCTTCGTCAACTAACTCTCCGTCCTCGACCTCCCACTACCACTATCCTCATCAACAGTCCTATAAACCAGCAACATCATCACCATACCCTATCTTAGATTCCGAATCACCCTCGAGTACAGCCAACCTCACAGCCAGCATGTCGTTCTTCAAAAAGATGGTCGACAAGTTCGAAGACCTTGTCGGCGACGACCACAAGAATAAAGACGAGAAAAAAGATGAAAAGCATGACGGTATGCTACCCTCATCATTAGCCTCTCCCAAAACCAAATACCGCCCCTACAATCCACCAACTGACATTCTCCACCACAGCTACCAAAGACCAGAGCTCCCACGACCAACAGGCACCCTACAGCCAACAACCCCAGTACAACAATCAACCATCCTACAACCAGCAGCCCCAATACGGCCAACCCCAAGGCTACGGCGCACCCCCTCCCTCCCACGCACCCTCCACCGGTGGCCCTCCACTCCCACCAGGCTGGATCGCTCAATGGGACCAAAACAGCCAACGCTACTACTACCTCGAACAAGCCACCGGCCGCACCCAATGGGAACTTCCACAAGCTCCCCACGGTTCCTTTCCCTCTCCCGGAGCTCCTCAGGGTTCCTTCCCTCCTGCAGGCGCTCCGATGGGCGGCCCCGGCTACGACAACCGCAGCGCACCCGGCGGATACTACAGCCAGGAAACAAAACACGTCTTCCAGGACACCCAAGGCGGCGGGCAGAAAGAAATTTTCGAGAAGAGCGAAAAGAAGAGCGGGAAGGGTGGTATGCTTGCCGCTGGAGCTGGGGGCTTAGCGGTCGGAGCTGTGGGTGGTGCGATGGTTGGGCATGCGATGGGTATGTACTCCTTCATCTCTCTCCTCCTCGATTTCTTCTTCCCCTTTTACCCCTTCACCCTTCATCCTCCACCCTCCCATCGATCCAGCACTAACACAACTCCAGGCGACGATTCATCCGACGACGAACACCACGGCTACTCCCAGCAGCCAAGCTACGTCCAGCAACCAGGCTACGCTCAACAGCCACAACCAGACTACTACCAAGAGCCCGGGCCTCCACCGCTCGAAGCACCTCCGCCGGGAGACCACGGCTCCGTTTCGAGCAGCGACAAGGAGGATCTAGCCGAGGCGAGGGAGGACTATGAGAATGCTAGTGATGCTAGTGATCGGGAGGAGGCGAGGGAGGAGTATGAAGAGGCGTATGAGGAGGCTTATGACTAGGGTGTTTTCGATGAAGATCGAGATATCCGGGTGAGATGACAGGACTGGAAAAGGATGAATGCCGAAGGCGAGGATGTGAGCTTGGTTTCCTAGTGGTGCTTCATGCATCATTATGACTTTGTGCCTTGGAAGACGAAGACGATAGGGCATGAGCTGTTTCCTAACAGAGAAAGATGAGACTCTGAAGGTATGAGATTGGCCTAGCGGCACGATGCCTATAATTAGGACCCACCAACGAATATATCTTCCCGTTTAATATCCTCTTATCACCCGCCAAGGTATAACGGTAGGCTTGCTCGGGAGTGTTTTCGCTACTTACGGTATCACATGCCCCCTGACACTCGGCGGAAGAAGATACCTACAAGCCCACCATCCACATCACCAGGCACCGACTACGCCGTCCACGTAACCCTCTCTCTCCCCCCTTCACTTCAGCCAAGTACCTCAACTGCCATCCCCTCAAAAAAGCCGAAGAAATCTACTCCGCCAACATCGGCATCCCTTAGTACATGCTCACCACCACACTCCTAAACTGCATCCTCGACTTCGCTATACACCTCGCCATCCTCTTCGTCACCACCGATATCAGTACCGCCCTCTCCTCCCAAACCTGCACGCTCGGCTTCCCCTACATGTAAATCTTCTACACCGCCACTAACTCCCTCCCGGCGCCACGGCTGTGATCTGCATAATAGTCATGTCCAGGCTGATTCGAAGATACCATTGTATGCGATTATGGTGAGCTGCGTGATAGGGTTGATAAATATCGTGTCCGCGACTGCTTAACGCTATTCTTTCCGCGGCCGGAGGCGCTGCTGCTCTGTATCGGTGCACGATGGGGTCGATGCGAAATGCTGGAAATATGGACAAGGTGAGCTGGCGTGCCAAAGAGCTGGTTTGGGTCCTTTTCATGTTCGTGGTATTTGGGGCATTGCTGAATGCGTTTGGGGTGGGGTATAGGATTGTATTGGCGTTTAGGTTTTTTCTGAGGGATGTGCATCCGGATGCGGCGCTTATGAATTGGAGATGTTTGATTACGGGGACGATTATGTTGGGGGCGGTGGTGGATTGTGATGCTGTTGCGAGGAAGGTCTATTGGGGACCGGTAGTGGAGATTGCGCCTTAATAGGCAGTGAATATGTGGGAGAAGGAAGATCTCTGAGATGTACATATATGGCAGATACGATCAACGTTGAGGTATTATTTTGGAAATGATGTATCGTACGACGGAGATCTGGTGAGATGGGACTAAAAAGGAACGCGTCCGACAAAATGTCTATGGCTGAATGCGTATCGAAAAAGGCTAGAGATTCAATTGCCGTCCGACTGTCCCTGCCAAGTCTATTGCGCCGCTCTCATCATTAAGCAGGCTTCCGGCTCAACGACTGTTCGCGAAGAAATCCCATTGTATGACCTCCTGGCCATAGTGCCGTCACCACTCGTGCAACACTATCGCCGGATTTATTATGTGATAGCGTCTTCCACAATGAGTGCATTCCCAGGATTTCCGTCTCCAATTGAAGCAAGGAGTATGTCCTCCATCTGTACGACCTTGAGATAGAAATTCCAAAGGCTTTCCAGCCTACGAATGATGGCGTCCCATACATGATCTCTTCACCTTGACTGAGGCGACAATCGTCCTTCCGAGGTCGCAACGAGTCTCTGATGCCTCAATAGGTTATCCCTTCGAATTCAACAATTTTGAGATCATTTCGACAAATTACAGGATTCTCTATCTTGATCTTAGCTGTCATTTTGCTGCAAGTGCAGAATGTGCCCTTTCTGTAGGCTCGGTCAAACCCAGCCTCCCGGGCTTTACCCAGCCGGTAGTTCATGTCGCTGTGTAGTGATCATGTGATCAGGGTCCGAGTCATCTTCATCACTGAAAGCGTAGTTTGCCAGATTATCCTGTGTTCTATCAAAAGTACTTGGCCCGGCTTCAGGAACGCTTTGAGACGAGCCCCGGATGTTCAAAAACCCGATCGGCTTTCCCGGCAAGTGGGAACCGGTCTGATGGGGACCGAAGTCGTACATGTCCTGGCCATGTACATCGCTGTTTGTAATTTCTTGGCTCGCATCGCTCCCGATCGCACGAGCTCTCGTTGACCACAAGATAGTCCTCCCACATCAGTCGGGTGGCGGCGCTCAACGTCGTAGAAATCACTTCGCACTGACAGTCCCCCACCATGCTTAAAGGTTGGCCCAGCTTCATGAGTTCATAAGGTTGGTACACCGACTGTATGTTGTGTTCGGGAATCTTGAACCAAACCAGGGGGTACTTGGGCCCTTCCCCGATGTGGAAGCTGAAGTCCACCGTGTTGATCCGCGATTTCGTCGGACTGTGTATGTTGTCCTATCTCTATGGATGCTTCTGCTGTGCCTAAGCTTCTATCAATGTCCTGCGTATTTCGGTTTTGTCTCAGGCCAGATGAAAACCTAGCTACAATCGAGTCCTTGTCTAGGTACCTTCCGCGATAGCTCCGCGTAGACGCCCTCAGGTAAACGGTACTCCTGAAGCAGTCAGGTTTGGCAGGATTCACTAGTTCCGAGCATTCGTACAATCTCGTCCGGTAAAAAATCCTGGGGAAGGTCCGTAAGGTCGGAGTTACAAGCCGTAAGGTCGGAATTACAAGAACGAGGGCGGAACTTCCACATTTTGTTCGTCGAAGGCGCTGACCAAAGGGTTTTAGTAAGTATTCCACTTCGGCGGCCGAAGGGGATTCCGCCGCAGTGATCTGAGTCCTCAATGCTGTGAAAGCCGGTGATGTTTCACATGTAGAGGTCGTGTGATCCGGGACCTCGCACTCGAGACAAATTTCATTGGTGATCACGTATGCACCAGTCAGGTGCGTATCCTTGAGGGCGACCAACCAACTATTGAGACTGCTGGGAACCGGGACAGCCCATTCGTCATTGTCAATAAGCACCGCTGAATTGAAGACCTTCTGCTCGTTCCAGCCCGTAGAGTCGAGGACTTCGAGTGCGCAACAGACTAGTTCTGCAATATCACTCCTGTTCGATGTATACTCTTTCCAAACATTGACGATGTCCTCCGGCTCCGGACTATGTAGTGCTTTGCTCAATGCCATGCCCCATGATGTCTGGGGCCAATTTGGGATTTGGCGCTCTAAGATCGGTTTGATTGGCTTTGAGATCATGAGTTCTTTAAGTGAAATACGTCGAGCGTTCCCAGTACAGTGGCTGATCTCTACTCCAAGATACTGATTGAGTATCATAGGGTTCGATCGAGAGGGCATAGTCTTCCATTTGTCTAGAATATGTTGCTTGAGGGTAGTCTGTGGGATCAACTTTTGGGTTCCAGATATTGTGACGCCCAAGTATTTAGTCAGCCCAACGGCAAGGCCCCTGCTGTCAGTTTTCCATACAGAATCTTTGGTTCCTAAAACAGTCATCGCAGAGGCAGTCTCCTTGGTAAAGGCTGACATTGTATATTGGCAATTCCTGTTTTCACGGAATTCAGCACCTATAAGGAGCAGGTCATTCTGGGAGAGTGCCAAATCGTCGACATTAGCGAGCAGCCTCGAAGCTTCCTTTTTGACGAATGAGAGGCGGGAAGAATAATGGCAGAGTATGGCTCCTGAAATCGCGTTTTCTCTCTTCGACTTGACCCTGTATATCACGCCTTTGGAAACACTATAGTATTTGACAAGCCCTGTACTGGTGGGAAAAGCATAGACTGGGCCCCAAATGTCGGCCAAGTCTTCCATGCGAGCCAACAGTGACTTCGAACATGGTTTTCGATCTTTCCTTCGCCGTGGAGTATGGTCGAAGTGACTGTCTGGGCGAGTAAAATTGAAAACCCAAACATTCTTTCTGTCTAGAAATGAATGTAAGCACGCAAGCCTAGCCCAGTCGCATTCAAAGATTAGTTTCTCTCTACAATTGACTTCGAGCTTGCTAAGATCATGGCTGAAGTAGCTGTCATCAAACCCGGAACCATGGGACCTCACATACGAAACTAGACCAATATCGATGAGAAGCGCTACACCTCTGATAACCGCTAAGGATTCGCCGACAACGGAAGCATCTGACGGAAGGTAGTGAGAACCAACTTGTTCCAACAGCCGCCGACAAGGTGTCATGACCAAATTTGTCACTTCTGCTGCAATTGAGCGCTCCGTGAGGTCTGTCTCGAGGACCTGGCCAACGGCGGCTTCCAAGCCATTCTCGATATCTGTGATCATCTTTAAAGGAATTCTTTTGATTTCGATAACCTCCACACGCTCGTGGGCCACCAAGATGTTTATCGCGTCTGTACAAAAGTGCAGGCTGACCATCTGCTCTAAGCTTCGTAAAGCATTGAGAATGATAGAGTAGGATTTGAGGAGTTGCCAAAACGTCCCAGAGGAAGGATCCATCTCCCAAAGTGTCTACACTCTGTCAGCCAGATATTTCTCACAGAATGCATCTTGCATCTTGAAGTTCCTATCGTCCTAGATTCTAAGAGGTGATCGGGATAATGAGTCGAGTGAAACGAAATGGATATGGATACTGACTCTGAGCACGATATGGGACAAATGTATTTTCCTCCGTAATGTTGGTCGTAGTCCAAGTTCATCCAGCAAGACATCACCGTCATCTACTGGATCCAGAGCGCTCGAGACACTGTACTCTCCCTTCGTCCGAAAATACTCGGACCTTTGGACGACGTCTCGCTCCAATTGCCTTAGCCCATGGAAGTGTGATTGGGGATCTACGATGTGGAGATCCTCATCATAGTCATCCGATGCTGCCTCGGTCTTATTTAGAGCTTGACAGCTCCTCATTTCTGAAGCCGGTGCCAACTCTGGTGGGCCATCGTCGGGACTGCATAACATCAGATGCAAGGTACATTTTCTGCGAATGTCGTAGGCGCTGAGTCTGTCCTCTTCGCTCCTCGCCCCATACAGGCCTCCCAAAACCTTGCCAGCGTAAACAAATCGTATCCGATCGAGGGAGGCTCCAGTGTACTCGTGAGCCTTTTGCTTGAGCTCGATGATGGTTGCATGCTGATTGACCTTGAGCGGGTGATGGACCCCATCGGGCGTTGCAATGAAAATGTCGATCAATGGGTCGAGAGGATGCCCCATCGATCCATGATAGGCTGAAGTAAGCTTCGATGAAAAATTGGGGTAGATTAGCCCACTCTTTGAATGGATAGGATCACGCCCCGTTAAAAAACTGGGCTCACTTGGTTTCCACTTCGAACTGAATGGATCATTCTTGGATGGCAGATCAGGTTTCGACATTCTCGCAAGTCTGGTCTGATTAACAGGGGTCTACTCCCAACTTCCAAATGATCTACTGCGCTAATTGATCCCAGAAAAATTTCGACATCTTAAGAGCAAGGCCAGGATAGAGTACAAATGATCTCGATTCTGTACAAAATAATGGTTTTCTCTCAAGGCTTTTTGAGGCTGAGCAAGGCTGGCAGCTGCAAGGCCACCGTACTAAAGCCACCCAACAGCGACATATTGCCAGGTCGACCAGACCTGGTCGTCCCCAAGCTGACGTCAGCGTACAGACCGGCGTAGGCACATCTTGGACATCCAGTACTTGGAGGTTGAGATAAGCCGGCCAATGTACATAGCAGTAGCTGGCAACAATGACGGAACGAGCAATTGGCAAGAGAAACCTACAGACCATGTGGGCGTCTCACGTGACGTATTGGAAAAGTGTCCTCGGCTCGAGTTGCCGCCACCTAAATGGTGAACCCCTAACGGACCCCTGGCTCCGCTCAGGAAAATAGCTGCACAACAAAGGGAAGATACGAACGTAGAGGTGTTGAGAATGCTTATAAGGACCTAAGAATATAGTCTATCGTCTTTCCTCTTCCCCTTCCTCTCCCATCACCCCTCCCTCAAAAGCCTAACCCTCCACCCCTTCGCCGTCACCGCCTCCGCCCTCCGATCCTCTCCCAACTCAAAAACAAAAAGCCCCACCGCGATTCCTCCATAAGTGCCAACATCAGCAGCCAACCAATCAAAAGCCACACCCAGTTGAACCGAAAACAATCCCGGTACCCCCGTCCCCGTCTGCACGGGTGAAGTCCTGAATGCCGTTTGCTTCGTCGCAGCATCTTGAATGCTAGGAAGAAGCCTCACGAGAGCACTACCTCCGAAAGCTCCAGCGGCGAGGACATCGGTGCCATTACTGACGAAGGAGGTGAGAACGAGGCCAGGCTTGGCGAACTCGGTTTCGTTCAGGGAAACAGTAAGTGTGGTGTTCAGCCCCTGTTCATCAACCGTGTAGGTGCCCACGAAGTTGGCGTTGGCTTCGGCTTCCGCCTGGCGAAGTAGAGCGGGTACAATTGTTTCGGTGATGAGGTCGGCGAGTATAGGTGTCACGATCGATCGTTCGGGGATCGAGCTTGCACCCAAAACGCTGAAACCTGCATTGAAGTCTGGGAGGAGAACGATAAAGCCGCCGTATGCGCCCGAATCACCCCATTTGGTGTAGATGTCTGTGACGATGCCTGAGGGCTCATGAAGGTAGCGGTAGATTTCCCAGGGGCGCCCGATGCCGTACTGGAGGTTTGCCGTAAAGGTGACGGGTTTCATCCATCGACGTGTTTGCTCTGGAGGAAGGAGAGTGGAGTTCAGCAGGGCGACACCCCATTTTGCGAGATCGTTGGTTGTGGAGAAGATACCGCCGGAGGGAATAGTGACTTCGGGCACTTCTTCCGGGCGCAGATAGCCGTTGGAGACGTCTCCAGGGATGACATGTTTGTTCCAGGTGGAATTGTCGGGCGGGGGCCGGGAGGAGGAAGAAGTCATGTTGAGGGGCGTGAAGATGCTATCGTGATAGATGTCGAGCATATTCTTGTTGGTAATATTGCCGATTGCGAGGCCAAGGAGCATAAAGCCGAAATCGGTATATTGGGGGCTCGTCCAGGGAAGGAAGGTTGGGGGACGGGCTTGCGCACCCTTGGCGTATTCGTTGCCCGGGCAATTTATGTTGGTGGTATTTGCGCATGGAGGGACGGCTATTGGATCGGAGATATTCAAGGGAGGTAGGCCATATGTGCCCACTGGATCAGGATCGATATAGAGGTAGTCACTACCATCGATTGGTGCTACGTCTCTTGGGGTACCAGCCAAGTGAGAGCAGAGGGCAGCCAGGGTGACTTGTTCCCAGTGGATGGTGTTCACTGGATCCTCTTTTCCGGGGTTTTCTTGAGCATACTCTGCGAGCGATGGAACAAACTCTGTGATGGGGCGATCCCAATCTCCAGCGTGTAGATTTAGCTCGCCGGCGTAGGCTGTGGCAAGCTTGGAGATGCTCGCAACCCGGTAAATGCTGTCGCCATCGACGTCGGTTATGCCCACGGTGGAATTGGCGACTTCGGCAGAGGTGTAATGGTACTGGAGCGATTCGGCAGCGGTAGCGTCGTGTATGGAGAACATTCCCAGAGAGAATGTAAGATTCTTCAGGCCGGCAGGGCCTCTTAGTTCACGGCTCGGATCTTGTAGGTAAGTCTCAAGCGTCGAAGTGACATTCTTCCAAGCGGCAGACACATGACTTTGTTCGCTTGTCAAGTCTTGAGGGAATGGGTAGGTCGGGCCCAGGAAATCGGCATGGATTCCAGAGGCAGACAATGATACAAGAAGGAATATGTTACACAGAGAACACATCATGGTGTTGGAAGCTGGAAGACTGGGAGTATGCAGAGAACTCTCTGTGTTAGAACCTAGGCAGAGTAATATGAACTATATATGCTCATGCTCATGCTCCAGCTGATGTCAACAGCAGTGGTAACCATTCGGCTAGACCGCATTTGGTTATACACACCGCTGCAAGCTTGACAGTGTATGATCCACGAGAGGTAGTAGTACTCAGCCTTGTCCATGGCTTGGGTTGAGAGCGCGTCAGTAATTAGTGCTGATCTGTATAGTATTTTAGTCTCTTCTCATTTTATCTTTGCCATTGCTGCAGCCTTGTGCGTGATGGCGGAGGACGGACGACGGGCTACCAGGTGGAATCGCGGGTCCCCTGCATTTTTTTGTTGATCTATAGCCAGGCTAGAGATAGGCAGCATTAAGGGAACAACAATAATTCGGGGGTACACTCGTATTTTGTTAGCTGTCGGCAGTCAAGACTGGCGGTCAATTACTCTACATTGCTGATGGTACAACTCGGGATGGGGATGATCTTATATGCGAACATAAAAGTTGGCACATTGAGAATGCATAAGTAGCAGTGGACCCCAGAGCAAATCGAGATCAGAAGTTGAGTCAGTATGTCGACCTGCTGTCATACGCCGGATTATTGTAGCGAATCATGCATTTGCATTGAGTATGACAGGAAGAAATGTCCAGTCATTAAAATAGAGTAAGCTTCTCACTTGGCACTACCTTAGTCGCACTGACATGATTGGTGCTCCGCTAGAGCGGCGCGTACCACCCGAAACGGCTAGACTGAAAATGACATGTCATCTTACCGTAACGATCAACACCCGATACTTGGCTGGCGGGGGCTGAGCCTCGAGGCTCATTCACATGCTCATGATGAGTCACTGTCTGTTTGAACGTTCCTTTTCCACATCTTTCTACCAAATCCTCCGCGCCTGAAGCTCATCTGCGAAATAACCTCCCCATTATACCCAACTCACAATCCATCATGGAGCACCCCTCACTGCCCCCTGAGACCAACTACAACGAAACCCTCCAAGTCGACTTCACATGGTCGAAATTCAAATCCCACATAACCACCGTCGCCGACCCCTCAAAGCCACTCTACATCGTCGACTACAGCACCATCAAAAAAGAATGCATTCTCGTTTCCTCCGCCGCGACAGGCGCCAGAATCGGCACCGGCACCCTGCACATCTTCTCCATCAACCCGAACTTCAAACTCCACGGCCGCAAAGGCACACTCAAAGCTCTCAGCCGCTGGAAAACATCCTACACCCACCTCTCATACGCCTTCGCCGCTTCCCCGAACGGACCCCCCGCAACCATGACATGGACCGGCAATTCGGATTTCAAGACGTGGGATTTCGTGTGCCTGGACGAGCACCAAATGCCCGTCGCCAAACTCAAGGCGAATTGGTGGTATTTGAAGAAGGTCGGGTATATCGAGTTCTTGGGAGATCGAGCGATATCCGAGGCGGCTAGGGATGAGATTGTTGTGACGGGGCTGACGATAATGTATTGTATGTTGCTCCGGACCATGAGTCTTCCGGCGTTGTTTGGTGCCGTCTTTGCTCGCCCGGGTCCTATCAAGGGTGGTCCAGCAGGGCAATCACAGCCCAATGGGGTGCCGGCGCAGACGGAGCAGGCGCTTGCTGGGAAGCAGGATTGAGCATGGCCTGTGGATCGTCACAAGGAGCTGCTAATGAGATTGGCCTGCCTGTATTGTAAAGGACGAGGATGGCGTTTTCAGAATTGTTATGGGTGGAGAGTCGGCAACTAGGATGCCGGCGCCCCCGTTTTGTAATCTAAGCGTGGCCGATATTTAGTAGCTTCTTCGCTGCTTTGCAACTACCTCGATCAACTCTTTCGAAATATTCCGGTTCTTTGAGAACGAGGAGATCAACATCCTGTCACGGGGTTGAGGTGCAGGTACATTGTCCAGTGCCTTGATGTATGGAAAGGTTTCCAGATATTCTGTATCCACTGCAAATCCGTGGGGGTGAGATCATGAATGTGGTCATGGATTATATAGAGAAGGATTAAAAATTAGATTAGAATCTAGCTCCAATAATAATGTTCTTATTCAGAATCCGCTAGGAACTAAACTATATTCGATAGATGCTAACAAATATACGTAGTTAGTTCCACCTATTTGTGTAAGTTCGGACTTTACCCTGCAGATCCTCTCAATCAGGGGTTGTACTAGATGACTGTCAATATTCCTCATTATTTTCGATCTAACACAAAGCATTGATGTTCTGGAACTCCAGTTCAAGCCTTGCATAGACGGCCTTCGCTATCCCATTCAAACTGATCAAAGCCGACAGACGTAATGCCGTAGAAAAAGCCCGAGGGATCGACCTTCTTCTTGATGTCCTCCAGCCTCTCGTACGTGCCTGCGTAGAAAGACTTCTTGATATCCTTTTCCGCCCAGTTCGCCTCGTTCTTGTACGCTCCAGCGTCCGGAGCCGCGGCGTCGAAAATGGGAAGAATTTCGTTCATCAACTGATCCTGGAGCACCTGTGCCTCGGACCATGGGTACGAATTCGACCACCGTGTGCTGATCATCAGAGAGCTGTAGGCGTCGTTGAAATTCGGCTGGACCGCGTTGGGCGCAATAGGCGGGGCGGTACGATTGCGCAGGGAACTGAGGGCGTTGAGCGCTATCACGGCGTAGGAATAGCCACGGTCGGCGATAGCACGAAGAGCCGTGTCCAGGTCGGTGGTGTCGACATCCATAACCCTGCGCGGGACGAAACGACCGGCCATTGCAGCGCCGAATACCAAGCCTGTCAAGTGAGACTCGATCTCGGCCTTGTAGAGATCGTAGTAATTGTCCGCCTGGGCCAGCTTCATCCCAAGCGATTGGGCAGTCAGCTGCGAGCAGGACTTTGCAGTGAGCGCTTCAACAAGAGGCTGCAAGGAGGACTGAAGCGAGTCGCTCGTTTGGCCAGGAGCCATCACGCCAGTCACGACCAACGTCTCATTCGTAAATCCATACTCGGCTACCATGCCCTGATCAAGGAGTGGCTTCAGTTGTTGGTGGAAAACGCTGACGGCATTCCAATACTGCTCGACGCCACCGGCCTGGCGGACACTGAATGAGAATGCTGCATTGGAGGTGACCTCGTTAGGAAAAACGCGTACTGTGGCCGAGAGTACCACGCCGTATGTACCCGCTCCTCCACCGGACAGAGCCCAGTAGAGATCTGCATTCTGCGTTGGTGTTGCCACGACACGCTCACCATCCGCGGTCACAATCTCCCATTCCAATACATTGTCGGCAGCGAAGCCGTATATTCCAGATAGATAACTATGCCCACCGCCTCCAAGATACCCGCCGGCCTATCAAGGCGTGTGTTAGCGTTACGAACGACCTTCCCAGGGCGTGGGAATAAGAGCAAGAATGTCTTACCATCTTGACGGTCGGGCATGAACCGCCCACAACAGTATAGCCCTGGGCCGATGCGTGACTCCCAGCGGCTGCACCCTCCGCACCCGACTGCACATGGAGTGCTGGCCCGTTATAGTACGATGACGAATAGTTGTGTATGATCGTTGTTTCATTGTAGTTATGCATCCAAAGCGACAACGCCCCCTTCCCGGTGCTCTGGCCATAGAAGCTAAGCGCAGTCTCGGTCAGTATTTGGCAAAAGATGTAATGATGACATGAGTTGACTCACTCGTGCCCAGAGTTTTTGATTACCAAGCGGATGTTGTGTTTTTGGGCGAAACTTATACCTGCCCTGACGTCGTCGATGGAGCGGACGTCGATCGAGTAAGAGGCATAGCTCCCCAGAACGCATCTCGCAGAACTAGAGGTGAAGGGTGTGCAGGTGTTGTTCTGAAAGTACAATGCCAAAAACTCTGCAGGTCGAGGCACACTGGGACCAAACGTCAGTGAAGTAATCATCGTGCTAATATATCAAGTTCGGGCCGCGTACCCAAGCTGTGCAAGACCCCAATTCGTTGTCACCTCGTTGCACTTGGCTTCATCGTAGTTTGGGTAATGGCAAACAGATCCAACAGGCACCGTAGCAATCAAACGTCCATTAACTGTCCGGTTTAGCTGATACCAAAGCTGTGGCTGCGGCCAGCCAGCGTCTCCAGGTATATATCTGCAATGTAGCGCTGTCTGGGTAGCTGTAGAAGTCTCTGAACCGAGTACGGCCTGGGGGATTTCTGCTGTTAGGGCCCGAAATGCGAGAGCCGTTGTGATCGCTCGAAGAAGCATGGTGCCTGCCAGTTTGCTCGAGGTCGGCAGAAGCAAAGAAGACGGACAAGAAAGTTGACGCGTTTGTATCGTTAGGCATCGGCGGACTTGAGCTACACATACTTCGGATAATATAGGACATACCACCTATCTGTCCCGGCCCTGCCTCTTACGTCCGGTACTAGGAGAAGTTCAAATTGGATTGGTTTGGTCAGTATAACAAACCTCGATATGACGATACAACAATTGCGCAGGATCAGTATCGTTGCAAAGAAAAATCCTAATAGCGGAGCAGCCTAAAAAGGTAAGTAGACCCACCTAATACGATAGCGAGTCAGATGTATATATTTTGTCAGGTATCAGTCAAATTTTGGTAATATTAGATATCGCAAAAATGCTAAAGCTCGGCCTAGTGTATGAAAATATCGCCGGAAAATTTGGCCAGTCCGTAAAAAGTACACCGCAAAATATCTCTATTTGAATAGGAAAAATTGGAAAGTCTGGGCTTCTATATCGTTACATCGAGGCATCGTCACGTACAAGGATTCTTATCTTGAAGCCTAGTTGTAAGCCGCGTTTGAATCTCCGTCGGGTTGCGTCGTTGGTCCGGGCGCAACACTGTATGTAGCTATCGCATCGGCCTTCCGCTTTGATCAGATGCCGCGTCCTCCGTGATGTTCTCGCCCGAAGGATCTTAGCTGCGCAGGGTCCACACCCAATTCCCACAGCGCTTGGCGACATTGTAACCGTTCTATCCGTACCTCACCGCCATTCCAATTTCGCTGACCATTATACAGGCTCATGCCCACCATTTTTTTCCCTACCGATCCATTCATACCCCATTAAGGTTATTAGCCCACCAGAAGTGGATCTCGTGAGCCAGTCCTTGCTGTACAACTAGAGCCAACAGATTCAGAATCGGGGCTAATGACTGGCCAAAACATTTGAACCCAGAATCCAAAGCACAGATATACTATATTGTAGATCGGTCGGGTAAGACGAAGATTCTGCCAGTTAATAGGCACCAGCAGAATGAGGTGAATACCAATCTGTTGACGCTGGGGCCACAACCGGAAGCTAACTTCGACATCATCACATTTCACCTCTTATACTGTAGTACCCGTTCAAACAAAAGACAACAATGCCTGTATTGCCTCGGAACACCTGGATGGATAAAGCGATTGCCCGGAGTGTCTCGGGAGCGTGAGATCATACCGCGAGATGACGGCGACGATAGAGTTTAATGACTAAGCAATCTGGAGCCATAATCATGTAATAAGCTCGATGATGCCATCAGGATTTATATTGCTCCCTCAATCCTCGCGCTCCCTCGCGCTCCCGAGACATTCCGGCGCTTGCCAGATTCGAAGAGCACCACCAGCCTCAAGGAAGGTGGCTTGAGGCCCACGTGGGTATGACCGTGTTCCGGGCCCTCCCTCGCATGTTCCCGTCTCCACCAACCCCACCTTGCCGGCCGCCTCCCCCCTCCTTCTTTCCCAACCTTGACATCTTGGCAGCGCACGTTGAAGCTTACATCATCAGACTGGTTTTCTACTGCTGACTTTCGTACACGAGGGTCCATGAGCGATTCATGCAACGGATGTACGGTCAGCTTCTTCGTCCATGCGATCGCTTACGTTTGGATTTTCGCCACTCAATTGTGCATGAAAGGAAAGAAAGGTTGGATGATGATCAATCATCTCTGTCAGTCAGGAAAACCAACAATCTCGCGCATGATAGGGCAAGAGCAAGGGCAAGGAATTCCAAAGACCCTGACCCCGAATCCTATCGCCAGTAGCTGTCGTTGTAAGCCGAGTAGCATAGATCTGGCGTTATTGTGTGTCATATCTCCGTTGCAGCCGGTAGGATTTCGCTGACGTTGAGATCCACTGTATACCGTTGCAGCCGTAAGGATTTCGCTGACGTTGCCATCTACTGTACACCGTTGCAGCCGGTTGGATTTCGCTGACGTTACCAATTACTGTACATCACTTCTCTGACCCTCAAACCATATAGGTCCGGAGTGTATTTAACTCCTTGTGTGGTCAGTATCGCTACAACATTGCACTTTATCTGCTGCGGTGGCCTCTATCATTATTGTGGACTGCTTTGCATTTAGCACGACGCCTTGGACTTCTTATCATGTTTGGCACGCTGGTCTCGACCGACTTTGACCGAGAGACCCTGGAGTACATTGAGAACCCAGATCCTGTTGCTGCAGTCAGCCGTAACATCCAAGACAAGATACGTATCGCTTGTATATCTTGCCGCTCCAGAAAGGTACGCTGTTCTGGAGGACGGAAAACATGCCAAAGATGCGTAGCGATGGGACTCAAGTGCGTGTATCCAGAAAATCAAGGGCGGAATAAACGGCAGGAAACCCAAAAGAGCCGTCGGGCAGTAAGTAACGAACGATGTCATGGTCCCGAGATCGAGTCGCTGACGCACTACATTCAAACAGGCGATGCAACGTAATGCAAACGTCTCGACCCGGAATGTATCTGATGAAGCAGAGCCTTCCGCCAGGAACGGCCAGGTGAATTACGGCGAAGAATTAGTATTGGACGACTTGCACGACAACACGTTCGACGACAGCTGCATCGACGAGGCTCTGTTTTCGCCTTGGATTATGGATAGTCCCATGCAGCATAGCCCAGACGGCGGATCGAGCTCGAGCGATATTGGCAATCCAACTTGTAGGTACTTGGTTCTCCAAATGTCCTAGGCCCACCTGATTGACATGACAGCCAACGTTGACCTCACAACAAGCGAATTTCCTTTTCAAGCAAGGAGTCGCAGTACCACAGTGGCGTCGCCTGGCCAGCTTCCGGAACTATCGACGGCAGACACGTCCTTGACGTCGCTACTCAGCCTGTCGGTTACGGACAGCGCAGGCGATGTGGAATCTTGGGAAGGACCTCACACGGCACATGGCGACATCGCTTGGGCGATGAATGCCGATGGACACGGTACGGCAGGCTCGACACCAGAACCGCTATCTCTGGAGCCTTGGGGCAAAACACGCGCAGAATCCGACAGCTGCTGCTGCCTGCTGAACTCCATATCTTTTCTCGAGAGACTGGCCTCCAGATCTGCTTCGCGCGACAACCGTATCGACCTATTACTCGCCGATGTTCGCAATTGCATTGAAACCTTGGCGATATTCATAGCGTGTGAGAGATGTGCGGCTCGAGTAGAGCAGAGCATGTTGCTCGCTATGGCGGCCCGGCAAATAAGCGTCATCTTCGGGAAATCGGCCGACTGTTACAAGGCCATGCATCTGTGTGGCCTTGGCGACACAAACTCATCTCAGCAGAAACCCGAGCTTTATGCCTCTACTGGTCCCGTCGACATTTCCGTGTCAACATATCGCGTCAACCGACGTGAGAGGCTGTACCTGCTTGAAACTCTGGTGGCTCTCCAGATTGTAGAGTTCCAGCAGCACCTCAAAACAATCAAGTCCCGACATCGCAATTGGTCAAATCAAGGCCAAACGGAGGTTTTGATTGAAGCAGAAAACAATATCAAGTTAGCACAAGTTGCTATCAGCAGTGTGACGGTTGTTCAATAGCAGAAACAGTTCTATTCAGGCGTTATGCGGACGCTACCAGGCGGTTGTCTCTACAAGAGGGGTTTGGTGTTGTTGGCATTTCTGTAAGCTTGCAGTATTATAAAGGTAGAGTAGGCACTGATTGAATTATCTTAAGATCTATGTGCTGGAGAACCAATGCCAAGGCCACTATACCTAAGACACTGGTTTCCGTTAAGCGATTGGCCCCAAGTAAACCTCCTGAGCACCACCTGGATTACATAATCAAACGCGATGCCTGAAGATACAACGGGTAATCTGGCAGATCTACTAGTAGATCTGCCACGTTTAATCTATTTCGAACTGGATTCTTTAAATTTACTTTTAATTTGATATTAGATTTACTTTTTTTTTTGCGTATATAATTGAATACAAGATATATAAATATCGAATTCAATATCAATTCAAATATTACAATCCTTCGCGATAAATAGATTTGAAATAATTAATATCGTAAAACAATATCAATTAATAAATCAATTTTATACGTTATTTCGTCTTGGCTAGAGAAAATCGTTACTAATTATCTATCGTTTAATTTTTTTGATCGAAAATAGATAATTTGTTATGACGCGGTAATAGCAAGATAAAATGTGGTCAAAAAGGTTGATTTGCTATAAAGATTGCCTGTGTGGGCCCTAGATATCTGGAGAAATCACGTGATCTGATCCGATTAGGCCTAGATCAAGCAGGATTCTTGGCAGATTTTTGGCGCTCTCATTCTACTCCATAATATAATTATAACACGCGGCATTCTATTTCAAATTAATTTATCCATTTTCTGTTGATTCGAAATTGAAATTGGAAAGCGATTTCTGACGCAGATCTCCCGCCAACCGATTTGTATTTAGATGTGTTAGCTAACTAATTCCTTAGTAACGGCGGACGTGGATGATAATATGAATGGCTTGATTCGATTCGGCCCGTGGCTCGATCCGGTTCGGGCCGGAGGGCACCAGCGTGGGGATCGCTTCAGCCAGAAGCTGATCTGCGATTCATCCCATCCATTTTGTACGTCGTAATTAGTCTCAACCTTGCACCATCATCAGTGGTGCTGTGTGCGCCATCATGGGCTCAGGCACCGAGTCCCCCAGCGACGTTCACACGCGAGATGTCGCTGAAAAGCTGCCAGCCACTGATCACTCGCCCACCGAGTCCATCGCCGTCGACAAACATTGCTCGGCTACGCCGGAACAGGAGGTCGCAGACGCTGCGGTCGTACGAATGAGCAATCTTCGGTGGTTCAGTATATGCGTTGGGTGGTACCTGACCGCGTTCCTGTATGGACTGGACTCCACGATTGCTGCTGATGTGCAAGGGCCCATTTTCGCTTCTCTTGGTGACCTGAACATGCTGCCATGGGTCGGTACTGGATTCCTGCTCGGCTCGGTCGCCACCATCTCGTTGTTTGGCTCTCTGTATAACAAGATAGAGGTCAAATGGTTATACCTAGGCAGCATCATCGCCTTCGAGGTCGGCAGTGCAATTTGTGGTGCAGCTCCCAATATGAAGGCCATGACCGTCGGTCGAGTCGTGGCAGGAATAGGTGGAGCCGGCATCTATCTTGGGTGAGTGCAATCATGGCACTACTGCAATGAGTCGACCTTGACCATCGAGAAAGATGTATGACCTACATCTCCATCTTTACGACCCCAGCCCGACGGCCACTCTACACTGCCTTAATCAGCGCGTACGTCTCCCATCGACTAGCCTTGATGGTGGAACTCTGTAAATGACACCCGTGGTAGATTCTGGGGTCTAGGCGCCGTCCTTGGACCTGTCATCGGTGGCGGATTTGCTGAGAGTAAAGCAACTTGGCGTTGGTGAGTGCGAGCAACGAGGACGCTTCGTGTTTTTCCAACTGATCTTCCAAAGGGCCTTTTATATCAATCTCGTTCTCGCGGCAGTCACTGCCCCGATCTACATCTTCTGGTTCCCGCGCCACAGCGCACATCGCCACGAAAAGATCCTACCCCGGATCAAGAACCTGGACTGGCTTGGCGCAATACTCAATGCCGCAACGTTTGCTCTCTTCATCACCGCATGTACGTACAGTGGTTCTCAATGGCCATGGGACTCGGGCTCAGTCATCGCCCTCTGGGTCATGACCGGGGTCACCACCGTTCTTTATGTGCTTCAACAATGGACTGCATTCTTGACGACCAAAGAAGATCGAATCTTTCCAGTCTGGTGCCTCAAAAGCCGCTCATTGGTTCTGTTGTTCATCGGGACTGCCGGCACCAGTGCTGTCAATTTCTTCAACATCTACTACATTCCTCTCTTTTTCGAATTCACAAGGGGAGATGGCGCGATCACGGTCGCGGGTAGGCTTCTGCCCTTCATATTTCTCCTGATATTTACTGCTCTTCTATCCGGAGCTCTCTTGCCGAAACTCAACCTTTACGCCGCTTGGTACGTCATTTCCGGTGTACTGGCCTTGGTCGGGAGTGTGCTCATGTTTCTCATCTCCGCTTCAACACCTGCGGGAAACATCTATGGATTTGAGGTCTTGATCGGGGCTGGATGTGGTCTGACACTACAAGCTGCTTACTCGATCGCTCTTGTCAAATCTCCGGCTGATAAGGCAACATCGGCCATCAGTTTCATCAACGTGGCACAACTAGGTGGTGGAGCGTTGGCACTGACTATAGCAGGGACAGTCTTTCAGAACGTTGGTTTCAATACCTTGCAAAGCGCCCTCAAGGGGAGGGGGTATTTCCCCAGTGAGGTTCGTGCAGCACTGGCCGGTGGATACTCCGCTATCATCAGCGAAAGCACTCCTGAAGTACGTGGCATCACGTCGGATGCCATCGGCAGCACTATCGCCAACACTTATGGCATATCAATTTCAGGAGCTGCGACGGTGCTGGTGGTGGGGCTTTTGATGCGGTGGGAGAAGGTGAAGATGACCTGAAGCGCAGCCGGGGACAACGGAATCAGATCGACCTGCGGCAAAAGGGAGATCACGAGTGAAACGGCAGCTCTAGCGGACGGTATGGTAAGGTTTTGAACTGCTTCGATTAACCATGGGCTTGGCGATTGAATAGAATTATTAGATATAGAATGTATAATGTCAAGCGGACAGTCTTAATAGAATGCTATCTGCGCTTATAATTACATTCCTTGCCTTTTCATCAAGACCAGCAGTATCTTTACTGACTACAAGCTCTAACCATTGCGAATACCCTTGTTTCCCAATCTATAGCAAAACAAGTCAACTAGATATTAGGTAAAGAATATTGACAATTAACTGCTGCTACCCCTTGAGTAAGAAGATCTGACAAAGAAAACTGGAAATGTGTGCAACATCTATAATAGTGGCAAATTGTTGATAGTTGACGTTTATGTAACAAAATAAAATTAAAAGATCTGAAAATCTAAAATCAAAAGATAGAGAATACAAAGATTTTCAGACCGTATTGTAGAAAATTGGATCCCGCGGGGATTTACTATAGGAAAAAAAGGCCGTTTGTAGCCATAATATTATCAAGTAGAATCACGCGTGAATACTAAAACCTGATATAAAAGCCTTTGAAAAAAAGAAATAAATAAAGGAGGTAGAAATATAATAATTTTCTTTATGATCGACGATAACCAGAAATCTATAGGTTTTCCAAGATGTGGGCGCCAGTGCACTAACTCTAACGAGACAAAGTCACGCGATCAGCTCCACAATGTTGCCTGCGCCTGCGCCTGCAATGCTTTTACGACATAACAAAATCACATGGTAGGTGACCGTCCAACTCAGCGCTGCATACGACAAACTCTTAGTCTTCACCCGCAGTGACCTTGACCAATTGACTCTTGGCTGCAATCTTGGCCGCCACATCGGCCAGCGGCATAGCACTCAGAATATCAAACACCGAAATATCACTTCGCATGTTCTTCAGGCCTCGATTCCGGATCTCGACGGCCTGTAGCGAATCAACTGCAGTGAATAAGCTGTTAGCCGCGTCATTGTTTTGTGAGGAAAGGGAATATATGACTTACCACCATAGTCATAGAGAGGTTTTTGAGCATCGATCTCATCCAAAGAGACACCCATAGCCGCAGCGACCAGGCCCTTGATATTCTCTTCCACGGCCGCTGCCGCCTCTGCCATACTCGTCGCGTTGGACAAGAGGGTGCTCACGTCTTGCTTCGCCTTGCCGTCCCCGGCTTGGTTTCCAATTTTGACGACGCGGAGCTCGAATTTCTTGTCTTTCGAGAAGCCGCCGGTGCTCTCGTTGTGCTCAATGCGGTCACCCAGGCCCAGCACCACCTGGGCGGGCGCGACTTGTCCATTTGAGGTGGAGCCTCGCATGATAGCTCGCATCACGACGCCGAGCTCTTTGAGGTTCGTCTGCAGGCCGCGCCAACCGTGCTGGTACCTGCCCAGATAGCTGGCGAGGTCACCAAACTCGCCGGCTGCCGTAAAGTGGGAGGAATCGGAGACCAAGCCGACGTCAATACTGGTCGCGTTGATGCCGAGATGGGTGCGAGCGTGATGTGCCAACGCGTCTTCATAAGTATTTCCGGAGGCGTAGTTTGCTTGCGCCGTGTTGCCAATGACACCGGTAATGGACGACAGCAGAATGAAGAATGGCTTGTCACCAGGCCAGATGTTGGCCAGGAGGTTCCGGGAGCCTTTGGTCTTGGGTTCAATTGCATGACGCCACTGAGCGAAAGACATGTTGTCGAAAATGCCGTCTTCGAGAACCATGGCTAATTGGATCACTCCGGCAATCCTCCTGCCACTAGCTTTGAGGGTGTCGAATACTTTGGCAACGCTGGCAGCATCGACGACATTGCACTTGAACGTTTCGGCTCGTACAGAACGCTCAGCGAATTTCTGCAGATCCTTTTGATTCTTCGACCCGCCGGATCGAGACAGGAAAACCAGGTGCTTGGCACCGCATTCGACCATCCAGCTGGCAATGTCCAAGCCAAGAGCGCCCAAGCCACCGACCAGCACATATGTTGCATCGCTGTCAAGCTTCAATTTCTGGGACGGGGGTGCAGGCATGAGCACAGGACTTGTATCGTTCATGGACACGACAGCCTGCTCGGTCTGGATGCTGTTCACCGAAGCCGAAAGATTGGTAACCGGCAGCACCGTCAGCGGGGAAGGTCCTTGAAGCCTGTACTCTTTGAAGGCCTGCTGGAAGAGCTTGCTGACGATTCTTGGTCTGCCTTGGATCACTGCGGCCATGTCGACGCGAGCGAGAGTCACGTTAGTTTTCGAGGCCGGAAGAAGAGCTCTGGAGCTCTCGCCGTTGATGTCGACAAATTGGCCAAAGTCGCTCAGAATCGACATGGCTCCAGCGACATGTGCGCCGGATTGTTGGCTGACAACGACATCAACGCCGCGGTTATGGGTGGCACTTTGAATGAGTGGCACGAAATTGCCCAAGAGCGAATCGAAGATGTGGTCTGTAGGGATTCCAAACCGGTCAGCGATTATGTCTCGCTCTGCTCTGCTGTGGACTAGAGCAAAGATGTCGGCCCCAATGGCTTTGGCAATTTGTATCAAGGCTTGTCCGACCGCACTTGCTGCGTTGTCGAGCAGCAATGCCTGGCCGTGACTCAGATGAGCCGTCTCGACAAGCGCATACTGCGCAGTTATCAACGGCTCCACGAGCGCAACAGCCTCCTGCGGCTCAAGGCCTTCGGGCAGTGGTGCGACCAGGGCCTGGGTTTGCCGGATATGAGTCCTTGCGGCAGCGTGGGAGAAAACAATGGCACGTTGTCCAAGCTCAAATATTTTGGCCGAGTCGGCTCGACGAGTAACGACGCCAACAGCGTGGTGAACAGAATTCAATGATTGGCCAGTTCCGAGTCCAGCATACTCGACTTTGACTTCAACTTCGCCGGCTTCAAGTGGTGATTCGGCCTGTTCGTCCGGAACCCAGATGCAACCTTTGACATTAGCAGACTCGCTCGCTTTCAGTGGCTTTCCCGGAGCACCCAGGCCAGAGAAGATCGGTTTGGCGGTATTACTTGCCAATTGCAGTTCGTAGTCGAAGCCAGCATCTTCCGTGGCCCGAGGAATGTAAATCAAGCCGTTGCCTTCAGCGTATTCCATTTCTGCGTCCTCGGCCAGAGACGTCCGCCAAACGTCGAGAACCAGATCTGCGTATTCGACACTGGAAATATCAGCGACCGTGGACAGATCCAGAGTCGGCAAGATTGCGATTGGGTATTCGTTGCGCATCACTCGGAACAGACCCTGGCTCGTTGCGAACTCAACACCGTTCGACCAACTCTCAAGCACACTCCCGTGAGTAATCCAGAAAAGATGTCCGACCGTGGATACGAGTGTCTTGAATGCGCGGAATTGGTCTTCATCCCAGGCATACACCAGTGGACTGTCAATCTCGAGGAGAGAAATGACAGACTTTCCGCCGAGCGAAGCCACGCCGCTCGAAGTCAGATTTATTAGTGCGACTGACGCACCAGAGCTTTCAAGCTTGGTCTGGATTGTTGCAGCAAATGTACGAAGGGCATCGGATGGCATTGCAGGGAAGAGAAGCACAACAGAGTCAGGCAGCTCAGCCGAGGGCGAACTCGTACTTGATGCGATCAGGACGTAGGTCCCATCCTCCGCAAGCCGGCCAACGCAATTTTTACCTGGCACAACGATGTCGACTTCATCTGGCTGACCAGGGTGAGTGAGACACGCCAGTGGAGCCAGCTTCGCAAGCATCGCAGCGTTCTTCGCGATGTCAGGAACTCCCAAACCGATGACGAGATCATTGGCTTCTGGAGCCAGCGTCTGAATAATTTCGCTCTCCGGCAGCCATTTATAGATGATGGTCGTGTTCTCAGCACCTTCGCCAAGCGTGGCTCGCATCAACTGCGATGCCAACTCAGATGTGGCGAGGGCAATGATCTTTTTAGGCCAATACGTTCGGTGGTTGAGGCGAAGGAGAACTTCGATACTGGATGCGGACTCATCGAACATGGCAACAAGTACGGTGTTGTTCGACGTCTTTAGGAACACCGAGTCTAGCCAGGTGTCAATAAACGCGGCCGCCTCCCCGGATGAGACGAGCTTCGCAAGATCCCTGTTGCTGGTCAAGAAATCGAGATCTGGAATCCAGGTGATCCCCGCGCAGTTCTTGATGGTCCCGGACGATGCGGTGCCAGCCGTCTCCAAGCCGTCTCCAGACGTAACCTGACGAAGGGCAAAGTTTTTGACAGTAAGCTTTGGCTTTGCCCACTCCTGATCAGAGGCAACCAGTTCTGTGGTAAGCTCATGGTTGCTCTGGGACAGCAAGCGACCATAGCCGGAGTAGAGCGCTCCGGATCCCTTTGGCTGATCGCGGGCGATATAAATCTCTTCGATACTATAAGGCACTGCGGCTTGTTTCACTGGCCGACCCTTGTTTTGGGAGGCAAGCACCAGGTGGAAGATAGAGTCCATGGTTGCTGGGTGAATGACATGGGGGGACTCGTGATGTTTGGGCATTGTCGACCTGGTATCTGGAACAGCCACAGATCCGTATGAAGCGTCCTTAGATGGCACTGCCGTGAGGGACTCCACATTACGGAATGCTGGACCGTACTGCATGCCAATGGTATCCAGATTCTTGTAGAATTCATCAACGTTGACAGCCGTGGAGTCGGCTTCGGAGCGCAGGGCCTTATACAAACCCAATTGTCTCTGCCACAAGGCATCCACACTGCCCTCTTCAACTTCGGTCGCTTCCTTCTCGTATACGAGAGCGACGGTACCAGCACAGTGTTTCGCCCACTGCGAGCCCTTGGTCATCGAGTAGACCGTGAAGATCCACGAGTCGGGGTTCGTACTGTGCGGATGGAAACTTATGCTGGTCTCCACGGGCGCCGTGTCATCCAAAGATATCACGAGTCCGCGCTCGAACATGACATCGGTCATCCGGAAACCCTCAACTGTCTTGGACGAGTCAGCGGTGCGCAGTACGCCTTCCAAGGCCATGACAAGCATGCCTGCCGCTGGGTACAGCACGGTTCCCGTGATTGTATGGTGTTCAATCCATGGGTTTTCCGAGATGCGCAGGTAGTTTCTCCACCGTGGCTCGTGGCTACTCTGAGAATCTTCCGGCATGCCCAGAAAGTCACAGCGCACGTGGGGAGGGAAGCGATAAGAGCGCGAGGAATACGATTCGTGCCAGAAGCTCCTTGTATGATTCCAGGGATAAGAGGGCAAGTCGCAAAGCATCTGAGGGGTCTTGTTGACCGTTGAGTGCTGGTTGACTGCACCCATGTCAACCTTGCAACCAGCAGCCCAGAGTACTCCTGCGGCGTTCAGGGATGTTTCGGTTGCGTCTTTGCCACGAAGAAGCATAGAGGCGTAAGGTGCAGACTTGGCGAACTTGTTGTTGCTCACGTCAATGATCTGTCGCAACGGTCCTTGGAGAGCCGCGTGAGGGCCAACCTCGAGAAACCCTCCCCATGGTACGGCTGCTGGACGGGTACCGCCTGGGGCCACTTTCTTATGTTTCAGTAATGCCAAGAGACCCTGTGAGAATTGCACCGGATTCTGCATATTGTTGACCCAGTACTGGGCGTTCAGTTCTTTCGCAGAAGAGACCATGGACCCGGTAAGGGACGAGTACATGACTGGGCTGCTGTCCGTCTCATCTGTCTGTTTCGGTATTATTTCGCCAATCATCTCCAGATAGCTGGGCGAGACCTCGCGCATGTGAGGAGAGTGGTACGCGGTTGTGACCTTCAGTTTGCGGGCGAATTTACCATCGCTAGAAATCAGGGTTTCCAGCTGATTTATGGCATCGACATCGCCAGAAAGTGTCACACTGGAGGGACTGTTCACGCAGGCCACGACGGCAGATCCGTGTGGAACTTTCTCAAGGTACATCTGGGCATCATCCCGAGAAAGCCCAGCAGCCATCATTGCACCTTGTTTGGAGACAGCGGCAGAACTGAGACCTCGGACGTAGGCCAGCTTTATGGCGTCGCGGTGGGTCAGAAGCGATGCTGCGTATGCGGCGGCGATCTCACCGCTCGAGTGTCCGATTGTGGCTGTTGGTTGAATCTTCCAGAAGCGAAGAACGTCGACCAGTGCGACCTGGACCACCGTGCAGAGGGGCTGGCTGTACTCTGGACGGTCAATGTTCGGGTTGGGCGTCTTGATTAACTCTTTGATTGCATTCCACTTGCAGCCCAAGGTCTTGAGGTGAGACTGTGAAACATCAACGCTTTGGCGGAATATGGGGTTCTCGAAAAGTTCCCGTCCCATCGATGGCCACTGAGCACCTTGACCGGTGAAAACCATCACAAGGTTGTCGCCATGACGTTGTGATCGAGTTGCTGCTGGCAACCCTTTCGATAGTCTTTCTGTGAGCTCCGACAGCGAACTTGCAATTGTAAAGTTTCTGTGCTCCAGATGTGTGCGGCGCAGCGCGAGTGTGTATGCAAGATTCTCCAAGAAATATGGGCCACGGTTATCCTTTGAATCCGTTTGCAGCCATGTGTTTATGCCCTCGGACACACGCTTGGCTCCGGTCTGGTCTTTGCCGCTGAAGAGAAACAATCGCTTGGGTGAGTCGTGGACGAATCCGTTTACTGGTGTATCTTGAAGACCAGGATCTGAATTGTAGTCATGTACGACGGTGTTGTGCTTACCAGCCAGACTCCTTTCTTGGAGATAGTGGTAAGCATCGTCCAGGATAACGTGAGCGTTGGCACCGCCGAACCCGAATGAGTTAACACTGACCCGACGCATCCCTGGCGCCGGCCATCTGACGACATCCTGTGGAAGAGCAAGGTGCCACTCTTGGAACTTCAGTTTCGGGTTCACCCGCTCGACGCCATATGTGGGAACCAGCATTCCTTTTTCGAGCAGCAGGATTGCCTTGAAAACTCCTGCCAGACCAGCACATCCCTCGGTATGACCGACAGTAGGCTTGATGCTCCCAATGTAGAGAGGATTCTTTCCAGCTGTACGCCTTGCTGCACCAAGGGTTGAGGCAATAGCTGTCAGTTCAAGAGGGTCGCCGACTGGCGTCCCCGTGCCGTGGCATTCGAAGTACCCGGTCTCCGACTGATCCAAGCCTGCGTCCTCGTAGGTCTGATTGATCAGTTCGGCTTGTGCTGCTGAACTTGGCTGTGTAATACTGGGTGTTTTGCCGTCGGCGTTGACAGCACTACCACGAATGACGGCGCGGATGGTGTCGCCGTCGCGGATAGCATCCGACAGACGTTTGACGATCAGAGCGCCCATGCCATCTCCACGGCCATAGCCATTGGCACGGTCATCGAATGTGTGCGAGATCCCTTCAGGGCTGACCATGTGCATTGCAGTGAGCTGGTGCATGGTATTGGGATTAATCATGAGGTTAACGCCGGCGACGAGCGACTACCAGAATCAAGTAAGCTATCAGTTCGCGCCAGCGGGTGTCCCGACCTACCATGTTGGTTTCTTTCAGCCTAAGCGACTGACATGCAAGGTGAAGAGCGTATAGCGAGGAGCTGCAAGCGGTGTCAAGCGTCAAACTCGGGCCTTTGAGACCAAAGAACCATGAGACGCGATTAGCGGTCATTGCTTCGCTTAGGGCCGATGCTGCCGTATTTCCGATGTCGTAAATATCGTGCAAGGAGATCATTTCGTAGTCGTTTGTCATGCAGCCGACGTAGCAACCTGTACGGCTGTTCATCAGATCCTCAATCAGGATGCCGGCTACAAGCTCACAATCAGAATTGAATTTCGTCGACCGACATGGAGGGTTATATTACCATTCTCGATGCTTTCGTAACTCACTTCCAGCAACAATCTCTTCATCGGGTCCATGACGGCAGCCTCTTTGGCTGTCATTGAGAAGAAGGGGGCGTCAAAGTGGCTGATGTCTTGCTGAAGGAAGTACCCATGCTGTGAACTTAACCCGCCTTTTCGGTCTGGATCAGGGTGGTACCAATTTTTGCTATCCCACCTATCGCCGGGAACCGGACAGTGGCCGGTCTTGACCTTGCTGATCATATCCCATAGAGAGCCCAGGGATGACGCCTCGCCAGCAAAGCGACATGCCGCACCAACAATAGCGATAGGCTCCTGCTTGTCTGAAGAGTCCATGGTGCGGGGTTGGTGATGGGTGGATGGTATGGACTTGGCAAAAAAATACTTTGGGAAAAGTATAAGTTATATAAAAAAGAAGTTAACGCAGGAGCTGGAGGGGACGAAGGAGTCGGAGGAGGTATGTCGCCAGAGTAATTGAGTTCTTCGTCGAAGAACTTTCGCCAAAAATGAAGGGAGAGAGCTGCCTGTAAGGAAGGGTACAGGAATTTAGTAGCGGACGTGCTTAGGACTTTTATAGGGCTTGAGTTGGATCCCACTGTGGAAATCCTACATGCTTGTCCGGCCAAATGTGTTCCCAGCGTCTCGCCATTCGGTATAGTAAGGCTGTGCCGCGTCGACACGACCACACCTCGATTTGGTTGTAAGATGCATCCACACTGTTCACACCTTGTTTGGGTTGCACGTGGCATCGGCACGTTGCACATCTTGATTTGGTTGCAGCCCCACAACCCAGAAGAACGGCGAGGTGCCCGATTAGGCAAGTCTAGAAGTGACTCAAACGGTGCCCAAAAAATACCCCCCCCCCGCTCGGCCCGTTTCAAATGGGGGGTTTTTCTGAGATTACAAGATGCGGCTGAGGATAGCACTAACATAGTAGCGAAAGACAGAACAGCAGTATATAGGTTCTATGGCTCCAACCAACAGCCCACCGACCATCACTTCTTGAATCTACCGGGGCAAGTTTTACTCGATACTTTACACACAAAATGAGGATTCTGTGTCTCCATGGTGTTGGCAGCTCAGGCGCCATTCTCGAAAGGCAGATGGCAAATTTGCGGCGCGAACTGGACCCCAGCTTTGAACTCGTCTTTGTAGACGGGCTGTTCGAGTGCGGGCGAGGGCCTGGTACGTAGCCTTGTGACTGCTTTGATATTGTCGCTAACACTTCGCATCCAGGTGTCCCGGAATACCAGACTGGCCCGTTTTTTTCTCATACCCAAGGCTATTCTCCTTTTCACATAGCACAAGCGGTCGCTTACCTGGAAGACCTCCTCGAAGATGAAGGCCCGTTTGACGGCATTTTCGGGTTCAGCCAGGGCGCAGCTTTGACGCTGTCATATTGCTACCAGCAGCAAGCTGCCGCCAACCCACTACGAATCAAGTTTGCATGTCTCTTCTCAACCGCAATGCCGTGTAGCCCCGATGTGGGCACGGGGGATACAATAATATCAAAGTTGCGAGCTCTGGAATACGACATCACGGATCGAGCAAGGTGCAACGGCAAGGACCTGACGATCGCAGAGCAAGAGTTTGTAGATGTACTCCAGCGGACAGTTGTCGACGCTGCCATCCGCGATCCGCTTTTCCCGTGGACCGACATGGACGTATATCGATACGGGGAGCGCGACGCTATTCCTCGCGTGTTGTATCCATCATTACTGGCACAGAAGATTCAGATTCCAACTATCCATGTATGGGGCCAGAACGACTTCGAGTACATGATCAAAATGGCCGAAGTCGCCCGCAGCATATGCGAGGAGTCTATGGTAAAGTCTGTTTTACATACCGGGTTGCACGACATTCCGAAAAGACAAACCGAGATCAAAGCTGTGCTTAGGAGAATTGATTGGGCCATAACCCAGAGTCAGTCTTGAGATAGCGGCTCGAGCGGGTCGGTCGCGGCAGCCGGTTGGCGGGCCGAAAGCGGATGGTTAGACTTACCTTAGGGCGCGGCGGGGCGCGGGCGCTGCGCCTGGAACATCTACTTAACCATTAGCTTTCGGAAGGATAGGGGAGGCCAGAGTTCAGCTTGTATCATACTATACCCGTACGTAGTCGGAATAAGTCTGTTGGATTTCTTTCACCCTGTGCCGAAGGCACTGACGCCCAGAGATAGAGCTGTACAGATATAGAGCTCTAGAGACAGCAACTCCAAATTCCATCTTGAAGATTCAATATTTCGTTCCAATTGCATGATCGTAAATCGAACAGGTAATGATAAAACTACAATAACACATCTGTCTCAGTTGCGAGCGCTAAGCTGGACAGGACAATCGAAGCTTTTCCTGTTCGGGAGAGTTGTACAAGACGGGTATTCCCAATTCGGCAAATCGCCGCGTTGTGTCTCCGGAAGGCAATAATCCTTCGCAATAACAATCATGCAGGAGTGCTACATTAACTGCGCAGAGTACCTTGTCCATACCTGCATGCGATACGTAATTGAATTCTAATATACTACCTTACCGCCATCCTAATAATTTCGACTAATATACACGTCATCGCCTAGATCTTCCTACCTTCCTTCCTGTATCACATACATACACGCCTTCCTACATTACGACATATGAGTCAACTGGGATGGCGGTGAGGTCGTTGACTCATAATGCAGAGTTTATCATCGTGTCGCATACAGGTTGGACAAGGCATTTATAATCAGGTGAGGTAACACTCCCACATCTTCCGAGACCAAGGATGTTGCGAAGGATTGTTGCGAACATAGCACTCCCGCCTTATTAATGCTGCGAGACCAAGGATGTTGTGAAGGAATGTTGCGCTCCGAAGACACAACGAAATCGCCGATACTGCTAGTGTCGGGATGATTAAGATACTGGGGGGATTTCCGGTCTACCCGGCAGATATATACTACAGATAATGATCTTTGTCAGTCCAGCCAGACCCCAACTTCCGCTTCACTTGTCTTGCAACGACATCCCAACTCCACATCCAAACCTACAACAATGAGAGCTGCACGAATTCGCGCCACCTCCCCCAACGGTACGCCCTATGGTTTCCCCAACAACGTAGCTCCCTCTTCGGCCATCGAGATCCACTCAGACATCCCCAAACCCCAAATATCTCAGCCCGGCGAACTATTAATCCAAGTCAAAGCCTCGACCGTATTCCGAGACAACCTCGAATGGAACGAACTCTACCCGCCCCACCACGCTCTCCTGGGAAACGACTTCGCAGGCATAGTCATCGCCGTACATTCCAGCGAGCAAGACTTCCGCATCGGCGACCATGTCTACGGAATGGCGCACGCCAACCGGGGCGGTACATGGGCCGAATACGCCATCGTCACATCCTCAGAAGCAGTCAAAAAGCCCGAAAACCTCTCATGGGAAGAAGCCGCCTCGCTCCCCGGGAGCGCCCTTACAGCCGATCAAGCCTTATTCGTCCACGCAGGCCTTGAAACCACAACGCAGCAGCCAGCAAAGCGGATCCTGATCACGGGCGCAAGCGGCGGCATCGGGATGTACCTCGTGCAATTCGCCGTCGCAGCCGGGCATCACGTTGTAGGAGCGACAAGCTCCACGGAACGAAACGGGGCATTCTTGCGATCAATCGGCGCGCACGAGGTGGTTGAATACGGCGATTTCGCCAGCTTGGATCCATTCGACCTGGTCGTTGATTCTGCTGGGTCTCCGGTTCTGGCCGAGTGCTGGAGCGTGGTCAAGACCAACGGCACGCTCGTGGCCTTCGACGCGTGCAGCTGGGGGTATATCCAGGAACACGAACGCAAAGGAATCAGCAAGGGGAAAGAAGGCGTTCGGGCACTTTATTTTATCGCGGAGCCATCGAGAGAGAGTATGGAGCGGATTTCGGAACACGTTTTGAACGGGAAGGTGAAAGGGTGTGTGCTGAAAACTGTGTCGTTGGACGACGTGCGGGAAGCGTACGAAGCTGTTCATTCCAGGGGTATTGGACATGGCAAGATTGTGGTGGTGCCTTGAATATACCTTTTTTTTGGCCCTGTGTGGGTATTTACGATAGCACACTTATTCTACACAGTCATCAAAATGGAGAATGATGCCAGGAAAGGTCTAATCGCTGCTCAATTCTAAAAGCTTCAAATCAATCTGCCCGGCCGACGCCGTATTCTTTCCTCTACTGTCGTCGTATTCGCGCTCGTTTCGTATAATGGCCTGTATACTCATCCTTTGCGCTATTCTTTTCCTCGTCCTTTCTCTCCGCGTTCTCATGTCCTCGTATCTCGCCTCTTCCTCAATACAGGCCATGGCACTCTTCAGCCTACATGCTCACATGGATAACATTAGCGGTGGTAACCAGCATGTGTGGGTCCATGCTTAATTCACAGCCGTCATAGCGTCTTGTCGTGGAGATAGCAAAAATCGCCAACCAACCTAAGGTAGCAATCTTTCCACCAGTCCATCTACTACATTATTCGCATGCTGCGAAAACTCCCAGCATGATTTGAGCAATCGTACGATTAGTTATATAGGGCAGGCGTCAGCTTCAAGAAGACTTTTTCCATTCTAATACTACTGCATCCAATGCTATCATGAGCTTTGTAAAACCAGGCAGCTATTATATAGGGGCTTCCCAATCAGACACGTCGGCCTTTGCTACGCGCAAACGTTGGCTAAGCGTTACCCAAGCGCCACAATATACCAAGAGTCGGAAGGCTTTGGTGTCAGCCTTCTCGCCCCAAGCAATGTCCATGGCCTCCTGGATCGTTGCGTAGTTGACGAAACCCAGGTGTTCCACAGCTCGTTGAGTCAGTAAAGTCTTAAACATGCGATGCAATGGTCCGTCCTGGGCCCATCGAGCTGGCGCAAGGAAAGGATGCTTCTTCCGCTTGTAAAGCTCGTCTGTTATGTACGGACGCACCGCCTGGCGCAAGATCCATTTTTCGTTGAGCGACTGCAAGGTCATGCTGGATCCCGTCCACGTGGGGCCCAAATCACTGTTGTCACGCTCGGCCGCATAGCGCAGTTTGACGCTGGGCGGCAAACGGTTGACGTACTCGGTGAGGCGGTGGTCGAGAAACGGCGTGCGTGCTTCGACGCTGTGGGCCATCTCCGTACGATCGCCCAGACACGATAGCAGAACATTGGGCAACGAATTCTTGTTCCACATGTACATGGCCGTGTGCAAAGGGTGCCATCGGGACCGCATTCTGGCTTGGACGTCGCTTGCGTGCGAAGCGAGGACTGTTCTGCGGCAGTCGTAGTTACCTTGTTGGGTTTGCAGCCAAGGAGCAAAGAGAGTGGGCGTGGGATGCCATGCCAAAAGATGATTACTCATGGCTGTTGCTCCCACACCCGCGATCGATGCAAAGGCTGGTTTATTCTCGTATGCTGTTGCGCCGCCACGTCGCCAAATATCTCTCATTTCCCGCTCCACGGCGTGGAACATTTCGCTTCGAAGGTCACCCTTTTGGGACAGGGGGGAGTCGGGCAAAGCTTCATCAGCTTCGCGAAGGAACTCGGCAGGAAAGTAGGGATAGCCAGCGAAATGCTCGTCGGCCCCTTCACCAGTCAAAACGACCTTGACGCCGTGTTCACGGGGGAGCGTCGAGAGCGCAAACTTGGCCACAAAGTTGAGGTCAAAGTGATGATGCTCGCAGTGGAAGACGGCGTCCGCGAAGTCTTCAGCCAAGGTGTCCTCAGTGATGGTCTTCTTGATAGTCTTCACTCCGAGCCAGGCGGCTGTGCGCTCGGCAATGCCTTGTGTCTGTTAGTATACTGCTTTCGTGGGAACGCTCATCCGCAGCAAGACTTACGTGACTCATCAAACCCGGATGTCTCAGGAAACGCCACACTGAAGCAGGTGACACGAGTAGCCTCTTCGTTCCCTATCTTGACCTTTTCCTTGCGTGCAAGTTCCGTAACTATACCGGCAATGGCAGAAGAGTCGATCCCTCCAGATAAGTAGATGCCGACGGGGACATCAGCACGCAGGCGAAGACGAACAGACTCGACCAGCCTCTCGCGAACGCCAGATACCATTTCGTCGATGGTGCGAGTTTCGGGTTTGCTCTGTAGAAAGGCAATCAGTTGTAGCCCGCTTTGGTATTTCAATGGACCAACCTTGTCTTCGTATTCAGCATCCCAATACTTCAGCTGCCGCACACCACCTTGTTCCGTAATATCAAGATAGTGTCCAGGCAAGACCTTTCGAACTCCGCGGAACAGCGTTCGGTCATCAAACATCCATCCAGCGTCGGCGATTGCACGCACGTCCCAGCGTGGCTTCCAGCCCAAAGGCAAGAACGCCTTGGCCTCGGAAGCGACGAGTAGCTTCGACCCGAGGCGAGTATACACTAGCGGCTTGATTCCATAACGATCGCGTACGGCGATGACGCGCTGAGCTCCTTCGCGGTTATCGTAGAGGACAAAGGCGAATTCACCTCGCAGACGCGTGAGGAAGTCAGGGGCGCCGAAGATCTCATAGAGCGCCAAAACAAGCTCGCTGTCACTGTCGCTCTGGAAAGGGTAGTTGTGAACGATTTCGCATTCGTGGCGAAGACGATCGTAGTCGTAAATCTCACCATTCACCACCGCGTGGATTTGGTTGTCGCTGCTATGGAGTGGTTGCCGTCCTGCAGAGGATAGGTCGTTGATGGACAGTCGGCAGTGGGCCAGCCCGACTTGCTCGTTCGCACTGATCCATACCCCCGAGTCATCCGGGCCACGGTGGGTGATGAAATCGACTGAAGCTTTGAGATCTGCTGCAAGCCCCTTCGCTACACCGTTGGCTTCGTGGTCGCGTTTGATTTCGCTGTTGCAAGGAGTGTTTGCAGGCTCCGTGCAGCTCTTGTGGCCATTGATGCTTGCCGCTGGAAGCAAAATACAAGCAGAGAGCCCGCACATTCTTTCACACTGCTATAATCAAAAGAATATTGCGGAAGAGACAAGGAGAAAAATATAGGTGTTTCCCAATACCCAACTGGCTGTTTCGTGGCCTTGCGGCAACGCCTCGTCGACTACAACATATGGGTCGGTATTCAGGGCATGATTGAAGACGGGCATGATTGATGACCGGCATGACTGAATGGGCAACGAGCCGCCTGCAAGGGTCTTCTGTTGAAGATATTGTTGCGCTAGGGAGGAAGAGGAAACTTCCTTCCCTGCCTGAGCACTATCTTATCTACTACCAGTGAGGTACTAGTGCACAGACTGCGTGCCTGTGCCATGTGGCCGTGACAGGCACCGCGCCGTTTGACCGAATCGGTAACGAGCCCTAAATAGCCGATCGTCTACGGCCCTTAGCACTTCCGTTACCGCCGTCGGCCGCAACCAAATCGGTCCATTCCACGTCATCATCTCTGCCCATCCCAGCACGCACCGCAATCTTTCTTGTCATCAATTCTACCAATGGAGTCTGAAACTGGCACATGGGCTGCAACCACTGAATGTATACTGGTTTTCAATGGGTGACTCGGATGTATATTTTCGGTCTCGATCAGAAGAAGGTGGATAGAAACTGTCTCTAGATACCGGATACATCAAGAACTGGTTCTCAAAGTGGCTCTTGTCCACATCTGTGAATTGTCCGCCCTCGCTGCGTAGCATTAGACGGCGAGCCTGTGGAATCGCGGCCTGCCAGCCTGCCCGTCAGAGCGACCGATTATTCCACGGCAAGGACGTAGGCTTAAACAGACCCAGGAGAGATGGGACCAAAAACTACGGAGTCATAATTGCCAATTAACTCAATGCGACATGGGCCGTCGCTCTTTCCGCCTGTTCAGCCCGGCGTAGAAGTTTAACGGCCGTACCACCAGGAACTCAGGATCATACACGACCGCTTCCGGCGACGAGTCTTCGAATTCGTATCGATACACCAACTCAACCAGCACCAGCTTGACCTGTGTAAGCGCCAGATTGAACCCCACACAGCCCCGCCCTCCTGCTGCAAAGGGCGTGTACGACCCCTGGCGGGCCATCTGCGCCGCGAGACCTTCCTTCATCCAGCGGTCAGGATCAAAGCGCAGAGGATTCTCCCAATGGGCTGGGTTCTTTTGTATACTTGGAAAGCAGGCAACAACAATGGAGCCCTTTGGAATCAAGTATCCTCCCGGCAGAACCGCGTCTTGTTTGGCGTTCCGTGCGGTCTGGAAGCTGGGGCTGTGGAGACGAAGAACTTCTTTGATGAAACAATCGAGAAATTTCATGCGGTGGATTTCGTCATACGTCCAGCGTTTGTCAGTATCACCACGGTGGCTGGCTATCTCCTCGAATAGACGTTCCTGATTTCCAGGGTACCGCACAAGGGCATAAAGAGCCCAGGAGAGTAGAGACGAACTGGTGGTGAATCCCGCACCAGCACTCGTCACCACGTTAGCAAGTACCAGGTTGTACGGCAACCCTTCTCCATCCTTGTCACGGGCGCGGTACAGGAAATCGGCGACGCAACTGGCGCTCTGCAAGGCCGTTGGATCGGACAGAGAGAGAGGTGGGCCATCCTTATCGACGCAGGCGCTCATGGCGTCCTCGCACATGTCAAACAACTGCTGACGGACGATCTTCAGTCTTGCAGGGTCTCCAAAAGGGAGATACTTGGTCCATTGTGGCTGCATTGATGATTTTTTCATCAACGAGAGATACTGGCCCATCAGTCGGATCGGCAGCGATGGCGGCGTCTTCGGCGTTTCGAAGTGCTTCAGGTCTTGATTCAGAACGACGCGCCAGATAATCTGCGATGCAAGTTTAAACATATATTGGTAGACATTGACCGCCAGATCAGACTCGGCCAATTCATCGAATGCCGTAAAGATGGACTGTACGGCATCTTGGATCAGCGGCATAAAGTGAGCCACAGCGCGTGGCGACATTGTCGGAGGAACGAATTTGTGGCTCGGCGCAAAGGCAGGGGATGCGGTGTCGCAAGTAAAGAGCGCTTCTTGTCCGCTCATGTAGTGCAGTGGGTGTGATGGGTCGGACGTGGTTTTGGTGAAGAGCTTGTCTTCGCGTAACAAATGACGGGCGATGTCGGGGTGATTGGTGTGATAGATGGTTGTTCCCATGTTGACAGTCTTGATCATGGGGCCATAGAGCGAGAACAATCGGTCATAATTTCCGAGAACGTCGGGATATAACTCGTAGCGGTTGCCGACGAAGGGCAGCGAGCGAGGTCCAGGGGGCTCGCGAATGGGTTCATGGCGTGTTGCTCGCAATTCGATCACGCCTTTGGTCTCCTGCGCATCTTTCAGAGTCGAAAGATGATTGCGTTGTTCGTCCACGAGCCATAATGCTAATCTCGAGTCAGCCCAGAATGTCAGAGACCATGATAGCAGAAACCTACATTTCGTATCAGCAAATGCAAAGACCTCGGCCAGGGTTCCCGTAAGTTGCTCTAGGCTGGTGAATGGCGACACGTCCAGACTGTGAGAATGTTTGCCGTCCTTGCGTCCAATGTAAAATTCTTTGTGCATTTTTTCGCTTGGTCCGTAATGATGGTGGTATGTCGATTGCCGCAAGGACAGCGAGCAAGATGTTCCCTTCCAAGGTTGATGAGAACGACTCGTTTCGTGCAATTGACGCAGCAGTATAATTATTATTTTTAGATTCGTTCCCTTTTGGGAATGCGGCGAAAAGCTCCTTTTGGAAGGCCGTCGACCCGCAGCTTCGGCCAAATCATACCTGCGTAGCTTACCCACGACGAATGCGGAGGCGCGGCAGCTTACCCCCAGGGCAGATCAACGACAACGTTGCCGTTAAAGCGATAAACAGATCTTTGCCCCTACGAAGCCGCCTATCGACAATTCTCGTCTTCTCTTTCGTCCCACAACAGAACAGCGATTGCGTCCACAATGTCCCAGCATAGCGAAAGCATCACATTAGAGCAACTAGCCAACCACAATACTCTGAAGTCGCTGTGGATAGCCGTTCATGGCCACGGTAGGCTAATACTTCCACAGATTATGGCTCTCTAGAAGTACAACTGACCAGCGTCCCAGTATACGATCTCACGACCTTCAGCTCGGACCATCCAGGCGGCATCGAGGCACTCGAGAGCAGTGCCGGGACCGATGGCACAGAGTCGTACGAATACGCCGGCCACAGCGACTCGAACATGGCGAAAATGCAGCAATACCGCGTCGGCAGGCTGGCCGGAAGCCTTGAACAGCCTTCTCCCATTTCGCATAATCCGCTTCCCGCAGAAAGTAAGCCCATAAGGAAGGCCACATTCCGTCTCAAGCAGTTGAGATTCCCTTCTTGGATGAAGCTGGCAGTCACTCTAGCCGCGACTCTTCTCGTTCTGGCTCTGTGTTACCAGCGAAGGGACAGTTTTGTTGATTACATTTCGTCGACACTGGATGTATCCCAAATTCAGTACAGAAGCATTTCGGTTCAGAACATTGGAGATTCGTTTTGGGCGGGCATAGCAATCGCTTTGGCAGTAAGCGGCGTGGGTTTCAGCTATCTCTATAGGCTGTTCTTGTCGACTCTTGACTACCAAAACGATGTATTCAGCTTGCCAGCTACAATACCGAGAAAGACGAAAAGACAGAAACAAATCTCATGATTCCAAAGCAATAAATTTGAACCCAGATCGGGTGTGATGCGTTTGCAGCTACAATTTATAGGACGGACTGGACTGGATAGTACGTTAGCAAAAGCACCCAAGAAGGGGTTTGAATTAGAAAATCGGGGTAGGCCCGCTGACCTGTTTTCCAGGCCTTGTGCCCATCAATATCTATCTTCACCTGATTTCGAGGCAGCAAGGAGTTTTCTTTGCATTCTTTCTTTACATTTGGAATGAATACATGCTTCACTTGCGCCACGTCGCCTCAAGCGAATAGGAAAAGAAATTTGTAGCTAATCTAATGGAATGGATATCCAAGCTATAAAAATATATAGCCTATCAAAACTGCCCAACTGTTCTAGCTTCATTTTGTGTTCGTATTTGAAGGTTGATATCCAGCCGTCTACTACCTCCGCTTCTCCAAGCGCAGATACAACGGACCAGGTTGAAGAGTGAAATGGTCACTCATACCCTCTTCGAACTGGGCCATCGGATCGATACGATCAGGGGCGAAACACAAATCATAGCGCATGATGATGCGTGCCAGCGTAACCCGAACATTCATCATTGCGAGCGGTTTCCCAATGCAGTTATACGGCCCGATTGAAAACGGCGCCGTTGCCTTCTTGTCTTTGACCAAGTGCGGAGAATTGTACCAACGTTCAGGAATAAACTCGGTCGCTCGGGGATAGATGCTTTCGTCTGTGGGGGTGCGTCAACAGGATATATAGTAGCTTTCTAAACAAAAGAATCACTTACCTCGTCCGATAACGTACTGTGGGGCCATTACTTGCGTTCCGCCCGCGACAAATCTGCCGGCAATCGTGGCACCTTCTGCAGGAGTCACTCGAGTTGGATGGCTAGGATTCGGTGGAAACAGGCGAAGTGCCTCCCAAATGACACCGTCCAAAAGCTCTATGGTTGAGATTTGGTCGTGGGTTATTTCTTCATCTGGTGTTTTTGAAATATGGGGTTCCAGTGCTTCATGCAGCTTCTTCGCGTACTCGGGGTGTTTGGCAAGATTAAACAAAGCGCTGGCGAGCGTGGTTCTCGTAGTATCGCTAGGGCGGGTTTAGTGAATCATGCCGTACTGAATATCTACTACTCAGGCATGCCTTACCTTCCAGCATTAATAAGTAGGTGCGATTCCCCAGCCATCAGATTTATTGCGGCATCATCCCAAGTCTTGTTATTGCTCTTGTATGGCGCAAAGAGGTGGGTCATAACGTCCGGCACCTTAGGCTCAGTCTGTATGACGCTGATTAAGTATGAATTCAATGACAATGAAAATGAGTGAGCGCGAACCTTCCATCTTGAAAGCATCTCGTCTTGGGCATACTTCAACATGATCTTGACGTCCTTCTGACCGCCGGGAATTGCGATCATAATACGGAACATCCACATTGGCAAATGGAGACCAATAACACTCATCCCCTTGTTGAGAATTTTGATTGCCCAATGTTGCTCCTTGGTGTCCAGCATGCCAAACGAATGACCGAATGTCAAGTCGCCCATGACATCCCAGGCATACAACGCCAGCCAGTGGTCAATGTCCAGCGACTGACCGGCGTAGGAATCAAGACCGGCAATGAGTTTGTTCCTATATGGTTGGATTCGTTCTTCATAGCCCCGGACGGCCTTGATAGAGAAGGCGGGACTCCAGATTCGACGCAATTCGGCGTGCCCAGCGTGGCTCCGACGAAGAAGCAAGGAGTCTTGTGGTCGACTGAGGTCGTACCACGGACTCTTTAGACATTTTGAATCAGCTCCGAAAATGTCCTGAACTGCGTGCGGATGCGTAATGGACAGTTCACCGGTGCCAATGCGCACGAAGTGGCCATGTTGACGGTGCAACTCTTGTAAAGTCTTGTATAGTTGACTTTTTCGGATGCGGAAAGGCAGATCAAAGCTGGTAATACGTGCCATCCATGGTCCAGGAAAGACGTTGAGCGGGTTCAGGAATGCGCGATACACAAGAAGACTTGCATATAACCCGGCCAGAAAGATAGCGTCGTACACGCAAGTCTGTGAAACGGCCTCAACCAGGCGGAATCCTAGTCGATATAGCAGAGCGGCCAAACCTAAAAATGCGACAGTATGAACTTGGACGTAAGTTGCGCCATGAAGGTGATGTTCGCCACGATTGAAATGTCCAACGTAGCAGAGAGCACCGGCGACGAAGGCAAACAGTTGCAATTCCAGATGCATTTTGGAGCGACTGCGGGAAGCAACTTGAAAATCTCTATCGCGCAAGATGGATCATGTATTATCCCGTCCCTACGTGAAGGTATACAATACAGCGTTATTCGTAGATAAACACCCTGAAGGTGCAGTTAGTATCGGGATTCTGTTCTATTTCGAAGCTTTACCCTGGTGGAAGCAGTGGTAATAAACCGTCAATTCGAACCAGATACATGGATTACGTGACAATATGGTTCGGAGGAACACCCAATTTGAAAGAGGCCGAAGGAGCCATCAGGCCGCTCGATTCGGCGTCTCGCCTGCATATGAATCGTCTCTAATTTCCAGGTGGAAAAAAGTGTGGAGATTTCGAAATAATACTTATACAGGATCAGAGACTAAATGGACGACAGCCAACAATATACAGAGCATAAGATGATACAGAGGATGACACCGAAAGTCCTCACTATACGCTAGCAATCTAGGCGGGGGCTCCAGGTAATCCGGGCGACCATACGCTACGGGCGGCTTTTAGCGCGTGGTGAGGACTAAGGTACCTTATTGGTGTCAATCCGTACGGATGATGGCACAGACAAAACCGACCGTTTTTGGGTTAATGCTGCGCTAAACCTAGAATGGCGCCCATGCGAAGCCACGCCAAACTCGATCGAGAGGGGCAGCCAAATCCAGCCGCTCCGGCACACATGCTGCAAAGATTAACACGAATCAAGCACAGACCGAAATGATAACAAAAAGCAAAAGAAACATACAGCCCTATATTCATCATCATCGGCAGCAGCAGCAGCAGCGATGACCTACATCTCATACACCCCATGCCCCAAGCGTGATGGTCTATGCACATCGCCCGGCCATATCCGACGGAGTGGAAGGGCGAAAAGCAGACCGAATACGCGAATGTCTTTAAAGATATTCATCTCTCTACATGAACACTGAATCACTGGGGATTCGAATCCCTCGTCATCATCGCCTCCGCCACTTTCGCTCTCTGCACCTTCCCCGTCGCCGTCTTCGGGATCTCGGTTGGGAACCATATCTGCATCACGCTACCGTCAGCCCTCGAATCAATCCTTTCGCCCTCTCAATCCTCGATCTATCCTGACTAAGAACAAATAGATCACAAAGGAGAAGGCCTACAATAGCCGAAACCACGAGGAAACAGATCGTTGTATCCGATTGTTCGGATACCATGTATAAATGTGCTGCAAGTGGGAGCGATTTCTTGCGAGGGAAATCCATGGACTACGAAGGGGCAGGACGAATGACAAGTGACACATACCTTCTTCGGCACCTTCAAAGGCGCAACCCTCTCCCTCACCCACTTCTTCAACTCCCTCTCCCCCAACGCCCCCTCCTCCGCCACAAGCACGACCGCCACCCCCAAATCCTGCCCATAAACCTCGTCCTCGATCGCAAAAGCCACCACATCCTTCACCATCTCGTGGCCCGCAATCAAATTGTCGATTTCAACCGGGCTGATCTTCTCGCCGCCTTTGTTAATGAACTCCTTGATGCGGCCCGTGAGATATAGATACCCGTCTTTCTCCAATCTTCCGTAATCGCCTGTGCGGAAGAAGTTTTCGGATGTGAAGCTCGAGGCGTTGGCTGTGGGATTGGCGAGATAGCCGGCCGTGACGCTGGAAGAACGGATGCAGATTTCGCCTTGGCTGCCTTGCGTTACCGCTTCTTCTGCAGTGTCGGGGCTCAGAATTCGCAATTCGATATCGCCGCCCGGAAGGCCGACGCTACCTGCGTGGTGCGGTGCCGGAGGGAGAGGGTTCGAGGTGATTTGGTGGGAGGCTTCAGTCATGGCGTAGGCTTCGAGGACAGGAGCTTTGAATTTTGCTTCGAGGGTTTGGAGCGTTTGGGGGGCGAGGGGGGAGGAGCATGAACGGATGAAACGGATGGCTGGGATGGGTGAAGGGGGAGGGAAAGAGAGGAGGATTTTGTGCATGGTTGGTGTCGCGGTGTACCAGGTTGCTTTGTGTGCTGCGAAGTCTTTCCAGAAGGAGGGAGCGAGGCGTGGTGGGATGATGACGGCGCTTCCAGCTTTGAGAGTTGCCATGAAGGAGGCTACGAGGCCGTGGACGTGGAAGAGAGGCATGATGATCATGGTTCGATCGTCTTTGGTAAGATTGTAGGTTTTGATGATGTTCTCTGTGGTTTCCTCAGCTGCAACGCATCTCTGTTGACCTTCAAGACCTACCGACGGAGGTACTGAGATTCTTGTGGCTTAATGGGACCTTGAATTGGTCAATCGAGCTCGGTAGACCAATCTCGTAGTACTTACGGCTTTTGGTTTGCCAGTTGTGCCACTGGTGTGCAGAACCAGAGCTACATCCTCTTCGCGAGCATCTTCTACATCCTTCGGCCCCTTTCCTTCCAGCCCTCCCATTTCCTTGACATCAAAACATATATCGCCATCCTTCGTATAGCATTCAATCACTGCCGCATTCCGTTTTCTCGCCGCAACCACCGCCGCCGATCCCTGCTCACAGGCACCTTTCGGCACAACAAGGGCAGCGGCATCAAGATCATCAATATAGAATTGTACCTCCTGTTCCTTGTACGCAGGGTTGAGGGGGGCGGAAATCGCACGTTGCCAGCAGATTGCCAGGAAAACGGTCACGAATTCATGAGAGTTTGGAAGACTGATTGACACTGCCATGCCATGACCGACTCCGATCTGAGCAAGCTGCTTCTGGAGAGCCCTGCATTGAAGAACGAGCTGGCCATGGCTGATGGTCAGACCGGATTCGCCCCCTGGGATGATGATTGCCGGATCATCGGGCGTCTCAGGAGCGAGAAGGTGAGCGAGAGTTGCCATGTCTTGATTATTGTGGAAAGTCCAGTCTCACAGCAGTTATCGTTGGAATGCCATCAAGAGTGGTAATTGAGATTTTTGAAAAAAAATCAGCTATTTCAAAGGCGTAAGACTGCGGTGCGAGACTCAACAACCAAACTTATAGCAATGTTTTTCAAAGAATCTGGCACGGTCCATCATTCAATGAGATCATCATGATGCAGCTCTGAGTGGCTCCTTCGGGGGTCCTCGGTGTCGCCTAGTGTTGTAGGCGCCCTTTTCATCTGCGAAATGATCGGCAACAATCTTCAGTGGTATGCATACCTTCCATGCCTGCATTTGTCCTTCACTCATTATCCTGTTTTTGATACATATCCATCTCACTGTGTCACGACTTCCATCCCAATAACTCACACCTCGACCTGTATAACCATGAACACCCCAACGGCGGCGGCGCTCCGCTCCGCCTGGGCCGAAGTCCTCGACATTGATCTCAATGAGATAGAAGACGATAGTAACTTCGTCTCCCTCGGCGGCGACTCCGTGCAGGCCATGAAGCTCGCCGCAATCGCCCCTCTCCATGGTCTAGATCTCGATACCGAGACCATCTTTCAAGAAGGCGTCTTCAGCAAACTTTTAGCTAGAACGAAGATGTTGAATACTACCGTCGAGCAACCAGATGAAACCACAGCTCCCTCAGTCACCACCGATATAGGCCTCATTCAAACATGTGCGGAGAGGTGTGGTATTTCACAGGATATGGTGGAAGACGTCTACCCTCCCAAAGAAGTGGCGGCTTGGTTCTTCACCTCTCACCAAGAAAGCGGCGCGTGGCTTCTCCAAATCGTCTTCCAGCTACAACACGGTCTTTCCGCCCCTCTAGTCTGCAAGGCTTTCGAAGCCATCCACGACCGCAACGATACTTTTCGCTCTCGCTTCGTTTTAGTGAATGACGAAGTCCAGACCGTAGTGACCAAAATCCCCGTAGCTTGGAACCGCTCAGACAGCCTCGAAACATACAAGGCCGAAGACCGTAGCCAGAGAGTAACTGCAGGCCAGCCCGCAGTTCGCTATGGCCTTATTCAGGAACCAGCTGGCAAAAGCTATGTTGTTTGGACAGCGCTGCACAGCGCCATGGACGGTTGGACCCGGAAGCTTCTCTACGACGACCTCGAGGCTTTCCTTGCCGATCCCGACGCATTTCCGCAAAAGCCAAAGCGTCCGGGTTTGAAAAAATACCTCGTTTTCATCAAGAATGCGGGTCCTGCACCGGCCAGGGCGTTCTGGTCCACCTACCTCACCGACCTGTCAGCCCAGAGACCTATCGAGGGCTCTAATACGTTGCCTGGTGGCGGCCAGCCCGTCTGCAATCGAAAGATCGTTAGGAAATTCCCTCTGGATAAAACATCTAGCAAACCCACTGGCACAATCCGGCTCTCGACAATCGCACACGCCGCTTTCGCCATCCTCCTTGCCAATCTTACATCCAGCACCGACGTCTTTTTCATGGGTCTTCGCGCCTCACGGACTATATTTCCCGGCGCAGATCAAATCATGGGTTCGGTTTTCTCTCCCGTGCCGATTCGAATTCCCTTTTCACCCTCTGAGCCCATTGGCGACCTTTTGACTAGAGTGCAGGATGATTCCAACGCGATGATGCGGCATGAGCCTTGGGGCTGGGAGGCATGGCATCAGGCCCAGAGCCAAAGGGAAGGGAAAGGGAACCATTCGCTTTCTTTCCAATGGTACCCAAAAGGGACGGATCTTTTTGAGAGGAGGATGTGCACTAGTGGTGGTAGTGATGATGGGGAAAGGGGCACATTGAGGGTCGTAGAGGAGAAATATTCACCTCACACTAGCCCAGGTGGTTTGAGGGCGTATGATAACGGGGATTTTTTCCGGGTGCATTCTGAGTTCGATGATCGCATCCACAATGGTGACTTCATCGAGAAGCTGATCGGCAGGTTCGCGAGGCTGTTGGAGAGGATGAGGCATGCTGATGGCACTGAGAGTGTTGAGTCGTTGTTGGCAGAGCTGGAGCCTTAACACACCTCGGAAGTTTTCCTTCATAGCAGCATCCTCTGGAATAACGGCACTCGTTCCTCCAAAATCATTTTCGAAGTGCCAAAAAGAGAAAAGAGGGAAAAAGGAAAAGAAAAAACAAAGAGGTAAAATCCAAGTCGCAGATTCCAGACAAAAGCAAGAACATGCAGTGACATTTCCCAATAGCTCGTCCGCAAAACAACTGTCTTGATTGGTAGATTCCATTATCACCCTTGTCCTGGCCCATTTACCAGATCCGTGTATCCCGTGCCCCATGCTTAAAACGCGTGTACGGCCGAACGTTGATGGAAAGAAGGACGCCCGATCTCGCCACTCAACAAATAGCGTACCAGGATGCTAAACCGTACTTACCCTTGTTGACTGGAAAGCGCGTTAAAAGGTTTTCGTCCGTAGACGCAATTCCTGTTCGTAGGGTCTGCTTAGTTCTATGGCTACTCTTCGGGAGATTTCTGCAACATACCCCGGTAGATACCCATGATTTCTGGGATCGCGCATGCAGGCTTTGAATTTGCCCAGGAAGGCTTGGACTTCGGTATACGACCACTGTGCGGTGATAATCAGCGAGTTGGTCATAATTCCAAGTAGGTTGACCATAACTCACGCCTCCAGCCATAGTGAACAGCCTCATTACGTAGCCCTCCAGACCAGTGTCTAGCCTCAGCGCATTCCACATGCCCAATTGTTTCATATGGTCGTCCTGCATCCAGGGTCCAATGGGCCACTTCATCGGCACCTGCACCACATCCACAAATCCCGCAGCCTCCATCCTCTCTTTCAGGTTCTCCCACGCATTGAAGCCTTTGCCCCACGTCTCTCCGACACTCAAGACCGTATCTCCCCAGGTAGTCCAGAAATGATCGGGTCCGACGGTCCCGTCGTCAGAAACGGGCTTGACTCCTCGCTCCAGTGCTTCAACGGACCCGCCGGGTTTCAGGTGTAGGTAGCATTGACGGAAATATTCATCCCAATCGGCGATGCTGCCGAACATCTCTCTCGAGTGGATGAAATCGAAGCTGTCCTTCCGGAAGGTCCATTCCATTGTGACGTCATCCACCTCAAAGATGCAATTGGGCGGAACCCATGTTGGTTGGATGGGGGAAAGATCTGTGCCGACGACCTGGGCGTCTGGGAAGAGTTCTGCCATCTCGATCGCCCATATTCCTGTGCCTGTGCCGACATCGAGGATTCTTTCGGGGTTGTGGATGGGGGCGAGGTAGAGTTTGTGGTTCAAGGCCAGGCGCCAGGCGTGGTGGGCGATGTCTTGCTGGTCGTTGTGAGTCTCATCGTTGGGGCCCCAGTAGGCGCCGTCGCGATATGAGTGGTATCGCCGACCATTTTCCCATCGATAGCGCGAACAGCCGGATTCGAGTGTGTCGGTGATGGATCCGTTGAGTGACGCGGTGTCATCGTAGGCGGAGTCGGCGTAGGTAAGGGAAGAGGAGTCGTCTATGAGGGGTCCGTTGTTGTCATTGATGTCGTCGGCCGTTGGAGGAAGCGATGGCGATTGGAATTGGGGGTCTGGCTGCGAGGGTGGTTGGCAGTGTTGTGGAATGGATGAGTGTGGCGGTTGAGATTGCTGATGTGGATATGGGAGTGATTGAAGAAGAGGGTTTGGTGGAGGAGAGATGTCGTCTGGGGGGCCGTCAATTGAATCCTGAAGCCGCACGAAGATCGTATTAGTACGGGTACAGGCCTAAAGACTCGTAGAGTACTCTCTTTGCATACCGTCGAGCGCAAGGATGGAGTTCCTCCAGAACCGCCGTACGCGCTGTCCGGGCGATTCGCCTCTGGACTGGTCTGGCTGAGGCTGAGTTGTGGCAGCGCTGGCGATGGGAGATGTGGCGACGACGGCGCTGTTGGGCCGTGGTCGGCCTGGTTCGGCGCTGTCACGGGCGCATAGTTGTCGTTGGATTCTTCCCCGCGCTGAGGTTGGTGGGGAGGTGGAAGACTGGCGAGACTGGATGGAAGTGAAGGTGGAGGTGGGATGACGGAGGCTTCGGGCTGAGAGGGCTGATCAGCCATCATCTTGGCATTGGCGTCATACTGCATTCCGGGGTAATGGATTTTCATTGGCAAGAAAAAAGGAAGAAAATATAAAGGAAAAGAAAAGAGTGAGGATGACGACGCCGAACATTATGGTGTACTAATTACTCCTCTGTATTACTATTCGATCAACAACATCCGCTACCAGCAACTCACCACCACCAACTACTTAGTAGTAGTGTAGTACTACTACTCTCCCCACTTCCGTCCAACCTCCACAACCCACATCTCCCGTGTGCCATGCACCTCTGATGTACACAAAGCTTGTCCCGCCAATCCTGAGATGCCTTCTTCCAGTCTAGATCAGCCACATGCAGCATCCATCTCCCGCCGCCTGTCGCATTGGCACGCCTTCCGCCGTACTGCAGCTCTAGCTGGCCTATGACTTCCCTCCAAGGACCCGCGGATTGCTGGCTGCCATGGGTGTCAGTAGCATTGCTCGACCGTCCCCTCGGTGTCGTTGCCAGATAACCACACCAACACCTCTTCCATGGAACCCATCATCACCAATGGCACCACCGCCAACCACCGGAACTCCGACCACACCAAGGTCTTGATCATAGGCGCAGGTATGGGAATGAGAGACTATTACTAGCATCTTTCCGGTCGACACGCGCTGAGCCATTTTGCAGGATGTACAGGCCTCTCTCTCGCTCACGGACTCCACAAGGTTCGCCAGAGTTCATCCTTTCCAACCTCGCTTCTGCCGCTCAGATCCCACATCTCCGATCTCAGAGTACTGACGAGAGACCTCATAGGCTGGAATTCCCCTTGTCGTCTATGAGCGCGACGACCAGAATGCCGCCCGAAAGCGCGATTGGAACATGGGCCTTCACTGGGCCGCCCCAACTCTCCAGTCCCTGATCCCCGATTCCCTCTTCTCCCGAATCCAAACCGCGCAGGTCGACCCTCATACGCCCACCAAGGATGGTGAGAAGCTGCGCTTCATCAACGGGAAAACCGGCGAGATCATCGGTCTGGCCGAGATTGAGAAATTCTATCGCCTCAAGAGATCGAAGATCCGTGCGCTGTTGACTGAAGGGGTCCATGTCAAATGGGGAAAATCGATATCTACCATCACATACTCGGAAGACGGCAAGTCGGTGACTGCCCATTTCGCCGATGGCACTCAAGATACAGGATCCATCCTCGTCGGTACAGATGGACCTCACTCGGCTACAAGAGGAATACTCGTTGGTAACGAAAGGTCCAAATGTAGACCGATCGACTACGCAGCCACCATGTGTTTCAACAAGCTACCTCGAGACAAGGCCCTATTCCTCCGCTCCGACCCTCATCACCCCCTCTTCCAATGCGCCCCAAACCCCGTGGGAACCTTCGCCTGGCTCGGTCTACATGATGCCCCGGACCCCGAGGACCCAGAGAGCTGGGTTTTCTTCCACTACATCTCCTTCTACGAACCTCGAGACCACATCTCCACCAAGACACCCAGGGAACAAATTCAGCACCAGAAGGAACTGGCGAAGGAATATGCCGATCCGTTCAAGAGCGCATTCGAATGGCTGGCCGACGACAACACGACAGCATGGTATGGCAAGATGCAGCATTGGGATCCCGGAGATCCCGAACACCGTTGGGACAATCGCGGCGGAAGAGTCACCTTAGCCGGCGACGCGGCTCATCCGATGACCTTTCAACGAGGACAGGGTCTCAACCACGCCATCACCGATTCATCAAGACTCTGTACCGCAATTGCGGGCATATGGCGTCATGAAGGCGGTATGATGATCGAGGCAAAGGCCAATGCAATCAAGGGGTATGAAGAGGAAATGATCAAGAGGGGCGGCGAGGAGGTGAGATTAGGGGAAATGAATACCAAGATGTTGCATGATTGGGACAAGGTGTTGCAGAGCCCCGTGTTGAAGAAGGGTTTGAAGCAGAGTGTATGATGGAATGGCAAGTTGATGGTGATGATGAAAACGATTTCATGAAGAAGCACGATTACCTTGCTCCAGCTTTACAAGACAGCTTCAAAAGGGCCACTAACATAGGTATCCGGTATTCTTCCCTTTCATTGAGAATTTCGTGTGAGCCTACCACTGCAAGTACAACATGTCCCCAAACAACACGGCCCTCATTCTTCTCACCTTCCTTCTTTCCTCATCTATCAAACGGGCTCTTCACAATCTATGTCTTCTTGACTGATTCTCTCTCTTGTCTCCCTTCCAGTACATCCGTTCGTACCAATGCCAAGCCCGCGCTTCTGACAACGTGGGCGGCACCAGCGGTTCGCGCCTCCGCAACTCGTTGAAGCTCATTGGCATCAAGCGACATCCATCAGTTTCCTTCAACAGCTCACGATGGGCTAGAAAACAACTCCCAACTCATACGTCTACTACTAGATGCGTGAGGCCAGGGAGCATCCGCAGGAGCTACTTGAAAGACCTACAAATTTTGGATCTACTTTTGATCGCTACGACAGTACAGCCAGCATGGACTTACCAAACGAGATCACACTCCACATCCTATCCTTTATGCCTAAAATAGACATCAAGCAAGCTCGACTGGTCTGCCGGTTGTGGGGGGCTCTGGGTGCCCAATCGGTGTTCGATACCATCTATGTCTCACCACGCGAGACTGACATGGTCGTGTTCGAGTCAATCACCCAGCATACAACGTTGCGCAATGCTCCGCGGCATTTGGTATACGATTCTACCATATTTGAGCAGTATGATGAAGAGGAATATGCTTGGAACATACACTGGCAGTACCATAACGGCACCTTCGATGTCCTCGGTGATGCCCTCTTCGCAATTCAAGAAATGGTCAGATATATCCCGCATGGTATCGTTGACCGTACGGCGACCAGAATTGACACGCGACTTAAAAGTCACCGCCTTTTTTACGAAGGCTTCCGAGAGTATTCCAAACATGCCAACGAGTACCGCAACATCTTTACTAAAAGCTGGTCTGCAAGAGTCTATCAGGGTCTAAGCAACCTCGGGCCAATTGTTTCACTAACAATACGCAACACCTGGGAGATGATCTACGATGACTTAGACAACGATCTTGCACCTCAAGGATACGACAATGGTTCCGCCCAGAACAAGTACCAGCCAGTTCAACCCAGTGATAAGGGGAACACGGCTGGCCCGATCTCTCGTAACCGCATCCGATCCGATGGTACACGTTCGATCGGATCACCATCTGCACGAGCATATTCCGCTACGGCTCTCCAGCCTTATATGAGTCAAGATTGGAATATTAACGCTGAGACCCAAGTCATGATAACGGGTACGTCATCGGGAAATTACGAATTTCATGGAGTTGTCAATCTTCTGAGTTCGGCAGGCAAGCGTCCCAGAGATTTGAAAGTCGTTGGTGGGATGGGGATCGACCCTTCCCGCACTGGCATTGCGGCACACGTATTCGATCCAATGCAAGTCCCAGAGCCAACGAACTTTCTGGATTTAGCCAGCGGTCTCACGATCCTACATCTAAAAGTCACAGACACTATCGAGGAAGAACTCACATCGTTCAGTCCTCCAAATATTCAACCCCTTCAACAATTCCTCCGGAGAGCGCGCTCACTTGTAGTCCTCTTATTAGACCTACCAGGCGACCTTACTGATATCGATATGGGTGCTAACCTGACACCCTTCAATTTCTGTCCAATTTTCTCCGAGGTCCAGCCATGGCTCCCTGCCGGGTTGAGAGAACTCGAATTTAATGGTTTCTCAGCCTCGTATAGGGAGCTTAGTACCCATCTATGCTTATGCCTTTATAATCTGACCACTCTGACGTTGGGTCATTTCTTATTGAAGCAAGGAAGTTACGAGGACCTCTTCAACGGTCTGCATAACCACGCTCGACTGGGAACATATGAGCTCAACGATGATCTGTACTATTCGGATGGCAGCCGTTTTCTCCCCCCTCACGTTACCATGGAAGACGACGAAAAGCAAAACGAATCCCTCGCCATTTCAGAATTTTTCAAAACCAGCAAAGACCTTCCGAACTTGGAACGTGGCGAGCGAGATTGGCAATTCGACGGCTGGCTACGGCAGATGAAGACGCAACAAAAACAACTCATGACAGCATAGGTGGGTCAGGATACATCTGGACGCCTACAGCAGAGCTTTTCGTATTCCCCTGAGTTCCTTCGTTTCGTCACAAGAGCGGTTGCCTCTTACAAGACGGCTCCTTCGATGTATATGTAAGCGGAAGTTTTTTGCTCGTGGAAGAGCTTTGGAGAATATAATCGATATGCAACAGGACAGTTCATAGATTTAGGTTAACACCGAAGCAAAAACTTCAATACGTTTGATGTCTTAAAATTCAAGTAGCTACCAGCACCATTTGGCACGGAATCTTGTTTTGCCAGAAGCGTCGATGCGATGACAGTCGCAGACCGCCGACGCGGTCGTCATAAGAATAAACGACTTCACGGTGCTTTTTGCCGTGCGTCGCCTGTATAGCTGCAGATTAAAAATAAAGGTAGACAATAATCTCGTAGTCCAGATTCTGACGAAGAGTGTAGAAAAACTATACTGCCCGCCTTCTCTTTACTGGGCTAACTCTTGCTATCTGCCTATAGAGCGAAACCCCTGGCCGGACCCCCCAAGAGACTGACAACCCGCTTTGGGCCAACCTGGCCGTAACATGTGACCAAACCTTTGGGGCTGGGCTTGAAGCGCGGAGTTACTTCGATACATCGGCACACGCTCCTCGTGGTGATCAATAAGAAATATGACTTCCGGTTGAAGCACGTCTTCCCGTACTGTCATATTTAATCCCACAAGGCAGTTACAGTAGTGTGTTAACCAGTATCGCGACTGGTTATCCGAGATCTCGCACATCTTTTTCCAAGGAACTGAGATTTGCGTAGCGGGATTCTGACACCACCAATGCGGCGTGTGGATGATACGATATGTGCCATCTTCGCAACGCTGGTTCAAGGTGTAAAATGGTCGCGCTAGTACGCTTAACGTGGGCGAAGCTGCTTGTGCTATCATGATGCAATGTGTCACTCCCCGAAGAATTGCTGGTGCGGTTGAGAAGATCGGTACGTCGCCTGGGTGGAAGACGGCGAATTCGAGATCGAGGGTGCTGTTGCTGAGGAGTCTTTGTTAGAAGGGGGTGACGACAAAGTTGGCGTCATCGTCAGGGCTATCGGTAGAGCTACGGAACATTCTTGCGGATCCGTTCTCGACGACATATTCAAGGGGGCAGCTCCAGAGACATTCGGCAGACCCGGACGGTAAGGTCTCCTATGCATCGTCTACGACCGAAGGAACTCGGAGTCTAACAATATTCATAGGTGGCCCTACCCCTCCAACTTCGATCTCGTAAGTCTCCAAAAATCCAATACGACTCCACCAACACTTTTACTAACCTACATCCCACCACCGCTGACAGGTGCTACATGATCGTCATCGATATATCCCGAGGCAAATTTCCACCCATTTGCACCAATGGGGCCCGCGTGTAGCAGGCCGCTGAAACTGTCACTACTGCTTGCGTCAGGGCCGGGAAAGCGGGTGAGGATTTGATACCTGAGTTGAATGGCAGGTATGATAGCGGGCTGAGGATGGAAATCTACGACAGACTACTAGGTAGGGGTGGGGCAACTGATCCCGTCAAGAGGGAAAGTCAGCGCAGTGGACAGGGCCCCTTCTGTTGCCGACGTCTAATTTTGCATAGAAGATATTCGAACCGCGGCGTGTAATATGATTATCCATTCTTCTCTGACATGACACCGCAATCGTCTGGCCAGCCGTTGTAGGATACTGCTATATTACATTCTACAGAGCTTTTCTTTAGGTACTGCTACTAAAACGGGGGAGCCAGGGCAAGAATTCCAAGCCAATGTGATCTTCTACCCATCCGATATTAAGAAACTCCCTTCTGAAAGCTTGGTCCCTGACTCCCTGCTTTTCCAACAACCGGTGCCAATCCTCCCTACCTCTTCTTCCATACCAAGTCACCCAAACCTTTTCCTTTTCACACAGAATAATACCGCACCTTTCTACACCCTGTGTCGCACTCGTAAAGCATGGAACAGCAACCTCATACACCAGATATACAACAACGGATACCAAGACAGTCTATGTCCAGCATACCAAGCCGACATTCACGACGCTCTTGAATTACGTTCTAACTAGAAATAGCGAAAGCTTGGAAGCGGTAAAGGCGATCTGTCAAGCGGGGTTATGAGAAATCTAGTACACAGGATAGTTACCATAAAGACCAAGACGCTGGCGACGCTTATCCGTATCACGAGCGCACTTGTAGTCTACACGACGGAAGAGAGAGACAAAGAGGAGGATGGTTCTGTATTCCGGAAAGATCTTTGGAGACTATTTTAGATTGACGAAGATATTTCACATTTTATACCACGTGCAGGGTAATAGATCCGTCTACGATGGTCCTGCGACAAGAATGATTTAGGGGCGATGGTATACGGATTTTAGATCCCTATCGGGTTAAGTATAGATACTTTCAAGTCTACAGCTAGTCTCGGCACGAGTTCGACTGAAATCATGATAGGGAAATATATCACGCAGGCATATTGGTCTATTTTTTATCTACATGTTCAGGCTCCTGTGCATACCGAGGTTGGACGCTCGTTAGCCCATCCCTTGCATTTCTGTTGTTTTGCGCCGTCGTTGTTAAGAGTAGATACAGCCTGCAATCGTGCCTTTACAACCTTTGTGGCACGCTGGTAACTCATCCCTTGCATTTTTCTCATTTTGCTCCGTCGTTATCAAGAGCCGATATAGCCTGTAATCGTGCCTTTACAATCTTTGCTTTGTGATTCCTCCACCCTCGGTCCTTTCTCAAGCTTGATATTCGTATCATCATCCTTGTTGCTGAGTGGCGCTCCTCATTTCCTTCCACATTGCTATTTGTCTCAACACATTCTTGCCCGGCACGTAGTCAGGCGAGTTAGGGTGGACACCTCCATCCACTACGTATCGCTCGGCTGCTTTCATGGATTCTTCATGGAAAAGTTTTGGGCTGCCCGGTTTGTATTTCTCAAGGTTTGAGTGGAAAAGATCAGTGCCAAACCTGCAGGATTCAAGAGGGAGAATTTGGCGAAATTCTTCGATGATATCATCCCAGGCCCCGTCTTTCAATACTGTTTTTTCTAGTCTCAAATTAATGAGGCTTGGAAGGTTGACGAGGAGGAGGCGCCCCAGGGCCTTAGACTCGACAGCAAATCCGATCAAGTGTAATGTGGTCAAGTTGGGGCGAATCCACTTGTTGACGTTGATGATCGCAGAAAGCTCGTACGGCGGATATTCCTTTTGGTCCAAAAGAACGAGCGGAACGGTTAGCGAGAAATGTTCGAGGCACTCCTTGTGACGAATCTCTGAGTCGGTTGTCGCTGTGTCAAGCTCTCTCATTCCCTGCTCAAGAAGGAAGAGATCAGTCCCCGTGAGTTTTTGATCGTTTTCCCAAAAGGTGAGCTTCAACTCGAGGACTTTGAGCCCTTTAGCAATTTCAATAAAATTTTTGGTCGCATGAAGATGCTCGACATTGAATGCGAATGCTGGAATACCACCGCTGTAATCAAAATCACCAGTGGCTCGAAACTCTTCGGGCATTTTGTTGGCAGCTCTCAGCACCTCGAGGACTTGAACAAATTCCCAGTAGCCAACAGAGACTCCTGTCTTCCCAAGCTGTGTCTTGGATCCCCTCGGGCCCCCCAGGTTGGCCCACGGACTCGTTGGACCAGGGCTTGAGGGTGGAATACCTGTTGGACACCAGGCTCGAGCCGATGGCGATCCGATAAGACGTGTACCATTAGGTGAGATTAATCCAGAATCAATGAGACGGTATACATTGGAGTCGCTCTTATCTAACAGACATGCGGCTGGATGGAAAAGAATGTCAGCAGGAGAACGATAGCCATCTTTGATAGAATTAGAGTGTACGTGCCCGTCTGATCGTAATGATCAAAGCCATCGGCCTCGTAGATCGCATTCCAGGTATTTTTCATGATAACTGAGGTAATTGATCCCAGTACTTTCAAGCCGCGAACTACCCTAGTACACCATGAGGGACGGAATATATTACCGCTATCAATAGTGTGGAGAAGACATCGCTGGTAGCCGTCGATGAAAACAGGATCATTCCAGTGATCCTCGAACTCAGCATCGTCGAAGCCGAATTCAGACTCCTCGTCACCGTCAGAAGCCTCGCGCCTGTCGAAACGCCACCCTTTACCGATCTTTGTCTTTTTACAAGTGTCGTTCATCCTTGAACAAAAGTCATCGAGTTCTGTATCCGCACTCCCTAGATGGTAGAACTCATCACAATCAAGCTGTCCTTCAAGCGTATTGTAGTATTCCCCGAAGCTGTCATACTTCCTGAATTGAGCAGTATCATACACCAGATGTTTCACGGATTTCGACAGATCTGGATGCTGTGTGATGCCATCGAAAGCCGCCATATCGATCTCACGAGGAGAGATATAGAGTGTCCCGATAAGCATCTGGCCACCAAGTGACGCAAATTTCTTATTGACATGGCGTGCTGATTTCAGGTCTTTCTTGGGCAGATAGGAAAGGATGGCGCTGACGAGTTCGTTGATCCCGAGCGCAGTGTCGCTTGCTGGAGCCATTATGGTATCGATGGCGAGTACGTTGACCTCGATGGAGCAAGCGGATGGAGGTGATGGTAGTAAATGCAATTGGAAAAAAGAACAGTGAGGATATATTGCGTGAATGATCTGTTGAAAATATATTACGAATAAACATTGATCATGTGACGATCGGCATTTCACTTGTCGATTTATCAGAATCGGGTTACCGACAATCTGGGTTTGACGGGATCATTTGAGAATTGTTGTCCTTCATTGAACAGAACAGGCCTGGATCGTCCGATTTAGAGCATCCTCCCAGTCACTTCCATATTTTTTTTCAAACACCCTTCGACATTGCTGCCTTATTTCACATGTGATATCCGGCTACTCCTCAACACAAAATCCACTCCTATCCCACATCCATAATAATACCTTCCTTTCCCATCTCCCTCGCTTCTCGCCCTTTGATACTTCCCTCGCCATCTTCACCATCAGCATTCGTTCGTGGGTTTCGACAGTATATCTCCAGCTTCTCACCTCTAAACCCCCCGTACACCTAAACATAATCCCTCCTAATTCCTAACAAATGTATCCCCAACGCGGTTGTAACCCTCCACTTCTCACTCCCCATCCTTTCAACCGTTCTCTATCAAATTTTCCCTTCCCAAATGGCCGGAAAACTAGTTTGATTTCATGACACATCAGGCACCAGCTTCAACGAGCTCTCTTCCAGGTACTTTGTTCCCCTAATATGAAAACACACGCCCATACTTGGCAGCTTGGCCTTTTCGAATGGCTGGGCATCTGTGATCTCGAGAGCATTCACCATGGGCCAGAAGGGGTTGGTTTTCTTGTTTGTTGCTACTGCTGAAGAGGTTTGTAGCGTGAAGAAAACCGTAAGTTCTGCGGCATGGCCGCTGTAAAGTGTGGGGAGGGAAACTCGAGCGTGGAAGAGGGGTGTCATGATCATACGATGGAATTTTCGTGACTTAACGACACATGGAATCAAAAAGGTGGTTTGAGTCCGAGGATAAGGGAGGTCTAAAGGAAAGCAAGAGCTAGAGCTAAATCAACGTGGTATCAAGGCAGGATGTGGACCTCTGTAAGAGCCCAATTAGGAGGGAATCGACGAACTTCTTCCTCAACGTGACGCGCCGCTCCCGCAGCATCCCCAAGCATAGACAAAATGATGTATCTGAAGCTCTGAGATTATTTGCTTACCTCAATTATTTCTTCAAACTCCTTTCCACATGTATACACCTAAAGTCTCCATCGACGGATCTTCGGCCCGCTGCATCGGGTGTGACATCATCCTTACATATCTCTCCTTTTGCCACTTCTTTCCAACGTCCTTACCTAATTGCAAGTACAGTATCGCTGATCAATTCGCTGAATGGTCCCATCTCGCTTTCGGACAAATTCCAACATCACTCGTCTTATAAACCGCGTCAGCAAGCAGCATCTGACAACCTTGAGCCCCTCACACACAAAAATGCCCAACCCAAAATCCTCCCTCTCAACAACCTCACCTCCTCCCTCATCCCCGCACCACCCAACATCCGATCCGTCCGTTCTCTACCCTAAGAAGGCCTCTCTCGCCGGCGCTGCGGGCAAAAATCCCCCTGCCACGAAATCCCTGACTATCAAAGTATCAGACCCCCGCAACGGTGCCGTGCCAGGCGTCTTGCACCTTCCCCACAACCATGACCAAGCCACTCAATCATCTACGCAAGCAGGGAGAAAGACAGCAGCGATCCTCCTTTCCGGCGCCAGCGGTGGCCTTGTCGGGCCCAGCTCCATTTACCTAGGCATGTCGACCAAACTAGCGAGTCTGAACCAAGGCATCCCCGTCCTGAGACTCGATTACCGCTTTCCGGCAAGAAACCAGTACTGTGTTGCCGATGTGTTGGCTGCCATGTCATATTTGGAGCGAGAGCATGCCATATCTCGTTTCGTGCTGGTGGGATGGTCTTTTGGCGGTGCGCCTGTCTTCACCGTGGCGGGGGATGATAAGAGGGTTGTGGGGTGCGCGACTGTAGCGAGTCAAACGGCAGGAACTGACGGGATTGAGAGTTTGGCTCCGAGGCCGGTGTTGTTGCTGCATGGGTTGAGAGATCAGACGTTGGGGAGTTGGTGTTCGGAGAGTTTGTATAGGCGGTATGGAGGGGAAGGGACGAGGGAGTTGAAGTTGTTTGAAGGGGATGATCATGCGTTGACGAGGAACGCGAGGGAGGCCGAGGAGATGCTGTGTCGATTTGTGATGAAATGTGCTGATGTAGAGGTGCGAGAGGAGGAAGGCGAGGTAGTAAAGGAGATAGTGGTAGATGGGAGAGACAGGGTAGCGCTAATGGAGAAAGCGGGAGATTTGGCTGGTGAGGAGCGTGTGGAATAGAGGGGAACAAGGGACGATAGAGTAGGGAAGGAGGGAATATTACACACATGGCTTGAGAGTGAACAAAGCTGTCGGTCTTCCCTGTCCGCTCGCCAGAATCATCTCAATGTGTCCACTACACTCAGATGAGGAGGGATGAATGTCAATGGCAAGGAAACCGTAGTTTCCAAAATTGAGAGTCGACAATCTGCGGTAAAATCCCAGGAACAACGCAGTCATAGAATGGGGTTCGAGGAAGACTTTGGAACGGGTATGCCGGCAGCATCTGCACATTCGGTCTCGCCGTTAGTAGCTTCATCCCAGTCACATAACGGGGAGCCAAACTTGTGAGAGTTTGGACACATCTAGGGGGGCTCATAGTGATGTATTCAAGGCGTGCGACAGCATCACAACTTGGCAATTACCGTCTAGGTTCTCGAAAGTGTATAAGATGACCTTGACCTTGACCTTTGATTCCGGTAATCGGTTCTACAACAGTTCGCAACTGGTTAGAAACTGATGATAACTGCCCGTATTTTGGATCCGCTTGCGATGGTTGTGTCGATGGGGCTTAGCTCGGCAAAGCCTCGGCTCACCGAGACGTCAAACCTTCCAGAAGGCCGCTTATTGTGGACCACTCCCCTCCAGCATAGGTCCGAGAGAATCTGATAGATAATGGCAGTAACAGTGACAACGACAGCGATAGCAATCTCACGAATGCTGTTGCTGCCCTTCATGCTGTCTACTAAAAATGTGTCTCCATATAACAGCATCTGTCTACTTCCTCTGGCGGATAGGCCCATAAATTTACCTCTCCTGAAACCAGTCATGTAGCCTCGCACAGCCATCAGCATGAATCTCTTCTTTTTCAGCTCCTTCTACAACGGCCTCCAAAGCTAAGTATCTGTCAAAACTTTATGTTAAACAGCTTTTCCCAATGTAATTTCCTCATCCCACCATGTCGTTCTTTTCCTTCAGTTTTCCAGCGCTCTCCTTGCTCCTATTCTCATCACAATATTCAAGGTCGGGACTTGTCACAGCGTCAGAAGGCTGCTACTATGCCTACAACAACACCATCCAAGCCTGGCCAGGCAGCGGCTCACCGTGCGGTACCACCACGCCCGGCAACTCCCCTTCCCTGAACTGCTGCGTCGTCAAATCCAAAAATCTGTGCATGTCTCACAACATATGCTATGCTCCCTGGACAGACGGCGGGCTTTACTATCTTAGTCCCTGCACGGATCCGACCTACAGTGCGGGAGCATGCCCTCAATATTGCAGTGAGCGTCTCGTCTTTCTCCTTGCTTCTTTCTCTCCTGACGTATTCAACACGCTCCTTTTCTTACCACACACACAAATCCCCTGCACTCAAGCGCAAGAAAAAAGAAGCCGCACCAGAAAATGTCATGTCGACCGTAATCTTCATATTTATGCATACTACTGGATACAAGTCTGATACATGGGAGAGAACCGCACCAACAAAACCCAAATCCACATAACATACGACTACCGCGCCCACCTCTGGCGCTGCTGCAGCAACACCCCCTCCGGCGTCTCCGACTGCGATCATCCCACATCTGAATTCTTTTCCGCGCCCGCCTCCGTCAATCTAACAACCATCTACTCATCCCCCACACCTACAGACGAACGCAAAATGATATCTTCCACAAGCACCCCGTCGTCCCTCTTATCATCCACATCGACTGATAGCGACGATACGTTCTCCACCTCATCCACTACCCCCACAATATCCGCAACATCGCTACTCCTAACACCCTCATCCACCCCGACCAACCCCGACCCCAATGGACCAGCCGCCCAAACCACCAACAACGAGAACGACAACGATACCAACAAAAGAAATAACCTTACACCAGGCGACAAAATCGCCCTCGTAGTCGGTATACCCGGCACCCTCGCCACCATGGCCGCAGCATACTACGCCTACCTTACATTTAGACACAAGCAGCAATCCGGCAAAAAACGAACCATCATTAGCAATATCAAGAGTCCACCGAGCATGGCGGGGAGGGTGAGAGGGAGGGGACCTTGAGTTTGTGTTATCCTGTGGCTTTTCGTCGTGGGAAAGAGGTGGGGGAGATGGGGAGAGGAGGGGGTTGAGTGAAATATTAAGGGCGCATAGATATGGGAGGATGGTTTGGTAGATCCCTGTTGTATCTTCACAGGGGGAAAATTGGGAGGAGGTTGTGGTTTTGAATGTTGGGTGGCGGTTTCGGCTGAAAAGCTCTGATTTGATTCCCGAGTGGACGACTGACTGCCGCTATCGGTAAGTATTTAGGCCAGCATATCAGACTCCTACGGGAGCGAAATCTTCGAATTCAATGTCCTTGGAAGAATGTAGATACTATATACAAGCCGTCCGCATCCCATTCCAAACCATGCATACGCGCTAGCTCGCTCAAACCGTACCTAGCGCTCCATATCATCACCCCCTCTTCGCCTCCTCAATCTCCCTCCTCAACCCTTCCAAAACACTTTCCCTCCCCCTCCAATGACTCTCCAACCCTTCCACCAACTCCCTCAACCCCTTCAACTCCCCCTCCACCTCCCTAACCCCCCTCCCCTCTTTACTCCTCCCCTCCCCCAGCTCCAACTCCCTCAACTCCTTCCTCTTATACTCCAACAAACTCTCCAGTTCCCTTTTCACAAGTGCCGGTTTCGTATCCCTGCCCTCCCTTCTCCTCGTTTCCCTTCCCTTGGCCGAATTCTCGATTTTGGCAATCTTATCCTCCAGATCCGTTAATTGGCGTTTCAGCCTTGCTTCTTCCCAGTCGCGCGTTTGATGCACGGAGCTGAAATCTGTGCCTTTGATACCGGAATCTTTGTTCACGCCTAGGCGGCTGAGGTATGTATCTCCGAATTTGGTCTTGCGGCCTGTGGACGTATCTTCGTCTCTTGCGGAACCCCATCTTTGAGCCGGAGAGCGCACGCGGTCGACTTGGTAGTCTATTTTTCCCTGTTCGAATGTTGCGCGGAGGGACGGTGGGACGGAGCGCGGTATCCGGAAGCCTTCGTGACGGTTGTTAAGGATGTGTAGGAAAGCGAGGGCGGCATCTTTTCCGATACCTTCGCCGGCGTTGGGGTTGACGAGGTTCCATGCGCTGCGTATGTCGGTGTCCGGGACGTCGAGGCTGGAGTAGAGGGGTTCGAGGGAGTCGAAGGAAAGGTAGCCGGAGCGGGATTTGTTGGCGGTGTAGATGGCATCGTACTTTGATTTGTCGGTGGGGGACATGTACCAGTCGAAGTTGTCTTTGAGGCCGTCTTCTTCCGGGGATGTAGGTGGTGAGGGGAAGGATTGGGAGGGGGGGTCACGGAGGGCGGAGGCGGCAGTTATAAGGTGGGCTTTGGAGGAGGGGACAAGCCATGTAGGGAGAGTAGCAGGTACATCTGGGTATTCCTATTGAAGTACAGGTGAGCAAGATTCGTTGGTAAACCATTGGGATATGATTTAGCATTGGAGGGTTTTGAAGTGCAGGATCGAAGGTGACAGCATCCGACGTACACCATTGACCAAATCAAAGATAATTCTCATCGCTACGCAAAACTCCTCAAAGTCCAGCTTGCCATCGCTGTCGACGTCGGCCAGATCCCAGACCCGTTCAAGCTGATCATCGCGGAGTTGACTGTTCTTGAGCACGGAAGCGGCTTGGTTGCCATCTAAATGTGTAGAGCCATTGGCAAGGGAGGCGAAGATTTCCCAGTACCGTTCGACCTCCCATTGCTCGATCTTCTTGTTGGACATTGTGGAATTGAATTGTTGCATATGTTGGACATTCCGAGGCGCGCTGTCGCATATGACGGAACGACTTCCGCAAAACGACGCTGGTGTGCAAATACGGTTAGTGTAGCGTGGTCAGATCCGCAGCCTTGACGACTCCTCTTACTCTACTGTTGTACAACACTGCAGCCACCGGTGAGCAGGCAAAGCGGCGAAGGAGGAGCTATGCATACATTCTTACAACTACCGTATCAGCCTTGATAACACATCCCTCGAGGAATGGACGTCCCTTTACACTGTGGGAATAGCAATCTGGGACGACCTCTTAGGAGCAAAACATTTGCAGCCCTTGGATAACGGGTGGAGTGATCCCATAGAACATGCTGAAAGACAGGTTCAGCCTTCTCTGCCGGACTGTGAAATCGTCCCTCGTCTGGGATCATGCGGAGAGCTCGTGGGAGCACAGTCTTCATGTTCCATCCGCTTCCGAAACAGATCCGAGTATTGCGTCTGCGTCAAGCTGCCTTGACTGATGCGCACCTGTGATATCTCGAATTTTCCCTTGTACATGCCGAGTGCATACTCCTACATCACTTGTCATTTCATATCTATTTGGTAGTCTTCGTCTGCATTGAGTTCCTCATCAATAAGACCCCGCCCAAAAGCAGCCTCCTATATATCATGACTTGCTGTCCCGATCACATCAGTTTGGTATCGAATTCAGGGCAGAGATTCTTCCTCGATTCCAAGCTAGCTACATACTCTGTCCATGAGTATGCTCGTCTACCTCTCTTTTTTCATCCTACTCCATACCCGGCTGCTCAAAGTCGGAGCAGCGAAGCCTGCGCTGACAACACGCTCCTGGAACTGCTGTAAACATTCCTGCTCGTGGCCAGGAGTTGGCAACGTCAGCAGTCCCGTCAAGACGTGCGATCGTGGCAACACTCCCCTTCCCCTAACGGATTACGCGAAACCCTCAAGCTGCGACAATCCCCCGGATGGCGGAGCGTACGCTTGCGCCGATCTACAACCCTGGCAAATTGACAACACAACCTCCTACGGTTTCGCTGCAATTCAGCTCGCAGGGGAGAATGCGAACGCATGGTGTTGCGCCTGCTACAGCTTAACATTCACGTCAGGCCTCCTACAGAACCGCAGGATGGTGGTTCAAGCGGTGTCAATAACAACCTCAGCAAGCAACAACACTTTTGACCTTCAGGTACGTACGCTCTCGAAACAATGCCTCGCCATGAATGCAGCTGAACAACATCCGCTAGATTCCAGCAAGCAGTCTAGGAAATGTCAGCAGTTGCAGAACGCAGTACCCAGAACCTCCTTCAGTGTGGGGCTCGCAGTTCCTAGGCGTTCCTTCAGCCACCGATTGTAATTCTTTAGCACCAGCACTCCAAGAGGGTTGTCGATGGCGATTTGGCTGGTTCGCTGGTGTCGAAAACCCACCGTAGGCATTCTGTCTGGTCAAACCCCCACATTCCAATCAGACGCTGACAGGTGTGTTAGAGTTGATTTTGAGCAGGTCAAATGCCCCGCAGTACTTACGGACAAGACTAACTGCTCTCGCGTTGATGAGCAACTCCAGTTGGCCTCAAATTCAACGGAGCCGCCACCTCCATTGCAACCGGGACCCTTGTCACGACCACAGAGGTTATCCATCAGCACTAATGTGAAAATCACTCTGGCCGTCTGCGTGCCTTTTTTCTCCACTACATCTGCCATTGCGGCTTACTGGTTGTTCAGAAGACGAAGAACAAGTATGAATAGGATGACGAAGACAGACATCACGGGCCTTACAGAGGTTCTGCGAAGGACTCGACAACTAGAGCTCGCGGCTCTAGCAGAGAATGCTGACCCTCGCACACAAGAATTCTTCCCGGTCTACATCCAAGACCTGGACACCGAGCACATACACAAAATAAATGCCGTTGCCGTTCACGAATTGGAGATCAGTCCGGGAATGAAGGTGCCTGGGAGCAGAAGATGGACGATATTAAAGTACACCAAGCCTCTACCAAATATACCAATAGAACTCAAGGGAAGTTCTGTTTGCGAAGAACTCGAGGGAGGGTATGGGAGTCTGTGGATCTAGATTAGCAAGCCTTGGAGTTGGAATACGTAGGAGACATCCATCAGGCACGGATGTCAATGCTGCACAGTACTGTCAGGATCCTATATCGAAGCCACTGGATGACTGCAGTCCATCAAACGATAGATCCGAAGATATTCAGGCTCTGACGGCCTCAAAGTCAGGGGCCTGTCGCATGACTCTCCCCCTGCTCGCCCGCTTCTTGGACCGGCAAACGTCGGTATCAGATACCGCGACTGACATACCATTCATGTGCGTTGCTACGGCCAGGTTTTCAAATCACAAGCGTTTTACTTGGGAGGGGGCATCGTGCATGCAGTAAGGCGAACAATTCGCTGCGCGCGAAGCCTACATCTACGTTTTATCGAATCCTTCGCTTTGCCTGGTCTCAAAAGTTTCCTCGAAAAAGATGCTTCTCCAGCCTAGTGTCCCTTACGTTCCGTGTGCCTCCTACGCAATTACAGTCTCACGCGCTGCATGGCGAAAGTGCCTTGTACAGCAATTCCGCATCATATGAGTGTGGCAGCACAGGTCTTATACACTTTGATGTCGGCCAGTTGAACGTACGCCAGTGTGCGAATGAGTCCCTCAATGGCTGCCTCTTTGCAACAAGAGAACGAATCTTTCATAATCGTCGAATTAATTGGCCTTATCTGGAATCAGGGCTCCTCAAACCATAGTTCGACTGACCATGCACGGTTGCATACTGGAAACCCAGACCTGCGACTAATGCATGCCGACTGGAGTATGTCGCGTTTGCATAGATCTGCACGTCAAGCTCAAACAAGGCTATGTATTTCAGGCCGAGAAATACTCGTGTAAAATTGCGCATCAAGAATGAGTACCTTACATACCGCCGTGAACATTGCAGACGACTTCCCTGGCAGTTATATTCCTGTCACTTCTGTTCCTACAATTCCCGTCTTGGAGTCTACCAAGATGGCATTCGCTTCAGCAACGATGCTCACTTTTCTCTTGATGATCTCCGGAGTTTCCTCCGCAACCGCCAAAGTACGCGCTTTCTGGGATGTGTGCAAACCATCATACGCCTATTCTGCCAGCCAATACGAACCTATCGTAACTTGCGACAACGATGATAGCCCAAATAGACTTGATCAGGACGGGCAATCAAGCTGTGAAGGTGCCTACTCTTATCGTGGGAACCTTGCAGTCGCGTATCCAACCAGTGAGCAAGCCACTAGTGGTTTTGCTCAGGTGACACTGGCAGCTGAAGACGGCGATACTAACGCACAATGCTGCAACTGCTACAAATTGACCCTCACGTCTGGCCCTGCCATAGGTAGTGCGTTAGTGGTGCAAGTCGTTGATATAAATCGCCAGGATCGGGTCACGGACCCTGCCTTCGCACTTGCAGTAAGCTCACATCCTCAGTTCTCTCAGTCGACCAATGGCCAACCTGTGTGCATTTAGATTCCTGGATTGACCGGCTATGACAACGACTGCTCTAGTCAGTATGGAAAAGACAATGAAGATAACCAGCATGGACTACAACTCGGCGATGGATGCCGGTGGCAAGATGACTGGTTGGGAACCCAAAATGCTTCGGTGTAAGTCATTCAAGTAAAATGTATCAGCGCTCATGGACGCTATATTATACTAAGAGACCATCCAGCGCGGATTACGAGAAGACTGGGTGCCCGGCTACCCTTCAAGAATGGAGCTATTGTGGGCGTGATTGGGCCCACAACCCTATCAATGGAACAGACAATAGCACCAGTTCTATACATCTCGGAAAAGAACTCAAAGTCGCAATAGGCGTTTCCTGCATCCCAATATTCATCTCGATGTCAGCACTTGTCATTTATTGTATCAAGCGACGACCAACCCCACCACCGGTAGATCCCAAGCCTCTCCTTCTCAAAAAGACCTGGAAAGAACAGATCAGGTGGGATAAACCTGAGCTTAACGCACTCGGTATCCAAGAAATCGGCAACAAGTCAATCCGCGAGCTGGACACTACATGTATCCACGAGATCGGCTCAATACGAACGAAGATCAGTACCACATGGCGAGAAGCCTTGATAAGGACATGGAGTCTTCGCAGCATCACTCAGCGCTCACAGGATTCACCGCGAGCGCCGAAAGATTCGGTGAGAGATGTATGAGCCATTACTTGATGGAAATCAGAAAGAAAGCTCGACTATTCAGTAACCAGGCGATAACGAAAATCAACCATACGAAGATCCGAGATCCACATGCCGCAATCCCAGGATGAAACTTCTTCATTCCTCTATCACTGCCCCCAACAATCCAGCGTCCAACTTCAATGTCCGCCTCCAACCCCCC
>SAUG01000141.1:0-59893 GCA_011316305.1 Rusavskia elegans
TGGGAGGAGTGTTTTTGGAGCGGATGATGGTTCTTCGTGAGCTATGACGAGAGGTGATTTTTTTTTTTCCAATATTTCAGGTGTGTTTTTCATGTACAAAGATTCAGAGAAGCAAATACTTATACTGTCAAAAAGCAACCATGGCTTATGATCTAACCGGTTGGTAAGTCTTATAAGGGCTTTGACTATCCTTTATCCCTTACATGAAGTTGCACTATCGAACCTGTATGGCTTGACCAAGCGTCTTCGTATGATGTTTGCTATTATTGGCAGCACAACACTCGCTTATTCTTCTGACAGGGTTTCCGTTGATACTGGACCCCCCAAAGATGTGATGTATTTCTTAAATTATTCAGCCTTTCCACTCAGCAAATCATGTGTGTAGTGACCTGCAGCCTCAACGCCCGACAGTAGTGAAAACTCTAGTGCCGCCTCACTTTCGATTCGGATCCCGAAATGTTATAGGTGAGGTCTGCTCTCCTCAACAATGAGAACAACCAGTCTCCTCTGCAGTCTTTCTCTATACCTTGACAGAAGTTTCTTGCTCCCAAGCACATCGCTCAAAATCCCCCATCATGTCGTTACCAAATAGCAATGTCCCAGATACGAAACCAACGCAGTCCCAACATCAATCTTCAAAAAACTCCACGCCTGCGTTCTGGTACTGCGGCTGGTGTAAGTGCGGTCCTTTAGTTTTGCGCCGGGATTTTCATTGCGTCAATTGCCACCGCTGGCGAGACGCGTACAGTACGCTCTTCTGGAAACCTATGAGCTGAGATGTACGTATGTCTGCGTTAGCTTGTCGACCTGGCCAGCGGCCCTCGTACTGGTGACCTAACAGCATCAGACTCGACTCCTGCTGATCCAAGCCTTCGTCAGGTTCAGCCAAAGCTTCAGATGTCACACCAATATCGGTCGGACTCCTGAACTCAACGCCTACCGCTATCGATTCCGATTTACAGCTTCTTGTCCCCCAGTCGCCACCAATTATAACGGAAGATGAGGGGAAATGATCCTATGGGTGCTCAGCCTTTTCGTACAGCAAATCAAGAGTGCAGTAATCTGCAGCCTCAATCACGACAGGGATGGCGCCGGCTTCTCGGAGCCGGCCACGTGAAGCGGGTTGTGTGACTATTTCTTGGTATATTTCAGACAGTCCTCTTCCATTCTCCGTGAGCGAGACAGCGGTGCAGAGTCTCAGAAACTCTGTAGCGAATGTGAAGGAATTCTTCGCCATGTATCCCCAATTAGTTCAGTCTGTTTTTGGCACAAAATCTTCAGTCTCTAAAATTAATATTCACACAAGACCACACATCAAATCTCAAATAGCGATTGCTGCTCTGGCCACCCACTGGTTCTGCTGCCAGTGTCATGATGGCCCGATGAATATTGTATTATATCCCAACTGCGTCAGTTGTGGCCATTGGCGATGTGGGAGTTGCAGGGTCACATGAGTATGACGAATTGCGCAGTACATCATAGGGACTGTGTTGCTGTAAGGTCTTTCCCTCGGTACATCATGCAAAGCTTCGGCAGGCTCCAGACCTCTTAATTCTCAATGCAAAGCCGACGACGTCCACCCAGCGATGCCTATGAAGTGCCGTTTTCAAGAAAACGATCTTGGGGTAAAGACAGCACTTTCGTAAAAGATGGTCTCAGTCTGGCTGGCGAGAACGACTCAATCTTGTTGGCTTGAATGGTCTTGTGAAGGCCACCACAGGTTGTTTTCCTGATCGAGTTCAACGTCGAAGCCGCGTGATTTCAAGGCATCAAAGTATTTCCGAACGTTGCCAGGCGATAAGCCGTCGTACGCAGCTCTTGCGTCACAGATCCGTGCCACATCTCCGGGGTCGTTGCCGTTGAGGTCTATTAGATGAACATCCGCGCCAGCGTCAATGAGGCTCCCGACGATCTCTTCGAGATGGTAACCACACCACTCCAGCGCTATGTGAAGGGGTCCTCTGCCCATCTGATCAACATCGTGGACCCATTCAGGTGGTAATCGCGGCACAAGATACTTATAAGTAGCATAGTTGGAGCCTAAGATGCTATACTTGACGGTCCCAGTTGCGACCATGTCATAGGTCATGCCTACTCCGGTATGTATCAGCAGTTCAAGGTCTTCAACCTCTCCTTTCATAGCTGCACAGGCAAATGGGCCAACTGGCTCAGACGGATCAAAGATACCTGGCATCGGCGAATACGCAAGCAACAATCTCAGAAAGTCGACTCTGGAAAAGTGTGCCGAAAGCTGAAACCAAAGCATCGTAAATGCGGTGCGGCCGCCATAATCGGTATGTTCTAGGAAGGCGCCCTTTGCTAGCAGGAGTCGCGCAATATCGGAATGGCCGTAACGGCAAGCTTCCTGGAGGGGACTCCTGGCAAGATGTTAGTATCGATGGCCTGATCCTCGCAAGCTACCTGGTCATGGAGCTTTACACTTCACATCGTGTTTCCAGATCGTCGGGTGTAGCACCGCTGTGAAGAAGGAACTTAACAAGCTCGAGAGATCCGCTGCGGATTGCATACTATGAACAGTCAGACGATGCGGTCGAATGGTGGGGCGATCGATCACATGAAGCATGGGTCTGCCGGCCTCATCTATACTTGAGGGCATGCCTTTTCCAATCAAGGCAAGCTGTCTAACCTCTTCGACGTTACCCTCTGCACAAGCTTTGACGAAGAGCGAGTCCCTGGGGAGAATCTCTTTGATAGTCAATGAGTATCTGAGACATGGCCAGCTCAGTCTGAACAACCACAGCTGAACTGTAATACAGACAGCGTAAGAAGAAAGGAGACTCGGTAGTCTGAACAGCGCGATCATCCAAGAGGTTGATCGAAGCTCCTCTGTTCGTCGGCCCACGGTGATCGAAGACTGTACAGTGCTACTTGCGTGTCTTAGTATGTCGCCGCTCTCAGCTTTTAGTTGGCCGGTTGTCGCTGAAGGCGTAAACTGCGTGACAGTCAGGGGATATCCCGAAGCTATACCCATGGTCCGAGGTGAACACTGCAATTGGGCCGCCAGAGACAATTGATTTGCATTTAGGTTATTGATCAGCTCATTTGATCGTAGGCTGAGGCCTCTGCTACCGTCTTAGCCGAAGGAACAAGCAGTCCGTCATGCAAAGGTTGAGCTTCTTACAAAGACATGGTATCAAGCATTGCTGACAAGTTGCTGTCGATGTTGCGAAGGTTATCAAGAAGCTTATTGACCTTCCGCTTATGCTGAACCAACCAGTTGAAGCGGTGTTTGCTGTTTTTGTGGTTGTATTTGGTTGGAATGATATCTCGAACACTTTCCAAGCATGCCGTAGCATTCTCGAGATCGGCCTGAAAAGCTTCTAGAGCTTCGTCTGGTACCCATTTCGCCAGATTGCCACTGTTTAAGCTTTGGCATAATTGTACTTGGACGTCTAATCGAACTCGGGTCCGTGAAATCTGGTTGGCCAAATACGCCAGCTCTTTAGGAGCGTCACGAACGTTGCGGTATAGTGCAATAGTTGCCTTACTGACAACAGCGGTAGCCTCAAGAACTGAGAGGAGGGATGCTGCAATACTGAGGGGCTCCATTGTTGATCTTGTGCAAATTAGCAGTCTCAAAGATAGAAGCCCCCAGACAAGTGGAGGAGGTAAAACAGGATGTTACCTTCAAAAAGAAATATGGACTGGTGGAAGATTGCAACAAACATGGCAGTGGATAAAAGGGCTCAGTAGAAGATAGAAGGACGCAGCCTGCTTGTCAACCTCATGCAGGGTCACGCCAGAGCACATGCTTAGGGTACCCAATGGCATCAGGTTCCCATAGACAGTTTTCACCTAAATCACCATTAATTATTCGATGATTACCAAATAAATGGAACCCCCTGAACATTATGCCTGTTCAGATTTGGCAATGAAGGCAGATAGGAGACTGCTCAAGAAAACATATGAAAGAGAACCCATTTGAGCCAACTTTATGCAGAGGCTCGACAACAAGGTTTAAACTATTTTTGAACGTCCTCGAAGCATCCGGAATGTACCACTGTAGGTTGAGAGGTTCATCCAAGGATCACATCGCCTCAATGCAGATTTCTGACACCGCATGGAAAAGAAGTCGTGGAGTATGGTTCCAAAATCGTACCGCTGCTCGCCATGCAGATACTTGGTTCACTTGTCTTGTTGATAATACGCTTGGTGCGCCCCAGTTTGGCTAAGGATCAGTGGATCGTGAAGCTCAACGCTTGTCCTATCCGTACAGATGAAGCGACATATCACGTGATATGACTCTGGAGCTAGTACAGTAAAGGAAATCAGTCAACGGGACATTGGTGACGGCACCGAATCAGGATTCCTTCAGATCAAGCTCGAACCATGGCTTTCCGAATCCCTCGGATCCATTTCTACGAGATCGATGATCAAGCATGGTCAGTCCCTTCCCCATCATCCCAAATGGCTACTACAATATCCCACTGACTCCCCCAGGTTTCCCGCCTTCCTCCGCGAGAAAGTCCAAGCATGCCTCACCCTCGTCTGGATCAAACGCTTCCCACCCTTCCAATCCTCCTCCCCCGCCACCCTAATCGTCAAAACCCTCCAATCGCTCCTCGGCCCCTCAATCAAAGACTACACCTTCATAGACTTCTGTTCCGGCGCCGGCGGGCCCACCGCAGAATTCGAGCGCGAAATCAATAAAGCGCTAGCATTGGAATCGATCGAGAAATACCACGAACAGACCAAAAGGTCGACAAACACAACAAGGAGAAAGGACGCCAACTACACCCCAGGCGCCCTCAAAACCTCAAACGGCGACAACGACAACGACAATGATAACAACACCTCCGTCGACTTCATCCTAACAGACATCCACCCACACATCCCCTCCTGGCGCCTCGCCTGCTCCCACTCCCCTCACCTCCACTACATCCCACACCCCATCGACGCCAGCGCCGCTCCTCCGGACCTCCTTTCCCAAATCCACAGCTCCAGCTCCTCCTCTCCCCCCTCAATCCCACACCGCAAACCCTTCCGCCTCTTCTCCCTCGCCTTCCACCACTTCTCCGACCCCCTTGCCCGCGCCGTCCTGAAAGACACCTTCCTCACATCCTCCGGCTTCGCAATCTTCGAACTCCAGTCGCGGAACCTAGGATCCCTATTCACAGTCCTGCTGCTCGGACCGCTGCTGTGGGGCGTGAGTTGGTATTATTTCTGGGGCGACTGGGTGCATTTGTTTTGGACGTATGTGTTGCCCGTGGCGCCGGGCGTGATGGTGTTGGATGGGTTGGTGAGTTGTTTGCGGACGAGGGAGAGGGGGGAGATTTTGAGGTTGATGGATGAGGTTGAGGGGGTCGATGGGGATTGGAGGGTGGGTTGGAGGTTTGAGAGTGGGAGGGGGAGGCATACGTGGCCGTTTGGGGAGGCGACTTGGTTTGTGGGGATTAAGGATGGGTGAGTGGAGGGAGGGTGGTGGAAGTGTGTGGGGAGAGAGAGAGGGTGGAGGAAGGTGGATGGGTGTGTATAGGTTTTCGGAAGAGATGAGGAGAGACTTTATATGAGTCCTGAGTACATGACCAAGCTTAACATACAGTTCCATTCAAACATATAGCAAGAACACGAAATTAGTATCCAATATGATACCGTGCACCTTCGTCAACGGTCTGGCGTATGTATCCCATCGGTTCAGGGGTAAATGCTTCCAAAACCATAATGGGATGAGGATAACCTGCATCAGATACCCGGCATATTCCTCCCACAAAACTCAATCATATCAAAAGTTAAAAGGTCCTCATACAAACCTCGTAACTTGTGAAACATTCCCACTCTCGAGATACGTATTCATCAAAGCATAGACCATTCTCCAGAAAAGTTGAACTGTTGGATGCTACTACCAGATACCTAGACTCGCTGATGTCCAATAGATAGCAGTCTTTTCATCAAACAGAAAACAACGAAAATGACGCAGGTACCCAATGAGGCCGCCATAAATAGGGTATCGATAACCACACAAACAGAAACAAAGGGGCACGCTATGCTCCCAATGTAGTACCACATACACGATAGTATATCCCAGAATACATGGTAGATGATGAGAAACATGTAACACAGACAGTCAGCCACCCACCCGTTTTCCACCGCCCATTCCACGTCATGCATCTCACATGCTCGTCCTTTTGGGAGCTGAAGGTTCATTGCTCTTCCATCAATGCCTCATCGCCAGCATCCCTCCACTCTCTCGAGTGCCTCGTCAAGCGCTTGACGCCACTTATCCTTCCAGCCCACAGGCTTTCTGCAGGCGTCCGGAAGGAATAGCCGCGTTGACTTGCAATGACGCCGATGGCCTGCAGGACCGCTTTCCTCGAGTCACGGCCGAACACGGCGGGATGGTTGATCCACTCCAAGGAAGCTTCGAGTTCAGTATCGAGAGCGTTCAGTGTGACGGCGTCTATCCCAGAAGCGGGCGCCATACCGGAGTCGGAGGACGGCGATCCGTGTCGGTCCGGTGGACTGTTGGATAAATTGTCGTTGTTGGTGCCGTTGACGGGGGACTTGGGGTTTGACTGAGGTAGGGGGGGAAGGCCGCCCTTGCCAAGTCCTTTGAGGATGGTACGGGTCTCCTTCAGCAGATGGTGTGCTCGATCGTGCTGACCTCGTGATACGAGTGTTAGGGCGCGGGTGAGCATGTCGGATGTTAGTAACTCCATTCGTCGTTGAACGATGCTAGGATGAGGCGGTATCGGTGGGGTCAGGGGCCGTGATGTCGATTTGGCCCTAGGGTTGGCAGGCAGCATGGTAATGGCAAGAAGCGAGGGTCGAGGAGGGTGGGTCAGGGTCCCATCACGAAGGATGTCGCCGTACGTTAGGTCGGCTTGGATTAGTGGGACTTCCTCTACGCTCAGACTCCTCTGCTCATCCGAGTCAAATGGACCTCCGAGGGCCTCGAGGCCTGAAACGATGCTCTCCCACGCATCTTGTGGCAGATGCTCCTGAGAGCTGTTGTCAGGCGCAATCACCAGCTGGACCAGGATGTCTGTAGCTTGGGGTCAGCATCGATGTTCATCGTAATCGGGGGAAGTGTAGGTGGAAATTAAAATGGAGCTTACCTCTTTTGTCTCCGAATCGTAAATCGCCTAGGGCAGCTTCGGCGTCTTTCCCAGTGGCGCGCTTGGTGATCTGTAACGCGCCCGAAATCTTGACGAATTTAGCTGGCGATCCTTCGGGTAGTCGCAGCTTCAATTTGACATTTTGATGAGAGGTCGTTTGCATGGAACCCAAGCAGCCAGCCACGCATTCCCGCAGCATCATCCAATCTTTGACATAGGTATAGGATGCTTTGGTTCGCGTCGAAAGCTCGATCATCGTATCCGGTTTGTGCGTCAAGCCCAAGCCAAACGAGTGGATGGCGACCCTGGAGTAATACAATTAATACCCGAACCACTGATTGTTCCGATCGACTTACTTTGCAGCTTCCGCTCGTGAAACCACGAAATCAACGCTCTCTGCGTCGGATGTCGACGAATCGCTGATCAGAAGGATCGTGGCAATCGGGTTGCTCGCTTTCCGCTGCATCAGCAGGTCCATGGCGACATTGGCGCCTTCGACCACATCTGCTCGGAGGCTCTTCTGTCCCACCGGTCGGATTGAGTTGAGGATCTTAGTCCAACCAGTCCAGGTCTTCGTTGTCATACCCACCAGCGGCACCCCGCCTCCACTCGAGCCAAATGTAACCAGACCCATGCGATCCCGCTCGCCGAGATTTTGAACAAGAAATTTGAGTGCATCGCGTAGAAGCGTAATCTTGAGACCTTGCATGGACGATGAAACCGGAATGACCACGACGAGGTCGAGAGGTACATGCACAGATGCAGGTATCCTGCTGTTTTGCGCCGCGACGGCCGGTCCATTGTTGGTATACTGAGAGTTGGTGGTATACTCCGTTGGGGCTGTTGCAACCGACTTGCCGGCACCAAACGAAGAATTGACGGAGGATAGCCTTTTATTCTTCGCTGTTCTGTAGTCGTCCTCGTCGGTGCTCTGATTGTCTTGTTCGTAGTCGTTGTTGGTAGGCCGTGAAGGTTCAGTGGCGTCCAGGTCAAGAAGCGCTCGTTTCCATTGGTCGACCTGGTTTCGCGTTTGAAATAAAAGATGAAATTGCTGGAGATCCTGGACAGACAAATTAAGCGTAAGGACTGGTTCATCTGTGCAGCATTAGCCCCAACGGCCTGGCGTTCAAAACGTATGCACAAACCTGGGCCCGAATCCACATGCTTCAGATGTTTCTTAATCAAAATAGATCCTTTAAGCGTGCATCTCGTGAGTTTGCGCTTGGAGTTGCCGTCCGCATATTGTGGTGGAGCGCCTCTCTTCTCTTTGACGCAAATGAGCATCTCGGTGAAAAGAAAGCACTCAAGTTCTTGCCAGGATTGCCGGTCTTTGCCCACTCGGACTGTGCCATAGAGTCGGAGCTTTCCGAAACTACCTTGAGTCAGTGACTGGTAAATCAATTGCTCGGTGAAACGCCTACCGCTGGAAGTCCAAGCCATGCCAATTGTCCACACGGACACGAAGATCCTCAGTCACGTCCGCCAGATGCTCAGATGATTCGAAAGGCCAGTCACTTGGCTGTTGTCGGATAGATGCGGGAGAACCGGGACGAGCACCGGTCGGAGGATAATTGGGTTCCTGTTGTATCGGAGGGAGAATAGGCGCCCCACGCAGGTCGGCAGGATCCGGACTCCATTTGCCTTCGGGAACCTCGATAGTCACCAGACAGGTCAGACTTTGCTGTTGGCGTGAACGACTGAGGGTTGGATACTCGCTGCGGACGGTCACAGCAGGTGCGGGAATCGGATTTTTCGTCATGCTCGCACGGGGGCTGCTTAGCGCCGTCTCCATAGACTGAACGTCGTAATCATGCCTTCTTCCTCCATTCGTGTTTTGCCCCTCTTGATACTCGCCAGTTGAGGCGCCACCTGTTCCTCCACTCTCGTTCCGTGCGTGCTGTTGTCGAGTTCCGCCATAGCGTTCCACTCGCTCTCGCTGGCTCTCTCGGGGATCTCGTTGATGATGGTGCGTTGGTTGAGATTCTCTGCTATCACGTTGCTGATGATTGGATTCGCGGGATTTCGGCCGCTCGCGTTCATTGTGCTGATCCCAAGGTACCGGTGTGTTTTGGGCGCTTCTCTGGTTGTAGCTTCGCTCGTTGTTGGTCGTAGACACAGAGCGAACGATACTGCTCAGTTTTTCTGCCGGAGATCAGTCTCTATTCCGCGAATAAAGGATCATGATTGTACCAATATCGAGCACGTTGCCTCCCCGACTGGTATCCAGCCCCAGAGGTGCATTGCAAGTGGGGCAGTACTGAGCGTCAAACTCTTTGATGTACTCGTAGAAACAAGCCTCGTGCGATACATGGCCGCAAGAGAACTGTAGTATTCTTTCACCGCGTAATGTATGCTCCAGAGGTTCCTCGCAGACTGCGCACTCGCTGCCGATGAAAGTTCTTTCGCGGCGGGTTCTTGATCGCTCCAGTTCCAACATGCCCGCCATCGGACGTCCCGACCGCCAATTGAAGGACGTTTGAACGGGATTGCTGTAGATAGGATTCGGGTCAGGGACACGGTGTGCTTGGTGGTTGGCAATACGGCTCAGCAGGGTGGTCTTGCTCTTGTTTCTTTGGCCGTGCTCGCGTCCAACGGGAGGGGGCGGTAGGTAAACCCGACCGGATGGCGACTGCGTCGATAGATTTGAGATGTTCCGATTCAGGGTTGGGCGCTGTTGGTGGACAGATTGGCTCGACTTTTCGGTGGTGAGTTGCCGACGGGTAAGTGCCTGCGACGAGTTGTCTGGAACACGGAAGCGGAGATTGGTCAGTCAATGGAACATTCACGACAGGGAGGAAGGGTTCTAGCGTGATTCCGGCAAACAGGAGAGGTCTCGAGTAGATGAATCATTGATCATGCTGGATGGATGTTGGTGATTGAAAGAGTACATACTGCGACGATTCACCGGTCTTCCGGACTCTTTCCGGGGTAGCAATCCGAGCTCGCCCAAGTTGACGACCTTTTGATTCTGGTAGTTGCTGCCTTGTCCGCTGACTTGCCTGAGGATTCCGGGTCGCTGAGGATGCTGGGAAGGGTTGTTGTACGACGACATATAGATGGAGGAGCCAGGTTCCGGAGAAGTTAAAATTAGAGTCGGGATGTGGGCAGCGGTCAAAGATTAAAGACTTTCCCCAAGGAGGGACAAGCAGGTGTCGCTGCACAGTCAAGACGTGACCAGACAAAACGCACTGTTCAGCTGCGCAGGAGCGGTGTAAGCAATCTCGTTGCGACAAAGGTCCCCCATGGGCCCAGGAACCACTCTGTGCTAGGCGGTCGACGCTTACCGGGCTCGCTCCGGGCAATGTGCCAATAAGCCAAGTGTGTTTCGGCTGGGGGTCCTGTGTCGACCAGAAGGGTGGAACTGCATCTGCTTTTCGTTCCCAGGGACTTTCTAGTAGATTATCAGAAGGTCATGGCGTTGACCATATCATTTTCACGGCTCAACCGTCGATGCAGCATTTGCCTTCCTTACGCATGACGCTATTATGGCAAGGGTGTCTTCTTCGATCGGTCCACTGAAGCAGCCGGTAAGGTAGCCAGTCGCATCCGCGGATGCTTTGACAGGGGTTCGCAGACGGCAGCCAAACAAAAGGGGGGGCAGGAGAGCCCAGTCCTTGGAGCACTAACTGCGAGAGGAAGAATGGTGGAGGCATGGCTGGGTAGAGTAGTACACCATGGGACACGGAAGAGATGATGGTTGTGATTCTCTCATTGGACAGTCGGCACTTTGATGGCTCTCGCCTCGCCCGCCCGTGTCTTTGGAAGTGAGAGACGATTTGCGTACTACCGTACTACAGAAAGTCTTGGGAAGGACGGCTACAGCAGAGGCGAGGAAGCAGTACACGCAGCTGCCGTGGAATATGCGGAACGTGCAGGATGACAGCTTAACGGTGGAGAGCGAGCGTCTGCAACTCTGCACCGAGGAGTAAAATTAAATCACTGAGGTAAAGTCGTCCATTCCGGACGGCAGGTGATATAACCTCGGATGATATTCCTACTCTACAAATTACCTATCATCTTCTGCTCCTGTTCCAGCACTTCGTCTACGAATTCCCATGGAGTTCGAGTCTGACACTTTCAAGAACCCTGCATAATCTCGCGAAGTTCTTCTCCATGAGCATCTCAACGGCACCTGATCAAGTACGCCTCTTGCATCATTTGCTGCCGTGCCGAGAATCCAACCAGCTAGATCCTTACAGATGTCATCGCTAGCCCAAACTCCGGACGATGGTGTGGGAACTTGCAACGGCAACCAGTCCGAGAAGGTTCTCACACCACCGTCCAATAGTCCCATGATGGATCCCCAGGGTGGTGGGGTTGCGGGTTCCTCACAGGCACCACTGCGGTTCGGGTCGCGGCGTCATGGGAATGCAGCTCAAGCAGAGTACAGATACTTGGGTGCCCTCCACCAGCTGGCTGTGCCACAACTTCGTGTTCAAGAGGCAGAGTAGGCCCGGGAGCACAAAACTTCGCCCCAAAGGATGACGAGAACGATGCAGAGCTGACACTCCATGCTGACGCTGCTGCAAGTCATTATACTGAGGTTCCGCGATCTTGGTAGCTGGTGCCATTGCAAGTCACATGAGAATCACCGATCGTCCTATCAGTGAGCTGGAGGCTGCGTGGACATGCTCCTGTACAATACGTCAAAGCCCTTGGGAATCAAGACATCGATGTCTCGAGTGTAAAGAAATCGACGACTCGAGCTCGACGGCATCGCCACCCGCCAATGCGAGCTGGAACACATGCACCGTACCTCCAGACAAAGTTGATTCGAAATACGCTGCCGGCCACGTTACAGCGTACTGGATTACTGAGGTCGGTACAAGTATCACGACATACCTACGAGGTCACATCGATCTGCTGGTTTAGCAATAGATCGTCATGGTTCGCCAAAAACGACAGGCTTCTCTCCAGGTCATGGCCAGGCTTCCAGCTAGCCGCGGATTGTGCCATATGGCGTCCGCTTTGTTATCTTTGACAGGCGTTCTTGGGCCGCTGGTTGCCTCGCTGCTGATCGCAACACGTGCTCCTCGTTCCACCTTACCAATGGTGGCTATCGTTGCCGTGGTTGAGATGATCGCCGCACATGGCTTTCCGTCAGCTTGACTTCCTCCTTTAGTTCATGGCACACTCGACTCTATCTCTTCGTCATTGACTTTTTCCAGAGGAGAAGGTAAGAACTTATTCAAATATGAAGAGGCTGGCAAAAGCTCGTGATTATTATCGGAGTGGTGAGTTTGCCCATGCCATTATCCCTGCGCTAACGCTGGTTCGATCACCATCGAAAAGCCTCCCCTTGAGCCCAGGAAGCAACCTGCAGTGGGCCGCCCGCTGTTGGCTCGCCGCTACCGCGGCGGTGGAACGATGATCAGATCCTAGATCCCGGTGGCTTTCACAGGGTGATTGCATCCGACATTGAAGACTCACTTATCCGTTGCTGCCGTGCATATGTTGTCGAGCACAGTCCCCTTTGGTATTTGATACCGCTCAGCACCAATCTGATTCTAAGGTAATGTCTCTCAGTTGCTCCAAAAAGAATTGCTGAGAGTGTTTCCAGTGGCTATCTTATTCTCTATCGTTTTCTAGTGTAACTTCCTCGGGGTAATGCTTGCCGATTGCACCAGTGTGTGCTTTGCTGAGACGTTTGTCCTCTCCATTAGATCGCTCGGGCACGTACAGTCCGTTATAGACTTGACGAGAACACTGTAGCGATTTGAACTCTTACCTAATGCTGGTCATAGCAGCTTTGTTCACGGGGGATATCGGGCTATCCAAGGAAGACGAGAATGGCAAGTCCATCAGCACGTACACAAACTTACCCGCCTACCGGAGTCTTTCTTTTTCGAAACTGATCTACCTCTCTACCTCTGCTCGTAGCTTCACTCTAACTGGTAAGCCGCCCTCCATGGGTAAGGTCAAACTATTTTGGCTTTTCCTTTCTCCGCCAACTCCACACCCTCCCTCTTTGTTTTCAAGTACTTCACTGAAGTCATATCTCCATATCAACCGAGCCAAGACAGCAACAGCCAAAAGCTCTGCAAGCTTCTTGCCCAAACAAGACCTGGGCCCCGCGTTAAACACAGGAAATTCAAAGGCTGACTTCTGGAGCACGATCGAGCCGGAGGGACCAAGCCACCTTTCAGGCTTGAATAGCTCTGAATCAACGCCCCATATCCGACGTGAACGACCCATGGCCCACGGCACCCAGACGACGGCCGAGCCCTCAGGCAACCAAGTGCCATCTGGAAATGTGGTAGGGACAGTACACTCCTTTAGTTCGAATGGAACAGGTGGATAGAGCCGCAGTGTCTCTGTGAATATCGAGTGCGCGTACGGAAGTGAACTTGGCAGGACCGTATCGTAATTAATGCCAGGAAGACTTGAAGATCGTGACGCCGACGGAAGTATCCTGGCGATTTCCTCAAGCAACGAGTCCTGGTAGCGCGGATGCCGGAGAAGGAGATACAAGGTCCACGTGAGCGATTGGGCCGTGGTGTCACGGCCGGCCGACAGATAATTCATGGCCGCATCCGCTACAACCTGGTGGTCTGGGATGTGGTCAAGAAGAGAGTTGATGAGGTTATCTTGTAGTGGGTCAGTTTCCTTCACGGACTGATCTTTGGTAATATTCGGCTTTGCTCGTTTTCCTACGGCCGAAGAGACAATACCGTTACCGAAGCGCTTGACTTCGAAGAAAGCTCTGCGCAGAGGAGCGCCAAGGATGAACTCTTTGATCCTCCAAAAGGGGTTCTGGAAGCGGTCCCCGATAGCCCCTGAGGCTAAATCGAAGGCTTTCGAGAAAGGTAAGGAAGCTGGCATGTCCATCTATACATCTACTGTCAGCAACGGTCGTTTTCGAGATAATCTATGCTGGTGGATGCGAGGGTAGCTTTCGACGCACATCATATGCCATCTTGCCCATCAAGCGGGTGGTGAGCTCAATGAAAAGGTCTTGCATGTCTACGACATAGTGTCCATCAGCGGCTTCGTCCAAAGAACGTTCCGTGTCTTCCAAAATCGGCGGCAGTGCTGCATCGATGAAGGTCTTCAGATTCGCGTTGCTGAAGAATCTGAGGCCAGCTTTCCTCTGGACCTTCCAAAGCTCTCCGTCCGCGTTGATGATACCGTTACCTGCAGATGAGTTTGATCAGCAGTCGCGTCGGCCAGCCGTCTTCTTGTCCCCCACCCGATCAGCTTACCGAACAGATCCCACGATCTTGAGCGGAAGAAGCTGCCCTTGATGAAGATATCATTGTTCTTCAGCACATGCTCCACGTTCTTCGGGTCACTGATTACGACGGCCGGTGGCAGAGATGGGACACTGATCTCGAAAGTAGAGAAACCCGTCTGATGATTGGCTCCCACAAACCAATCTAGGAGCAGATGTCGAGGTTGAAGGAACCAGAGTCCATTGCCCGCGAGTGGCAACGTGCCCGGAGGACGTCTGAGGTTGGCATTAGCATGCATGTTGTAATGTCGTGGAAGAGAGTGCCCACGGTAGACGTTTTCCATGTTGCCGAATCGCAGAACGTTGTCCCTGGAGGAACCACAGGGCGACCGCAAGGGTGAAGCATACGATAATCACATACATGACTGGCCTCTTCCTACGAACAGTAGATGGGAGACCATTTCCGGCATCTTGCTATGTCTTGTTATGACAGAATCCGAATGACGTTATTTATTTCTGGAAAGTGAGACAGCCACGTCGAAGTGATGTTACGTAGTGTAAAGTATGACTTCCATCGTCACAGTAAGGTACTGATGAATACCCGAATACCCTACTAATACTGACATCACCACGCTTGTCCATCGACCCTGCATGACAGCTAGAAGATGCGTTGAAGATAGTACCTGCCGCTTAACCAGATTCCCAACAAATCCCGACTCCATTCTCGACAATAAAAGAACAACTACGGTACTCTAATAATTCCCTGGGCCACCTCACGCGACGGTCGTTACCTACCTTACCAAAAGCTCCTTCGCTTTCCCTATATCAGTCTGGTCATGTCTCCATCGGCGGTACCCAAAAGTACATCCCACGGTCACTTCAAGAGCGATCTGAACCTTTCTCTGCAAGGCTTGGGCGTGGAATATCCGCCATTCCTAGTCGGGCCAGAGGCGTTGGAGACCTTGGCCAATCGATTCTACCCACCCACCGCTGCGTATGTCCACCATCAAACTCCCTTCCCTCAATACAAGTTGACCTTTGTCTCAGCCGTGACTAATTCCTGCTCCATGCACCCCTCAGACTCAAGAAGGTCCTCTCTATCAACCGCTTCACCGGCATCGAAACTCGAGCTGCCATTGGCGATGTCGACCATCCTCTCGTTAATCAACCAACCCCACCGAGCATTAAGGCGCTCAATGACCTCTTCCGTGTCGAGGGCGTGCGATTGTCCGTCAATGCCTGCAGGAAAGCCATACAAGAATGGGGAGGAAGCGTCGACGACATCACCCACATAGTCTCCACTACATGCACGAATTCGGCCAACCCAGGCTTCGATCACTTCGTCGTCAAAGAGCTGGGCATCAGCACCAGTATCGAAAAAATCCTGCTGCATGGCATCGGATGCTCCGGTGGAATGGCCGCCATGCGTACCGCCGCTCATCTGGCCCTCGGATCCTCCTATCAACGAAAACCTGCAAGAGTCTTGCTGTTGGCCTGCGAAATCTCGAGCGTGCTCGTGAGGTCGGAGCTTGACTCGATCAACGAAGAACAGCAGACACGTGTCGGCGTCTGTCTCTTCAGCGATTGCGCCTCCGCTGCCATTCTCAGCAACGGCGTCGGAGAGGACGCACCTGCCGGGCCAATCTTCGACCTGTTGGGGTGGAAACACCAAATAATCGATGATACGGAGGAAGATCTGGGATTTGATGTTGATCCATTGGGTATTTGTATTCCGGAAATTCCAGCCATAACCAAATCCACTAACTTTACTACTCAGGCTGGAAAGTTGTCCTTACTCAACGGGTTCCAACACTCGCCGCCGCTGCCGTCTCACCATGCTTTCAAGACCTTGTCAAGTCGGTACCTGCAGTTGACGATAACGACCAATCGTGTATAGCAGCAGATTTCGATTGGGCCCTGCACCCGGGTGGATCACTCATCATCACTGGTGTGGAGCAAGCAATGAATCTTACGCCGGAGCATTTACGAGCAAGCTACGAGATATACATGAAGTACGGGAATAGCTCGAGTGCAACCATCTTTAGCGTCCTGAACAAGCTGAGGGAATCGGAAGGGAAGGAGAACGTCGTCGCTTGCGCCTTCGGCCCTGGCATAGCGTTGGAGATGATGCTGTTGCGGCGTCATAAGACAGGGCCTTCAACAGCAAATGGATTTGAGTCGGACGGGACTTCCGAAAGCTCGGACGCGGCTGGAGTAGCGGTCCAGGAGAATATAACCAATGGAAATGGCGTCCCTCACATGAACGGAAATCCTATCACCACAAATGGAGCGGCTGTCGCCGATGACGATAACAACACTGATGGTCCAGCAGCTGAGGCTAGCTCATCAGTCGCGAATGTATCCGAGCAGAATGGAACACCAGCAGCGGACGGGGAGGCTGGCTCAGGACCGAGCCTTCCTATCGAGGACGTAGACTGATGATCATTCCCTCCGATCGATAGAACGGGTTCACATCTCGATGCCATTGTCAATCTCTTGCATGCCAAATAGCTCTCTTCATGAAGGCCGGTGGTTTTCGATAGACACTTGCATCACGATTGGCGGTTTGGTGTTGAGCGTGCGAGAAGAATGATGGCGATTTCTTCTAGATACAGAGATGAAGGGATTGATAGATTAGGATGAGAATGGTTATGATTATGTTGGGCTTGATGTTTGCTGTGCTGTGACACTCTTTCATGTTTCCGTGGTGCATTGATACCTCCTGAGTGGGGAGAATGGCGGTGTATGGGAAACGACACCCTATTGCGGCAAAAGAACGTGAATACGAGATAGAGAGAGTGAGGTGTATATCTGCCCGTACATGTCACGTACCAACAACTACTGGACATTACTAAAAAGGACCTACATATTCCGTTCTCAATAATAATATACCTTATCAAGCCTCCACATACCTATGTTTATACTACACTACAAACCTACACTCGAAAATATTCAAGAGCAGAGGTAGAGGTTTTCCACGACTTTCTCAGTTTGATTCAGAACTTTCTCGGTTGGTACTGTATATATGACCGTAGGGAAATCCTACGGCATTTTAGATGAATGGGCAGTGTTGCTTGTGTGGGAGAGAGAATATGGTAATGATTCACCCGCCTATATTCTGCTGCCGACTGCTTTTAAAGGAATATGCACTCGCCCTTCTCTGTCATTTGTTTTGGGGTTTGTGTGTATGCGATCGTGAGTATGGTGACTTCTGGGCTGTGTGGTACGTGATCCAGGGGTGGTGGCAATAATGGTCATGGTATTGCACGCTGTGTGGAGGTGAAGGATAACGATGGTTCAATCTACCCCCTATCTTTCTGCGGCTGGCGGATTAGGAGGGCCATGCAATGTGGCCTTCATGTTTCATTTGCTTTTGGTTATGGTATGGCTGTGATGATGGCGAGTTTTTGGCATGGTGGATGATTTCGAGCTCGGAATGAGTGTTTTGGTATGGCCCCTGAATCGAAGTGGTAGTAATGACTTGGGAGCCGGTATAGAGGCTAATATGTTTGATCCTCTCAGTACCGGCTTCGAACCCCCTCTTGTCGAGATGGTCTCGATTTTCGCGTGTGGTGGTCGCCAGTGATCATTATCTGACATGTTTCGGGAGCGCCATTGAAGGTCGTGGCTAAACAGGACTCGTAAAGTATCTAAAGCGGTACTGGACGAACCACTTTGTCGAATGGGTTGAAGAGATGGTAAAGGTTGACGTTGGATTGCCGCTGTGCCTTCTCTTGCGAGTAGTGGACATGAGCAATGGATGTTTTTGGCGGACAGCCGGTTGGTTTTCTGTCTTCTACATATGCGTGGAGTCTGTATGAGCATGAGAGCATCTAGGGAGATGTACGGTTGAGATAATTTCTACATCAAGGTCTGCTGGACTCGGAGAGCGAAAGACATTTCCGTTCGAAGAGAGAAAGACATGCTGGAAGTGTGATCGACACTTGCCCGCTTCCGGCCCTTTATAGCTGCATAATAGTGCTCCTTTGGTAGGGTCTCATGTTTCAGCCCGCTCAACGCGTTCTATTTTGTCTGTTGCCCGCATGACTGCCCGTCCTATTAATAGCCTCTTGATATTGGTTCCCACCAGTTCTCGACACCCGTCCTTCCACTGGCGAACTCGGTGCAAGACGCTTGTGTAGTGACGGGTATGAAAGCGTCGTGCTGTTGCACAGCGTCGAAGGTTGTGATGGCCAGGGGTCTCCTGGAAAAGCGAACGTGCCCGCAGGGGGACGCCCTCAGCGATAGCCAATGGTTGGGAACTCCATCAGGATCCTGAATACTCTCACAATGTTTCAGCAACCTCCAAATTTTGGGCTTGAAACACTTCAGACACATGCAGTCAGCCGTTCTATCAATGAACCTCCGTTTAGATGATTCCTGGTGTTCAGGAGATTACAGAGTGGCAAGATTCCACAAGGCATTATTGTAGGTATATATTCTACCTTCGCCCCAGATGTCAGTACTTGTAGCCTTCGACGTTCTCCATTGGCCCACGCATACACCCTAAGCCGTGTCCTGCATACTTTACTGTTTACAGCCCTGCAGAATGACCAGCAGTGGCATGACCTCTCGGCCTATGAACCCTCCCTCCATCCTTTGCATCCTTTTTCTTCTTTTCTCGCAGCATTTGACCTCAGTTCTGGCAACTGATGCGGAAAACTGCTACTTCGGTGCCAATGGCAAAATTGTCAAAGCCCCATCCTACACCACTCCGTGTACGACTGCACAGCCAGACTCTCCGGTGCGCAGCTGCTGTACCATGGCGGAGAACAACACCTGTTTATCGAGCAGCATCTGCTTCAGTCCCCAGCGCTTAAACGGCTTCTTCTTCTTGAGCCCATGTACCGATCCTACGTACAGTGCTCCTGAATGCCCTCAGCATTGTCGTGAGTCATTCTCCATTCCGAATGACTCCCGGCTCGACAAAAGGGTCTTTAAATTCCCCGTCAAGAGATGTTGAGGCTAATTGCGATTTCGAGTTACAGAGGGAAGATCCAACATCAATAATTTAAGAGTTGTATACGACTATGACCGCCGAATATGGCGCTGTTGTTTAAACCCGCCAAACTGCACCGAAACGACCGACGAAACGTTCAATGCCCCGGCACCGCAGAATCTGAGAGTACAGTACCCCATGTCCGCCAGAAATCCGGCGCAATTCCTGTCCGCTTCCACTCCAAGCTCGCAACCTTCGTCAGCTACCGCCACTCCCTCTACACTGATGTCCTCAGCACGTCCAACCGTCCTGAACTCTTTGACTATGTCCTCTGCTGCACCGGGCGCGTCCCCAACATCCGCCGCGAAACCTCCATCCACTTCGTCCTCACAGGTCGGTCCGATTGTCGGTGCATCTGTGGGCGGGATTGTTGGAATAATCCTTATTTGCGTTCTGATTCGATATATCTGGAAAAGGAGGTCCAATCGCCCCGAGCCTAAGTCATCGACGGTAGAGAGCTCTATCGATCTCAGCGAACCAGATCTACCTACCACTGCATCTATCGTACCTCATACTTTTGCACCGGAGAAGGAGGGTTCTTTGCCACCTCACAATGAGGGCGGAAGCATCATTTATATCTAGGAAGGGAACAGGGGCGCTTGAAGGTCAAATGGAGACATGAGAGCAAGTCATGGTCAATTGCGCAGAGAAAAAGATGGGGGGGGGAAGAGTGGGGTTTGTTGCTAATGAGTTCCGCAAAGAATGAGATGACAAGAATAGAGTGAGCTTTGTTGCTACGATTATTGTATCGTCCTCCCGACATCATCATCCTCCCATTCACTGGCTATCTCCCTAAACCGGTCACAGACCGTCCTCCTAATTTGAGGTGAACATAAGAGCTGGAAAATATACCCAAATACCAAGAATTGACTGATGTACATAGTTTCCATCAACATTTTCCACCAACGCGAGAACCATCGTTACAATAGGAAGCACACGATCAATCCGATAGGCGTTCCAACCAGTACTCATCAGCATGCTTCTTGTTCTTCTCATACAGGTCTTTCCGAGGTCTCATTTCCAACAAAGCAGCATTGATCTGCTTAACGGCATCCTGTCTTGCCAATTTGACACCCTGGACATCACGACCGTACCGCTCAGCCGACAACAATGCCTCTCTACCTTTGCTAAAAGCAATCTCAAGCTCAACATGTGCAACCACAACAGCATCGTGTGTTTCTTTTGCGGCTTGCAGTGCCTCGTTACCATATGCGACTGAGCGTTCAACATGTTGGTCCTGCTCCTCGCCCTTTCTGCACTCGAATGTGATCTCTCTTTCCACCTGGATGAGACGGAAGTACACCTTAACACGTACTTTGGGGTTTGAAATACCGGGACACTTGAGATGCTTGGTCGCCCGCTCGAGCAAAGTCAAGACTTGTTGCAGGGTTTGCAAGAGATTGTGTCGCGACTCTCGGCGGGGTTTCCACAGCTGGTTTGCCCTGTCATATAAGGATTCTATCTAAGTCAGTAGGCGCTCATGAATCTGCTCTCCGTATTTGATTTGCTGGCTTACCAATTGCTGTCAGAGTCGCTTCGGACCTAGCGTCTGCTGTGTATCAAACATCTGTTAGACTCAAAAGTTTCGACAAATTGATCCAAGGTGCAGTCCCTACACTGGTAGTCGGCCGTAGCGCTCTGAGGCGCCTCCAAGAGGCGCCTTTCACTATCGTCAAGGGAGTCTTGTATGTCTCCCTGAGCCTGCGGAGTACTGCTACTCTGGGAATTCGACTGCGGGACCAGGGTATTCTGGGGGTTGGGCAGACCATTGATTGCCGTTGCTCGAATCTCGCAGAGGAACTCTCTAGCAAAAGCTGCTGCCGTTGCTGCGGCATACTTTCTCCATTTCGGAGCTTTGTGAGAATCTGCGTAGTCCGACACGCCCCTAATAATTAGGCCGTGTGTATCCGCCATGATACCGGCTGCTTCCATCTCAAAAACTTTGGCATTATAGTATTTCCTACTCAACATGTCTCGATCTTCAGCATTCATCATGACAAGATCACCTGATAAGATCGTCCCGCGGTGGAATATCGCCTTGTCCGTCAATCGAGGAGATCTTTGCACTTGTTGTGACTCATCGCAATTCTCACATATGGGATCGTTCTCCCGTTCAACCTTGGGGTGCTTATATTTGGCAGCGAAAAGTATATCGTTTTGCAGACCAGGGTGTTGGTACCCACGCTCGTCCACGAGTCTCTCCAAATTTTTCTTGAAGCCTGGCCGGTCACCTAGTACACGATTAAGGAGGAACGGAGTCAGGTGGGCGATCAAGATTGTCTGAGGGTTGTCCACTCTCCCGAGTAACTTTGTCTGGGATTTGTCGAGGTATCTGGCGTAATCATATTCAACAATAGCCGGAACACCTGCTTCTGCCCATCCTATCACGACGTCGCCGAGACGAATGTCGTCTATGGCATCCGATGGTGAAGGACTACGAGGTACTCCGCCTCCAATCCCAACGAATAGATAAAGCCGAAGATTTGGAAAGCTTCGTTGTAAAGGTTTCACGACCAGTGAAGCTGATATTTTCCCTGGCTTAGCGTCCGGCATACATGCGATGACAACGTTGTGTCCGTTCAGGTCTCCATAGTAGTAGTAATTTTCATCTTGATCGTTGAGCCACTGAACCGGGCGTTCGTGCTCACGATCAAGCATCCTGATCGCTGGCTTCAACTCGACTTCGGGAAGCGCACAGAGCCATGCTACTGTGTACCGGCCAGGGAAAAGGGACGGCGGTTTCGGAATTGAGGACGCCATGAGTAGATCGTAGTTTGGCTTGGTACGCCGACAGTTTGAAAGATAGACGGGCTTGGAGGGTGTAACCTTGGAATTGGATCTTACCACTTATTCACAGTGGAAAAAAGAGTGATACAGGGAACAAATCCAATGATAGCCGTGAACAAGTACGAATTGTGGAATAGACGCTCGGGATCCATCATGTCTCTGAGCCTCATTTACATGATAAGTCCATTGGTCCAATGATGTCTATATGCACGAGGCAAATTACATCTGCCTGGATATCAGCGCTAACCTCAGCCACTACGCCCGACCAAGGCTGCGAGATAAAGAAGCCTCGTATTGTTTCTTGCCTGCACGTCTACGCGACCCACTCATTTCGGGTTATTAGACAGAAAGACCACCAGAACCGCCGCATACCCTGCAGAAGCCATCATAGTCTGCTCATTGGAGGCTTTCGTCACAAGCGAAACAAGAAGACAAAAAATGATGATGCAAACAGACACTGTCACGAGCTGAACCTCGCGTTTCGATTCGTGTGACAGGATGACCAGGGGGACAACCAGAAAGGCCCCGGCAAGTATTGCCACCACAAACCTGGTCATGCATTCTGCAATACGCGCGGTATTCTGATAGCTTCGTTTCAGATTGGCTTCGAGGGCTGCTGCGGAGTCATAAGTCTCTGACGTATGGCCCAGAAAGCCTCTCTGGCGTATGAAGAACCATAAGTAGCGAAAGAGTTTTCGGAAGCAGTGTCGCAGGATATCTCGTGCTCCATCTCGACGTGCTAAATCAACTCTTACGAGTCTTGTTTTGAAGGTTTCGATTTCGTGGAAGTCATTTCGGCGGCTTGACTGTAGGGTGTGGTCGGCCAAAGCAAAGGTTTCCATCATCATAACGTTATTGAAGGAAGCTAAGGCGTCATCTGGGATTGCTATCAGTGGGACACGTTTCGATGGGTCCCTCGGGTGTAACCTACCGTACTGCTTCAACAGGTGACGCAATTTCTCACTCAACTTTTCGTCAATGATGTCCTCCACCTGTCCCTTCATATTTCCATCCCGTTTGGCTTGCTTCAGAGCCAGTCTATCGATGACGTTATGCGAGTTATCCAGTCTCAGTCCCGCTTGATAAAGTTGATGATCCACTTTTTCAATGTCTTGTTCCAAGAAGCGAAGGTTCAATAGGTGAGCTGTTCTGAATCTTCGAAAGCCAAATAGTGTAAGGTAGTTATCATCAGTGGCATCATGCCACGCTTTTTGGAACATGTCCACGGACTTTGATGAGACCGAGTGCTTCCTGATGGTTCGGGGTACTTGTACCGGTCCCTGGGTCTGATTGCCTTGGTCTTGTCCAACATCGAGCTCGGCCGAGACGCGGTTGGCATCGAAAGGAGGAACCGCCATACAATTTTATATGAACTGCCTGGACTCCACACCGCCGCACAAGACTATTATATATCCGGGGATGAAAAAAAGCCTGGACTAAGAGCAAGTGCCGGGCGTGAAGTAAGGCACCGATGCGCTTTACGACACTAGGCAAATTCACAGCCTATGACCAAAGGTATGAAGATTAGCACGCCACTGCAGGACCACCCGATTCGTGCAAAGAGACCAAAACGACCTGAAAGTGGAATTCGGTTCAAGACAGAGACAAATGCATCTAGACAGACCCCTCTCCAACAGATCATCATGCTTTAGGTTCGCATTAGTACAATACTAGACAGCGAGCTGCATACGTGCATGAACTCGGATTCCATGAGACATTCAATGGTCTGAACCGTATGCACCTCCTTTTAAAGCGTAGAAGGTGACCTATTTCGCTTGAAACAGAGACGGACTGGTCAAAATGTATTCACAAGTCGCAAGAATATCAGTCTTCAACAGCTTGACTCCTTCTCAAATGCATTCAATAATTCTACCAAGGATATCAAGAACGACTGCAGGTATTCAAAGCCACGCATATATAACCATTGTCCAGCACGACCGGATGTGGTGTGTACCAATGATGGTCCCATCGACTCCCTTGACGAGGTTCTGGAAGAAATCTACCAAGAGCCCCAACGGGAATGGACAGACTACATGCTGTAGCCGGCGACGAGGACGGGAAGGTAAAAGTGGACGGAGTCAATTTCGCTTAAACCTACTTTGAAGAGTATGACGCACAAAGCTTTGTGGCCAGCGTCAACAAGATATCTTCCATAAACGACGGTAGAAGGCGATTGATCCTGCTCCTACGATACTTCGAGTATAAACCGCGTTGCTAGATACCAATGTCTGGACAAGAATACCACACGGACGATTCTGCAGATGGATCAGGATCTCAATGAAGATATCTGACTGCTGCAATGGCAGGCGAGCTGTAGCTTTGTAGCACAGTGGGTAACTTGATTAGCGGTAGGTGTGGACGAAACATGCCGATATATTCCACAGGCGATGAGCGTTTCCGATATTTTGAATGACAGTGTTGAATACATTTTCAGCCATAGGGAGAGAGCAAGTATCCTGGTTATCGCCAGCTCGCTGCCTTGCGCTCTTCATGTCTCTTCTCTTCAAGTTCGCCTTGATCGTCTAGACGCCACACACCATCGATTTTCTTTACGTGGACGTAGGGGTCAGTTATCCAAGTCGCGTCTGCGAGACTCGCCAATTTCGATCCGCCCTTATTCTTCTGGTTGTTGTTGCTTTTACGAAGAGACTCTATATTCATCAGCATAGGATCTGGAGCGCTGAGCCTCCACATCCGTTTGAAGTATTCAACGGCTTCAGTCCAATCGTCGGCGTCACTGGATTTGGTAGCTTTTTGCAGCCATTCCAAACCTTCTTCTGGTCTGCCTGCCTCCCGGAGAAGCAGTGCGAGATACACTTGGCTGGCCGTAATACCGAATTCGGCACCTATGCTGAACCATTCTATAGCCTCGGCTCGCTTGTCTAAAATCACCTCTCTCGACAGATGCTGCTTGACGCGCGGGGCCATTGGCTTCCTTGCGTTCGTTAAGGAGTCCTTGTTCTGGGCGGTATCGCTGCCCTTGGGTTCATGCAATGGGACGCCTTGTCGAGACTGATTGAAGTGGAACATTCCAAGTTCATGGGACGCTTTCGACTGGCCGGATGACGCAGCTTTCAGCAAGTACGTTTCGAACTCTTCCGAACCCGGGGCGACGAATTCAATAGCAAGATGATAGTAGGCTGCCGGATCGTCATACACAAAAGCAGCGACTCTAATGGCTTCCTCAGCTCCAGTACGGTCGCCAAGGTTGGCTCGAAGTCGTGCAAGAGCTTTACAGATGTCGCCACATTCTGGAGTGTTCCACCTTTCTCTCGAGAAATTCGGACCCTTACGATATTCGGTCACCCTGTCTGACCAGGTTTGATAGAGTTGCAAGGCTTCAAAGGGTTTCCCTTCAAATTCGAGCATCTTGCCCTCAAGGAAAATGGATGTAGATTCCCCTTTCTTAGCTTGTTCCTGGGTTATCTTCCGTGCAGTGGCCACCCCGGGTCCTCTGTGCCTGCCAGCCAACACAGCATCGTTGAGAAGCCGTGCAGCTGCGAAATAGCTTGCAATAGGATCGCCACTATCGAGACCACAGATGAGCAACGTGGTAGCGATGTCTCTGTATTTGACATCATTATGATTGAGTAGACACTCCCCTAGGAACGATAAGGCAGCTGGTTTGATATTATGTTCTAGATAAACCGTTTCAGCAGTCAATTTTCAACGCGGTGTTGCCTGATTCCGTACCACTGCAGATCGTTTTCGCTTGCATTTTTGCCATTGCAAGACCGAGAGCAGCGAAGTCATCTAAAATAGCAGTGACCTCTTTGAGTGTGACGGGTGCAAAGCAGTTGGTATTGGCTACGTGATACTCTAGAAGCTTCATTGGCCATTTCTCGGCTGGAGGTGGAGGAGGAAGCCCCTTCTGTCTTGCGCTTTCGTTGGCTCGTACTGTAGGCGAGCGCCGAGGAGGGGTCTTCCAATTTGGACTGCTGGTAGAAAAATCCGATACCTTTCCATAGCTCAGGTTGCGTAGAATGGCGAGACCGCGGCGAGGAGGTAGTGAATGCATCATTGAAGTGACTGTTCAGAACTTGGAGACTAGCCAAACAGGCCCAAGCCGAAATTCAACCGCTAGAACATGACTGGATCCCAAAGATGATGCTTGATGAATACAAAATAGCGAGGAAAATGTAGAACCTATTGTTTGCAACGAGACGTTTCAACCTTAGTATTGGGACAAGAGACTGAAGACTATAGCAGTCGCCGCTTGACATTTGATCATATCAGTCAAGCTAGTCCTCACGCCGACGTGTCTCTTTGCTGTCATCAAGTGAAGCAAGTCGTATAATTATTTGAACAGGCCTGCCCTTGTCCGGAGGTCGTTGGTTGTCCGCGAGGTCAGTCGTCCACCTCGGAAAGAACTTCCTCTTTGGTCAAGCTTGGCGCTCCACAATATGGTCGAGAAATTTAACCCGTACAACATTGTTGGTCCAAGTCCGACAATACTCCAGCAACGATGGTTTCAACTCGCAGTCAGGACCAAGAGCCTATCCAGGCGCCAAAAGTATCATCAGCTAAGGAGAAGACTCCTGAAAAGAGGAAACGAAGTGACGATGTCGGCTCCATCACCAAACCCAACGCACGTGCAAAGAAACATAAGATCGAGGGCACCTCCCGTGGCTCCAAGAAGAACATCTCTAGCACACTTGCCGCCGTTGTCATTCCTACAACAAATCACCACGCCGCCAATGTCTCAAGCATCAGTTCTCAGCATAACGGTTTTGGGAACTATGGGGCGTCGGAACGGAAGCCACATCGAGCGGAGCAAGGACGACTTCGCTCATCAAGTGGTCAACGCAGGGTAGCTGATGGGGCGGAAAATAGCACCATTGGTGTTAGAGAGGATGAAAAGAATACCACTTCACAGGCAAGTGGCAGCCGGAAAGAGTCCGCTGGCATCAAGCAGTCAGCATCGTCTACTAAGACCGCGTCCTCTGCTCCAAGGAAAGCCAAGGAACTGCACACGCCGGAGTTGCCCACGGACACCATATCGGCGGGAGGTGCATCGGCCCTCGACACATCGGCTCAGCCCGCCAATAAGCCCCCAAATTCGAGACACAAGCGCTTCGAGAGCGAGGAAGCAACTTCCAAACCTTTGTCGTCCTATCCGGCTTCTCCGTCCCGGAGCGTCATAGATGCACAGCGCACAATGCAAGACGCTGTATCGATATCGAGCGATGATGAGGCGCCCGATGTGGTTACAAAATCATCGGGGCAGCAAGAAGCCCGTTCGGTAGCTGCTGAGGCTACAAAAGCCGCGGAAACGCAACGGGCTGCAGAGAAGCAAAGACGAAGAAACCGAGATAGCCGATTCAAGTCTCAGGCCAAGAATTCGAAGGTAGAAGCAGCGAAGCTCAAAGCAAAGGAGGAATGTTCCGACACCTCTTCGGAAGATGACGAGGACGATCCAAAGTCTTCCAGACATCCACACAATCCAGATCAGGGCACATGGACAGGTAGGGATGCTCTACCGGCGCTGCTTCCAGAGGAAATCTTGGCAGCAGAGCCGGCGGCTCGAATGCCAACACCGCCGCCCAAACGTGACGTGGTGAAAGCAACAGTCAATACCAGACATCGGTTCCTCGATCAGGATTCCAAACCACCCAAAGATATTCAGAAAGGTAACGTAAGGATCCGTGTCCTCGAAGACCGCCGAGCAATCCTACCACCTAAAGTTTCCAAGGACAGTCAGAAGCTACGGGAGTCGTGGCTGGCCGGACGTCTTGGATCCAGAGGAAAGGTTGTCATGGAGAGAAGGAAAATGGGCAATGGATTTGTTCGTAGATAGTATATTAAGTCAGAGAATTGTTGATATATATTTCCGGACCGAATTATCCCACCGTGCGTTGTTATTTGTCGATTCCTCGAGTGTTCGACTTCTATCAGCTGCCGACATTTGACAGTTGACCTAATGCGGCATGGCGTCATTGACAGGGATTGTGCAGCTTTCTTCCAACGTCTTTGCAGATTCTCGACACTTCGGAAGATAATGTCGAATCATTGTCCAGACTCATGCTCCCGGTCCTGCATCGTTAAATAACAATGCTGCGTGAAAATTGATACTCGTTACCCGAACTTTCTCGCAACATGCCTTCACCCGCTGACGAGTCATCACCGCTGCTACCTCCGCCAACCCCTCGAGTAACGCAACCACCTCGTCCCCAGAGAACAGTGACCTTCAGCCCACAGACGACGGTCAATCATCCTAGCGGCCAAAGGTCTCAAACAAACACTCTCAGGCCAGCTGCCCAGTCGTCAAATTCCCTCTCGACTACCCATCCTGCGCCCGCCGGCCCGCCTGTGCTCTCCACGTTCAATAGCAAGCTTCGCAGAAGAAACAGTCATGGCTCTCCCTTGTCGGCGTCACCAATGCTCCCACCAGCGTCCAAGATCGGTCCGCAAAGAACGACGAAGAATGCGCAAAAGCTCAAGCTGCTGCCCAATCCGGATCCAGGTGATGACGGTCCGGACGAGGAGAGCGGAAGGGACGTATACTCGCAATTCACCCGCATCAAAGATCCTACAGCCCGTCGAGACGCCGCAAGGCTGGGGAAAGCTGATCGGGATAAGTTGCCCCGGGTGACGGCGTATTGCACCGCAAGCGCGTACCGTTTAGAAGGAGTCATGAGGTTCTTGAAAAGTCGATCGCGAACTCGAGGAACGGCTCCCAAGCAGTTCGATGAATGCATCTACTCTCCGTACAGCTACGATCGCTCAAAGCCAGACAAGCATCTTCCCGGCCATGACATGGACTCCGCAATCCTTGGAACGGCTCCCCTGGATCACACTATACGCGAACGACGTTACTCTGACAGCGCCCTCGAAATTGAGGAAAATACGCATAACCGCCGCGAGGAACTCCTTGACTTGCACACGTCCGCCGGCGACACCACCCTCGATACCGGCAATGATCCAATCCCCAATCACACAAGCACCATCCCATCCCTATCACCAGCCCACCCCGACGACCACGACGACCTCGCCCACGAAACCAACCTGGACTTCGATACCCGCATCCACACCCCCGAAATCTTCCTCTTTGACTACGGCACCGTCGTCATCTGGGGCATGACCCTCGCCCAAGAACAGCGTTTCCTACACGACATCTCCAAATTCGAATCCGAAAAACTCGCGCCCGCAGACATTCAAACGGAGAACTTCAATTTCTACTACACACGCGAGTACCAAGCGCGCATCTACAACGATTTCATCAGTCTGAGAGAAAAGAAGAATTACATGACCAAACTTGCGATCAGCCATGCGTTGAGTCAGAGCGTCAAGACGAGTTTGTTCGAGGATCTGTTGAGTACCACGATTGAAAGTACGCATCCTCTTCCGCAACAGCTTGCATTGACGGGCAGGATCGCACTATCGAGGACGGAAATCAACAAGCAAATCGGCCAACTATTCATCTTGAGAATCAACATCCATTTACAGGGCAGTGTACTCGATAGCCCCGAGCTCATGTGGGCGGAACCCCAACTGGAGCCCGTATATGGCGCAGTGAGAAGTTATCTAGAAATGGATCAGCGAGTGGGGCTTTTGACGGAGAGGTTGGAGGTGCTGGGCGATTTGTTAGCCGTGTTGAAGGATCAGGTCGGGACGAGGCATGGAGAATATTTGGAATGGATTGGTGAGTTTTGCTTTCCCTCCATTGCTCGGAAATTGGACGGGATGCTGACGATTGTGCTAGTCATCGTCCTCATTGCTGCTGAGATTTTGGTTGCGGCTATTAATATCGTGGTGGATCTTTATGCTGGCGTCGACTGATTGCCTTAATCCTCCCTATACCCAGTCAGAGGCTGGCGAGCTGCTTTTGTGGTGGGAATATTATTCGGGATTTAGCGTTGGCGTTTGGTGGCATTGCAAAAGCTTACTGGGGTGGTATGTCTCTTGGGTCTCGCGACCCGATTTTAGGAATTGCAGTAGAAGGAGAAGGAGAAGGAGAAGGAAGGACAGACTCTTTAAGGAGGAAGAGAAGACTGTACATAGATGACTTTGGGTGCTTGCCATGTGTTTTGGGGGGCTGTATATAAGAGTAGGGACAACGAGGATCATTGCTCTGCAATTGGAGATAATGTTTAGAGGGGAGGTCAGGAACTGGATTGACTTATCACCATCGGAGAAGAAAACCCAGGGTTTTTGGGGGTTTTTTGTTTCAATTTTCTCCTCTCTCACTGGGATAGATATAAATCTAGCAGGACATCGAGATTCCATACCGGGGAGATGCACATCCCTAAGGTATAAAGCACAACCCACAGAAATCTCGAAATCGTGAATGCGCCTACCCTTTTCGCACTACGATAGGCCTCAAAGACGCCCCCATGATGGCCCTTGAAAAAACCAACCACCTACCCATTAACGGCAGTAAACCCTCCCTTCCCCCCTGCCATGTCCTCATCCCCCTCCTCCACCTTCAACCCCTCTCCCCCTCTCAACCCCTCCATACCCGCCCCCGCCCTCTCCATCTCCCTCACACTCGCCATCTCCCACTCCGCCCGTCTAGAATACCAATCCTCAACCCGCTCATCATACTCATTCTTCATCCTGGCCAACTCCTTCTCGCCCACCAGTCTCTGCCACACGCAATGCGCCTTCTGCACTCGGTCGTCCTCCGACAAGTCGATGAAATCCTGGGGCGCGCAGCGCAAGCAGTGCACGACCCAGGTTTCGAATTCGCTGAGCGGGTTGGCGTTGTGGTCGCGGAAGGTGCCGTGGTAGGATGGGTCGTAGTCGATTTTGGGGGGTTGGTAGGGGTTGGGGTCGAAGTCGGCGGTGTAGTTGCGTAGGGCGTCGCGTTCGTAGTCGTTTAGGGGTGGGAGGGAGAAGGTTTGGGGGTCTTGTTGCTCGATAGCTGGGGTTGGGTTGTTGGAGCCGCCGGGGGGTGGAGAGGGGAGGACGCGGCGGTGGGAGCGTTTGGAGCGGAGGGGTTTTTCGTTGGGCTGTGAGTGCTGGTCAGGTCCGGATGATTGTTGGGGTGTAGGGGGTATTGAGAGGGTGTGCGTACGGTTGGTGGCCCTTCACTGCTACCCTCGCTGTCGGGGTCGTCCGCGTCGAAGTCGAAAACGGGGAGACCCTCGGGTGTCAAACCTTTCTTTTGCTGGATTTTGCCGAGGTGTTCCAGCATGATGGCTTGTTCGAGTCGCATTTTCTCGATGAAGCGCTTGTTGCGGTCTATCCGGAGGCGTTTTGCGCCATTGTCTGCTTCGATCTCGGTCAGGCGTTTTTTGAGCTGGATGCACTTCTTTTTGTATGCGGCTTCCACTGAGGGTGGAAGGGGAGCTGGGGCCGTTTCGCCCTTCACTGTTGATGGCGAGGTAGATACGTCAGTCATACAACAGTTTTGATCGCTCATTGCAAAGGACGTTTCTACTTCTACAAATGAATGAAAAAGTAACAGTGTGGAGCACAGATTTTAAGCCCAGAAGAGGGCATAGCAAAGAAAGTAACAAAGACAATAGTTTAGGTATAGCCGGCGCAAATTAGTCGATCGTGACTGCCCCGGTTGTTATGACCCGAAATGTTGGTCTATGCCCTCAATTTTGCTGTACCTTATGATTGAACGAAGCGGATGGTCTGTATCTTACAGGCACCAGACATCTTGGGAAGTCTCCGTTCCAGTGAACCGAATTATCCATTCTTGATGCTGAAGCGGTCGAAGTATGCCGTCTACGTCCCATTAAGGACTCAGCTTTCAGGTAGATTGCGATATCCGAGCAGCCAATGGTGTTGGAGATTGCTTGACATATTCCTCTTAGTATATGATTTCTCGTTTTTCGCCGGGCTGACGGGAGCTCACAGGTTCATCGGCCAGAGACGCCGAACGGAGCAATGCAGAGAGGGCCTGCTAGTCTGCTACGTAGTCCATGAAAGTCTCTTATAATACTGAGCCCCAAGGCTTGTGTTTGAGAAGAGAAGCTCGAACCACAAGAAGAGAGGGTACCAAGTAGTCGCAACAGTTTGGCACTTCTCTTCTGCTAGTATGTGCAGATAGCCATTTCAACCCTACGTAGTCGCGAACGTATCTCACCCCTCAGGGAAAGGGTTTCCAGGAATCTCCTGCACATGGTCCGTCTTCCTCAAGGCTCGAGTCTTGTCCAGTGCTGGTCTTCGCCAGGCTAAAAATCCATGACCAATCAAAGGAAGTCCATCTGGCTTTTGCAAAAAAAGAAAAGCAAGAGAGGCATAAGAACGTAGAGAAACGTGCTCGTAAAGACAAAGCGACTCGCAAGAATCAATAACATTGAAGACTTACTTGTTTATCCTGGCCTTGCCTAAGAACCTCTGTCAAGGGGTTGAGAATGCAAAGACTGGCGGTGAGACTGACTGAGAATCTGCTGCCGAATAAAATTCTCAAAAGAGTGGTATTGAAGAGGCTTGGTTTGGCTATGGTGTGATTTGACAAATGAATTGAAGCGGTGGAAGGACAGGAGTTGAGGTTCACCACTCGATATAACACTATGACGCTTTAGGCCTACTGCGAAGCGGAGATATAAGCGCCAAGACCCATTCAATGGTGTTGAATGGTCAAATTTATAGTAATAGGTTCTCTGCTGGTCTGGTTACTGATTATAAGAATGATATTTAACGGCACTGATGGATACTCCTGGGGTGTAATCCTGAGGCACATAGTTCTGCTTCTGGGTATATAACGCTTTTCTATGTTCAACCGGCTAGGAATCCGTGATACATCCATGACTAGCATCCGTCACGATACTTGCATACTTCTTCAATGTCCCCCTATTATACTTCGGGGGAGGCTGCCTCCACTCCTTCCTCCTCCTGTCCAACTCCTGCTCACTGACCAAAATGTCCAAATTTCTCGTCTCAGCGTCAATGACAATCTCATCCCCATCCCTTACCAACGCAATCGGACCCCGTTCTTGAGCCTCGGGGACAATATGTCCTATCAAGAAGCCATGAGACCCTCCACTGAACCTTCCATCGGTGAGAAGTGCCACATCTTTCCCCAGTCCGGCGCCCATGATGGCACTGCTGGGTTTGAGCATCTCAGGCATGCCAGGTCCGCCCTTGGGTCCCTCGTAGCGGATAATGACGACCGTCTTCTCGCCCTTCTTGATGGCGCCTTGTTCGAGTGAAAGCACCATGTCGTCTTCCGAGTCAAATACCTTGGCTTTGCCCGTGAACCGAGTACCCTCCTTCCCAGTGATTTTACCTACGCATCCGCCTGGCGCCAGGCTGCCGCGCAGGATTTGAATATGGCCCGTCGCCTTGATGGGCGCAGTCAATGGCTTTATGATGACTTGATCCGATGGGAAATCCGGGACGTTCTCCAGATTCTTGGCCAATGTTTGGCCGGTGACGGTCATGCCCTTGCCGGTGATGACTCCTTCTCTCAAGAGATATTTCAGAAGTGATGGTGTTCCACCAATGTTGTGTAGATCGGCCATGACATACTTGCCAGACGGTTTCAGATCAGCAAGGAACGGTATCCTGTTACTGACAGCTTGGAAGTCGTCGATTTTCAAATCAATTCCCACAGAGTGAGCGATCGCTATCAAGTGTAGCACCGCATTCGTAGAGCCGCCAGTAATCATGATGACAACCATTGCATTTTCGAAAGCTTCTCTTGTGAGGATGTCTGAGGGCCGAATGTCTTCAGTTAGAAGCCTCTTGATGGCTCCGCCCGCAGCAAGACATTCGAGCATCTTGGCTTTTGACTCGGCCGGGTTCGAGGACGACCCAGGTAATGTCATGCCCATTGTCTCAATAGCCGTAGCCATCGTGTTGGCGGTGTACATGCCACCGCAAGCTCCACCTCCCGGGCATGCATTCCTTATAATGTCGTATCTCTGCTCTTCGTTGATCTCCCCTGTGATGAACTGCCCATAGGCCTGGAAAGCGGATATGATGTCGATGTCGGCATTGTCTTGCGTCTTCGCACAACCCGGCTTGATCGTCCCTCCATACACCATCAGTGATGGCCTGTTCACTCTCCCCATAGCCATGATCACCCCGGGCATGTTCTTGTCACATCCTGGTATTGATATATTCGCATCGTACCATTGCCCTCCCATGACGGTCTCGATCGAATCGGCAATCAGATCTCTTGATTGCAATGAATACCGCATGCCTTTTGTACCCATTGAGATTGCATCGCTGACGCCAACGGTGTTGAATTGGTACCCTATCAGCCCTTGTCTTTCGACTCCCTCCTTCACTTTGTGGTTGAGGTCCAGGAGATGCATGTTACAAGGATTGCCGGAATACCAGACCGACGATATACCCACTTGGGCCTTGGACATGTCTGACGGTTGGAGTCCGGTTGCATAGAGCATAGCTTGCGAGGCGCCTTGCGACTTGGGCTGTGTGACATGTTGACTGACTTTGTTCAATTGGGGACTTTGCTCGTCAGGTTTTCGACGAACGGGCGTTGTGCAAAGGTAACGAAGCCTGCAATTCGTTAGCTGGCACTGGCAGATACAGTCGGGTCAACGCACGTTGAGGTGGTGGGTCTTGGAGAGAAAGGGTGGGAGCGAAGCCCCAGAGCTTGCAATCTATTGATCGTCATCTCGATGGAGGCTTCTTCAATGATACTATGCGGTTTGCCAGGGTTTTAGGACAAGCGAGCAGATGTTGCTTTGGAGCTATTGCGGTCAATGGGTGCGCCGCTTTTGGATATGTATCGTGGAAAAGTAGACTCTGAGATCTGGTACTACTACACACCGTCGGGATTTGGCTGATCAAGTCAAAGTTACGATCGCAATGCAGTCGTAGACCAGTGGAGAGAGTATGTATGAGGACATCAAGTTAACCTCTGCTGACTAAAAAGGGCATTCAACGAGTGAATGAATCCCATTTTTACTCGCTTCCTTTCTCCAACATCCCAGTCTTTTAAGACCCTTTCTCCACAATGTCCAGCTGGTCGTCCATGGACTGCATGAAAGGAGCAACAACCAGCACCGATGGACCGCGAGGCTATACAGAGTACCCAAGCACTTAATCACTATCTGGCCTCCCAAACGCCCCCAGACTTCCACCCAACCATTCTTCCTGCGCATTGCTTGGACCACCAGGCCACGTAGATCTCGAGGCATTGAATCACACACTCAGCTACACCCCAGATCATTTTCGCACAGCCTTACTACGGCTATCTTACCAAAGCTCATCATAGCATCAGTACTCTTGCCCGCAAAATGGGAGACCACGACGCCACGATACCCAGGGGTCGAGGTATTGAAAATTGGGGTGGCCGGGACTGGAACCTCCGGAGCAAGATGAAACATTTGAGGACTGGACGTGGATGATGTATGATATGAGTTGGGAATATCAAAACTGAGACCTCTAATAATCAGCTATACATACCCGTCATCTTCTTTCTTCGCCGGTAAGCCACGCATACCAGGACGCACAACGATCCAAGTAGCAAAAGTCGCCCGCTTTCATATCAGACCTACGGCATGATAGAGAGTTGCAATCCAAGTATCAGTGGTTCGAGTAATTTGAAACAACAGCGGCTGACTGCCATGAGAGCAAAGAGTGATTCTCTCTGGGAAGCCTGAAAAGGAGTAGAATTCCTATTTCATGCAATCCGACATCCACCCTCTGATGAATAGCGAGCCTGGACTTCCCTGGACCCTCACTGTCCAAGGTAAAGGTACGAAACTATCTATCGAATCCCAGGGCATCAAAGCAGCAAATTCAAATGCGAAACAAGCAATATTCTGCACCCCATTGCAAGAAAGCGAAAGACGCCAGTGGTATAAGAAACGCTCAAGGCACGCCGGCGGATGTACCAAGCATAGCAATACAAAAGTCCATTGTAGAGTAAAAGAAAAGGTCGTGACGCCGTCATAGTAGAAACAATATTATAAGGACTCTTCAACGAACTCTTCCCCTTCACTCGTCCTCTTCCTCATCATCAATCTTCAAGCCACCTACAACAGCCATGTCTTGGCTGACCCACTCGGTGGCTTCCACCTTTTCTAGACTCCATCTCCGGCTGGCTCGGAGGAGCAAACCCTCAACAATCTTTCTTGCTCCTTCAAGTGATGCTCCCTTGTCAGAGTCCCATTCGCCATCGCTATCCGCCCATTTCACCCAACTCCATTCACATCGTGCGATGCGATGACTGGTGGGGCTTTTTCTTCTGCTGCCGGGTATTGGGTCGAATGGTAATCGGCCTTCCATGATGGCGTAGAGAAGCACTCCCAGAGCCCAGGCATCTGTAGCTCGTCCGTCATATTCCTGTCCCATGAGCACTTCGGGAGCAGCATAATCTTCGCTGCCACATCGTGTGTCCAGCATTGGTGATTCAGGGGGTTTGGGGATCCAACGGCCCAGACCGAGATCGGTGAGAGTGATGATAGGATGAGGGTGTGCCTGCCAGTCCGTAGCTCTAGATAGATCAGATGCTGACATGTTGACCAGTACATCTAGACACACTTCAATCACCATTCAGATAAATCATATGTGTGACACTCACTCTCAAGCTTGATATCCCGATGGACGATGTATTGACTGTGTAGGTGCCGAACAGCTGCTACCAGCTCCGTGAATATGCGCTGGATTAGACTTGGCACAAGAAGGTCAAGCCTCAGACTTGCTAGCTCGAACAAATCTCCACCCGGACAATAGTTGAGGATCAGCAAAGCTCGACGATCTTCGATGCTGACTGCTTTCAGATGCACGAGGGAAGGATGATGTACAGCCTTGAGGATCTCCAGCTCCCGCTTCAAGGATATCTCCACTTTCTGCTCATCAGCACCTCCAGCCGGGCCCTGTTCACAGATTTTGACGGCTACCAGAGACTTCGGCTCAAGACCATGTTCATCGACCAAGGAATGACCGGTGATTGAAGCACGCCTGACGTCTTGGCTCGTGGCTAGCATGACCGTACTGAATGTTCCCTTACCCAGCTGACGGACAGCCCGCCAAGACTTCAGCTTGCCAGTCTGGACGGTTCGAGCGCTGTATGTCAATGCAAGTGGCTCGTTCTGGACCGGAGGACTCAACGATCGATTCACAAGTTCGCTACTGTCATCTTTCGCTTGATCACTTCGAGGAGGTGTGGGTGGCTTCGGTATGGGTAGAGCGATACCTCGTTGGACAGCCAGGTACTCTTCTCGGTGCATGGGTTGCTCGGGCGGTGAGCGTGGCACGGCGCTCATGGGAGCGATCGTCCCAGAGACGGCGATATTCCGGGTTCGAGGTATCGGTATGCCCTCGGGAACATAGTCACTGAGGCTTCGGTTCCTTGCATGACTTGCCGCGTTGATCTTCATGACTTCGGGATCGATGCGCAATGGGGTCCTACGCTTCTTTGGCGAATTACGAACGGAAACGACTGGTTCGCCATCCTCACCAACTTCTTCAGCAATGTCTGCAACTCCCGAGGCCGCGCCGTCACTTTCCGCTTGTTCGAAAGCAGTGTTCCAAGGGTTTGGGGAGCCGAGGACAGCCATGGGAGAGGGCAACGGCGTCATGTCAACTAGCGGTCCAACGCCGGGCGATGAGAAGGCAGAGCTCGGAGACAGGGAACCTGCGCGATGCCTTGAAGCGGAGAGCACTGATCGTGAGCTGCCGCTTCGAGAGGGCAAACCGATGGAGGATGAAGCTTGGTATATGGGTATTTCGGTATCTTTGGCAGGCGATGTTGGTAGGTTGATCGACTTGTTCCGCTTTGGTCTACTGTCAAGATTGAGTTGTGCTTGAAGGCCCAGTCCGGCACTGAGTAGACTTGGAGGCTGTGAGGATACTATCGTCGGATGCGCTTGTGAAGGAGCGGTATCAAGAGGATGGAGAGAGGCATTGTACTGGAATGGCGGCGATATGGAAGGTCCATGGCTGGAACTTGGTGAGTCAGTCGTTCCTGCATCTATCTGCTCATGACGGGTCTCTGTGTGTGACATCAAACCGTGGGAGTGTCGAAGTGGATCTGACCCAACAGCGGGGGTCGATAGATTAGTAGCTGCAGAGGTCATTGGCGGAACGTGTCACCAGAATTGGCGTGCGCATGTTCTCGTGAGGACGCCCTCAGCAGAGGAGGAGGTCCTTGAGCGGAGTTGAGTGTTGAGTGAACGGAATGAATGGGCGGCTGGCTCAGCTCAGCTTCCATGGGTTTTAGTTCTAGACCGTACCGGCGCCAAGAATTGGAATCCGGGCGACTGCATTGGTCGACAGATCATTTTGGTTTCTTTACCTTACCCGAGATCGACTAAGCTCTTTGCGGCCTTTCTTCATCTCGACTTTGCCGAATCAAGTCGATCCGTTGAGCTTATCGTCTGCCACGAGGTGTTTCAAAATTGGGACGCGCTCGAACGCGCTGTGCTACCATGGACTGGTAGAATCAGATCGGAAACAATTTGCAAAACATCTCCACCATCAGTCAACTTTTACCAACAAGTACTCCGCCACCATCTTTCATGCTCTCAGCACTGTAAGCGATTGCTATGCGGAATCACTGAACAATCAGATCGAACTAGCAGTACGAGAGGACAATTGTCAGCGTACTGCACAGTCATCGCATGCATCGCCGTTGCACTCTGACCGACCTCTATTAGTATTCAAGAAAGGTAATAAAGTTCTGATCAAAACGTTTTCCTGACGATCGAGTGAGCGTAATTTCCATGACTCTTCAACTTGGCTTTCCCAGTGACCCAGCAAGACACCTGTTGCATTTGAGGTGCAACAGAAATGCTGCAAAATACCAGCGTGCGTCGAGAAGAAGCAACTTAAGCATAATTAAACCTAATCAGCATCGCGATGCCAAATTGACTATACGCACGACGTGGGACTATGTCCCTATTCAGGTTAGCTGTCATGCAGGGCCCAACGTTCACACAGCCTCGGCATGATGCATAGAGAGGGTGAACCCGCCTGAAACTGTTTGATCAAGCAAAACCACGCATCGGGTGAGCCGCTGGTAAATTAATATGGACCGCCCGCTTTTGCTACTTAATAATTTCTGTATTATTATTATCTACCGCAGATGCAGTTGTCTGTACGGAGGATGACACCAATAGTCTTCACCACGTGCTAGAAGCCGCCCGTAGCCTACGGTCGCCCGGACTACCTGGAGACCCCGCCTAGATTGCTAGCATGTGGCGAGGACTTGCGGTGTGCGCTGCCGTTTCTTTATGACCACCTTGAAAAAAGACTCTAAGAAGTCGAAGTAATTGCCTGTAATACGTGTACTCTTTCATCAAATATGTATACTAAAGATGTTTTTCATCTACGTCCTGCAATATAATGTTAAGATGTACGCGTGAAGTTTTCCCAATGGAATAAATTCTGAACCAAATACTTGCTTCCGGATATCATACAACATCAATCATCTTACAACAAGACTGATACATGGCATTCGCAAGCTTCACACCAAATCACGCGTCCGGAAATCTTCGACATCCCAAACCCAGGGAATACTCGCAAGGGATCCTCATCATCTTATCTGAGACCGTCGCTGCTTTCTCTTTCTGGGGGGATTTCGACAACGATTGGTGCCACCGGTACACCGAGTCCACCCACTATAATCGCACTGACATCCCCAAAGTATCCCGGCGGTCCGACCAAGAATCCAGGATCCAGTATGGGGTTAGGATGAATCGACACATTTTTCGGGGCCACGAAACCCTTTTCGCCCGCCTTGGAACCATTTGCCGGCGGTGGCGGGAATTCAATGAGAACGCCCCTGACACCAGCCTGCATACCTTTCTTAGCACTCCTCCCAATGTTGAGGAGCATACACTCAATGGTGATGTTCTGGAAACCTTGTACGCATGTTGAGTAGTCGAACTCCAGGAGGTTGGACCTCCCCAAGCCAACGAGGTGGGCCTGGCATGCCTCAGGGTCGTCGGCGCTGTTGTTCGGGCCGATGGCGGTGTAGGTGGCGTATACCATTGGGGGATCCTTAAGCGGGGCTAACGAGCAGAGAGCGTTGATAGCGACGTCGCAATTGGGCTGGACCTTGACGGAGGCAGTCTTACCAAAGGTGTCGTAAAGTTGTGCATTTTCGCTAACGCAGGTACTATTTCCGCGGACGAAGGGCACGGCCGGGTATGCTTGGCCGAGACCGAGAGTGACGAACTCGAGAGAGAAGATGAGTCGGAAGAGGCTGGAGCGGTATAAGTTGCACATGGTTGCAAGTCTTCGACGGTGTTAGGGAATAGGGGCGTTGATGAAAGTGTCGCGACGACAGTCGTACTGTACTGTAGAGACCGAACGGACCAGGACCGATCCTTATCAGAATTTCCGACACCCTTTTCTCTCGGCGGAATGAGCGCGACCTTTTGTATCCCTGTGGATCACCCTGAGACCGCTCCCTGGTATGCGCCGGGTCGGATCTCAAACCGTCAATGCAAGCGCATATCGCATCAAAAGCCGCACTACCTTAGCTGGGTGAGGCCCTGCCAAGGACGAAACGTTGTGTGCGCCGGAGTTTTTCAATTGAAACGACTATATATAGGCAGTGTTTGGTCCATACGGGGACTTCCCCTGACCATCCGATATGGAGAACATCTAAGACTGTTGATACTGTTAAGACATTTTGCTTTGCCGGGCGTTGCTCCTGGCGGACAGAGAACAGGCAACAGCGATGGCAGAGAAGTAGACTATGGAGATGCTTGGTGCGAAGGATTAATTGACCATTAACCCTTTTTAATATTTTTAACCACGCCGGATGTAGAGAGCTGTAAATGAACGGTCGCGGTACGCTTGGCACTTCACGGAAAAGCCGATCAAGTGCGATGGTGTTCAGATGACTGAAGTACCTCCCAGGCGTTTGCGATTGCTGACAATGCAAGATGATGCTATAGACAGAGAGCGTCAAAGGCACAACGCATCCTAACCGCGTGTCTGTGATGAAAATCCTATTACTTTCGGGTTGCTCATTGCACTGCATTGCATCATCACATAAGGACAAGACGGTTCCTGTACAAGCAGCTAGAAAATACATCATGGCTGGGTGGGAACAGTGGCTCTGTCCAGGTGTTGGGTTGCTGTTGTCGTAATGCGGATGTTGTGATGTGAACTCAAGGATGCTGTAGAGGTCCCCCGAATGATATCATTGGCCCTGGTGTTGGGGTAGCTTTTGGGCAGTCGCTGCTATTGTAAATAATGCTGATGTCTCCGTCTTTGAGATAATCGACTTAACGAAGAGATTCGCTCAAGACGCGTTCGCAGCTTCTCAGTCGGCTCTTGGTATTCTGAAACAATGCCTCTTTACGAGGAAACGAGCTCGCTCCATGGGTCCGTTTGCCCTGTCCGTTCTGGATGCTTTTCCATGTGATGATAATCGTCTTTTGATGGGTGAAAGGAAACAGAAATCCTTCAGATGCGTGTTCTGTCATGTCACAGAGAAATCGCTATGCGAGGCGCACAGCAGCCGTTGCCTCATTGAAAGATATCGTTCTATCGATCGCTCGGATGTCCGGTGTAGACGGACAAATACAAGTGACTCTTGCGAGGGGAACTTATTGACTGGAGGGCCGAGGGAAGAGGCTAGCAGATGAAGGGATAACACTACGGTCGTAGCTGGACTGCTTTGGAAGACAAAAGTGAAAATTGTGGTCAATTGTGATTTTCTGCCCCTAGGGGTCGGTTTGGTGGAGACGTGTGTGATGCTTGGCTGAAAGAGGCTTTGGCTCGCCGTTCTCTACAGTAGTCAGGGTGGGTGGTGAAGAGATTCCTTTGGCTCGAAGCGCCCTTCCATTATGGGAACGAGGCGGTATGTCTCTATTTTCGCACAGCAGCCCGTGCAAGATTTTGTGAGTATCATACAAGAACAGTGGTAGCTCCATAAGTTGCGAGATATTGTCCACGTCACAATGAGGTAGACTCGGTGAGCTTACCCTTAATGAACGCTATACAAAGTGTCGATGATCTCATATGCTACCAGAAGTCATTGTCATTATTGGTCCCCGGCACTGGATGGCCTTGGCCTTGGCCAGTGTAAGATGCGAATGCTTGTTGAAATTCATTCGCTATTGCGATGCGGTAAGAAAATATCAGTAAAAGCACTCAACAGATTCAGCAGGCATCTAGGTACTGACAGTAATGTGTCATTTGGCCACATTGACTTTGAGCTTGCTTCTCGACGGCTTCGGGGAGCCTATTATAGTCAGATACTGCTAACATCATGTTTCAGTCAAGCTGCAGTGAATTCCACATACCAATGCTGAAATCTCTTGATTCGGTTTCGATCCTGCGTTGATACGATTAAATTTAGAGTCTGGGAAAAAGGAAGCGAATAAGCGGCTTACTGTTGGATGAGTCGAAAGAAATTGAGGCGTGGCGGATTTGTTTGCTTTCGCCATGCGGTTCCATCTGCCTTGAATCAGCATCGGTTCTATGTTCATGTCATCTACGAACACTTTGAGAGCTTCTTCAGGATTGTAGCAGCTTTGTGCCATCATGACTGCTGTCCTGTTAGAAGGAGCGTCGAGAATAATATCCGATCTTAAGATAGTTGCATACGCAGTCCCAGGTAATCGGCCTCCGTCTGATAACAGCCGATCAGCAAAAGGAATACTCGCGGCGGCTACGACTGTCGTACCTCTTGTGCTCTCGAGTTAGGAAGCTCGAGCCCGTAGCTCAGGACAATTTGGGTCAGTTGTGCTGAATTATCAATGAAAAACGTGACAAGTCCAAGGATTAGAGTCATGAGATAAGGCAAGCTTGCATTCTCCTGAGCATGGTGAGCGACATTGTGCGCAATCTCATGGCCCAGAATTGACGCGAGACCGTCTTCATTATTGCAGAAGGGCATGATGCCGCTGAAGACGAAGATCTTATTCCTATAATATTGTTCGTTTAGAAATGTTACTTGCCACATCGGTCATTAAACATGAAGGTACGGGGCACGCTTACCCCGGTATCACAAAAGCGTTGAGCTCCTCGTCGTCGTCAATTACGTGGAACTCGACATCTCCCTTCAGGCCACTGTTAGGCAACAATCTCTCCAGCACTCGGCCAACCATCTTATGTCTCGGATCGTCAGGCCTAAGTATCTGGTCATGATAGTCTTGCATCACGTGCTGGTATGAGGTTCTGCCGAGCTCGGCCTCGTACTCTTCGCTGACGCACACGAAACGCCATCGACCGGTTACTGGAGCTCTTTCCATGTTGCTCCCGATCCATACCACGACGCAACCGCTAACCAAAGTGACGCCAACGCGAAACTGTTGAGACGTACTCCATAAGTCGCGGGTTTCGCGAAAGCGATGGTAGTTGGGACGATGGGAACTGTACTGCCGACATGGCACTGAAGAGCAGGGAATAGGTTTCCATCGAGATACGCCAGGCGGAGGCGGCAGAGACTTGATAAGGGAAGGTTTTAGAAGTGAACGGGTGATTGGACGGCGGCAAAACATGGTGGAAAGAGGTGATAGTACGAACAGCCTTTCATGAGATTGATCGAGCCGTCAAACAAGCCATAGCGGTCTTGAGAGTAGTCGGTGATAGCAACCTGCGAGAACCTACATGCAGGGAATTGCACTTTAGATGCAGCTGATCCATTGCGGAAGATTTTTGCATGCAAGGAGGCAAGGTGTCGGTCGCCTCGGCTACAATCTTATAATATGTCGGCAAAATCGGGGTGTTTTCTTGGCATCGGCTCAACGGTTGCAAGTTCAGTTCACGGCATATAGACTGAAATCAAGTCGAAGTTTCGGTATATACATGGAACTGACGGGAGCATCAAGCTAGCATAGACAAAGTGTGTGTCCTACATATGGCCATGATGATCCACAACAGAAGAGACATGTCGCACCATCAGCCCCGACGAATGATAGAAGCACCGAAGGTACCCCCGGTACCACGATCTATAAGTTCAATTGCGTCTCCGGTGTTCGAGGGGTCAAAGTTGCCACCATCCGTGATTCTGGTAGCTGCATGTTGAGGAGGGAGTGAGCGGTACCTCGCCAGTATGATGAAAGCGCTTGCGAAGAGTAGGCCACTGTCGGGAACAGTGAGCTCGTAGGCCATCACAGGAAGGAGGGCGTGTCCCACCACTCGAGCACCGTGAATATGACGGCTGGCGTCCACGTCTTGAAAGGTGGTGGAGCGAAGAGCTTCTGAAAGTTGGTCGTTTTTCGGTGGAACGAAGCCGCAAAAGAAGCGCACCAAAGAGCTCCTATGAATAGGTCGACAGTGATGCGAATCAGAAGATGAAGGAGCCGTTTGATTCTGCCAGGGCCAATTGCAGGGTGGATGATGGGGTCGAAGTGAGTGAGATAAACGGCGAAGTTGACGAAGGTCAATGTCGCGGCAGTCGCTGTAAGGATATCAGAGGACCGACACCTCGAGGTAGGAATCAACGTCTTACCACCCAAGGCAGCAGCCATCTCGATGCTCTCGTACGTCCAGCGGCCACTGTCGGCACAGGTGATGGCGATAGTCACGACGTAAGCTACATTGGTGAGTAGTTGAAGGATGCGGATAAGAAGAAACTTCCTGTCCCAGCCTGGGCGGTGTAGAGATGCTTTCGACCCGACTGAATCCATCTGGCGGACAAGTTCAAGTGCGTGGAAAGACAAAATTCAAGTTGATGACACTTGACATAAGTGAATGTGTAGGCGTGACGTTGATGCCCTGGCTGGTATGGTCCGAGTAGATGATCATCTGGGCATTGATTTCGAGACCATCGCGGTGAGCTTGTTGTAGTGACAATGATCGCAGTGATGTCCGTGTAATGGGTGTTCAGCAATCTGGATCATGCCCAATGGCTCCTTCTAATTTCGCACGGCAGTCAACAGAAATGTTGTGGTGTGGATCCCACCTTTTTTCTCAAGATTGAGTGCATCGCAGTTGCCGCAGGCTTATTGCCCGGGCTAAATCTTTTGCAAGTAAACACGGGTCTACACGATTCGCTCAAAGCTTGAGTTTTACATGGGTTACATTCGCTGAGGATATATGGATCAGGGGAGCTTGCTGGAGTCTGATGAGAGAGTAAATGTGACGAACACAAGGTGTCTGTTATCTGGGCTTGGCTACAATCTTCAACAGGAGACGATTTGACGCGAGAGTCAAACACATCGAAATCTCTCTCTTGATGGGAGGAGCTGGAAAAGGAGTCGCCAAAAAGGGGGTGCAGGGTACTTTGGCTTCGGTGACCGATCGTGCCCCCCTCGGGTCGCCCAGCTTTTACTTTTTTCAATAGCATCATCTCCTCGCTGCTGGCGCTGTTCCGGTGCCGATGCTGCTGGTGTCATCTCTGGCCTGTCCACAATTCATGTTAGACATAGTGTAATTCATATACAGTATCTTGGCCCAGACCAAATGCACAGTAGCATTGTGTTGTGCTTCAAGTGAAGTCTGCGCCATTATTAACAGGCCAGGGGGGGTCAATTCGTGAGACGCCACATCCAACCGCGCCGACGGTGCCGCTCCATGAACATCAACGGTGCAATTACCCGCGACACTACCTTACCATCAGGAGCAGCAAGTGCAACCCTGAATTTTGCGGCGACTGTACCGCTCCATCAACAATCAAAAGTGCGTTTGAAGAAGGCACCAAAGCCTGCTGTGGAATCTGGTGCACCGCTGTTATCAGGCCCAAGCTGCGCTGAAGGTTTGCCGGTAGCATCACAAGGACTGAGAGCTGAGACAGTCAGAAGACGTTCTTTCACTGCTCTTGGCGCCCCTGGACAAGGTCACCACTTCAACCCAGCTGATGGGCGATGGATTTCCATTCAAGAAACGTAAGACCGCCCTCAATCGATTCAGAAAATGAACGGCCAACCTTCAGTCGCATCCCGCCGCCATCGGTCGCGCTTGGCCATCGCTCTTCTCGACGGAAAGGCACAGGACAACATGGCCAAAGTGTCCATCCAAATCCTCCGCTGACGCCCAACGCCGCTCCTCCACCTGCCATGCCTCAAGCTATCCCCAATCCTCTGCTGCCTTCTGCACCTGCCTCACCTCCAACGCCTGCTCCCAGCCCCACACCTCATCAAAGATCCGCTGCATGGCATGAAGGCGACGACGAGGTTGAAGATCCTGTTCTAAGAAATGCAAGATTTGTATTTGGTAGCCTAGCTATGGCGTCGAAAGAAGTATGGTTGACGTCTTTGGTGGACTTGTGCGACAACCAGACTCTGGGATTTCTGCACCGGCTGGTGGGCCCAAGGCTAAAAAAGGACCCGTTCAAAGTGCTACCTGATGAGCTCTGTCTTAGGGTGGGCATTTGCTTTTTTCCTCCGGGAGAGTGTCGTCACGTAACTGATCAAATATCTTCTAGGTTCTTGAATACGTCGATGATCCGAAAACCTTTGTCCGCGCCTCGTCGGTCTCGAAGCGCTGGAGAGAGCTTGTGAGTGATGATCAGGCGTGGAAGACTCTATGCGAGAAACACGAATATCGTCGCATGTCTACGGAATCCATAGGGTCAAGCTTCACGAACAATACTCCCACCTCGGCTACCCAAGCCCAATGGGGTACATTCCCACGTTCAGTCTCCCCTGTCCGAGTGAAGGACAGTATGACCTCGATAGACGAAAATTCAGACAATATCGGTCATCTCTCGGGCACGCTGCCTCCGCGGAAGGCAAAGCGACCTCGGCCCAAATCTACCCATCGTTCACACTTCAAACACCGATACATGGTCGAGTCGGCTTGGAGAAAAGGGGGTCGAATGAAGGCGAAACACATTACACCTGATCAAGGCGTCGTAACAAGCTTGCATCTAACCAAGAAGTACATCATCGTTGCTCTAGATAATGCCAAGATACACGTCTTCGACACTCAAGGCGAACATCTCAGAACACTTCAAGGTCATATGATGGGTGTTTGGGCTATGGTTCCATGGGAAGACACCTTGGTCAGTGGAGGATGCGACAGAGATGTGAGGGTGTGGAACATGGCGACTGGGTAAGACGCAATAGTCTACGTCGACAACATATGCGGCTGCTGATGTCTCGCCCGCAGTGCAAGCGTCCATACGTTACGTGGGCATACTTCTACAGTCCGTTGCCTGAAGATGGCCAACTCTAGGATAGCTATTTCGGGCTCGAGAGACACCACTCTGCGCGTCTGGGATCTTGTGTCTGGTACTTGCGCTAATGTACTAATTGGTCATCAAGCCAGCGTCCGCTGTCTAGCAATCCATGACGATATGGTCGTATCCGGCAGCTATGACACTACCGCGAAAATCTGGAGCATCACAAGCGGTCAGTGCCTTCGAACACTGCAGGGACATTTCAGTCAGATCTATGCAATTGCATTTGACGGGCAGAAAGTTGCAACCGGGAGCTTAGATACAAGTGTTCGGATATGGAATCCATACGACGGGTGAGTCTTGGTGTGTTTTGGGGTCGATCCGCATTGGCTGATTGGATGTTGCAGCAATTGTCTGGCCATTCTCCAGGGTCACACATCACTAGTAGGGCAACTGCAAATGCGCAATTCCACCCTAGTAACTGGGGGTTCGGATGGCTCTGTCCGTGTTTGGTCACTGAACACGTACACCCCGATCCACCGTCTTGCTGCGCACGACAACAGTGTCACGTCGCTCCAATTCGACGATCTTCGTATCGTTAGCGGCGGCAGCGATGGCCGCGTGAAGATATGGGACTTGGAGACAGGAACCCTTATCCGCGAGCTGAGTCAACCGGCTGAAGCAGTTTGGAGAGTTGCATTTGAAAGCGAAAGGTGTGTCGTCATGGCAAGCCGGACTACCCGGACGATAATGGAAGTCTGGGACTTCACACCACCGGCAGAGGACGATGAAAGATCAGGCCGGAGGGTGACTGCATCTACCGCTGGATGGATCATGCCACCTAACGAAGTCTTGACAGGAGAAACAAACGTGGCTGCGGATCAGACGATTGCATGGTTAGACGATGACAATATGGACCGCATCGCCCCGAAAGAAAATGAGGATATGATGGATGCGGAGATTGAAGATGACGACGAGGATATGACCCAGGATGAGCAAATCACATAAGCAGGCTTATTGCGGTGTTCAGCCCGTCTACTTATACGACTGACAGCACATGACCAAGATACATGAACGAGAATCAAAAAGAGGATACGCCAGGCACTCTTGACGCTGTGCCAGTACCATCATTATATCCACAAATATACTTCGCCCGTTTTTGGCAGTGCTAGTTGTAGTGGTTAGAAGCATTGGAAGACGATGTGTACCAATGACGTTTCCATTACGCACAGTTGCTTTATGATTCAGAAGTAAGGACCACTTGGTCAGTATATTCATTTGCTTTCCCATCTACCGCGATGTATGCCGCAAGACTTGCTTTCCAGATCAACCCGGGATGCACACACATCTCCCTCCTCACTCCGTCTCCCTCACCACTTTGTCCATCGCCTTGGCAATATACTCCACATTCCCTGTATTCGCCCCCGCCATACTGATCCGCCCATTCTTCGTCATGTAGATATGCGCATCCTCCCGAATCTTCAACACCTGCTTCTCGCTCAGTCCCGTAAAACTGAACATCCCAATCTGTTCCGTGATATGCTTCCAACTCCCCTCCTTCCCATTCAACTCTTCAAGCTTCCCCCGCAACGCTTTCCGCATGTCGATGATACGGCCACTCATCGTGCAGAGATTCGCTTCCCATTCTTTGAAGAGTTCCGGGTCGTTGAGCACCAGACTGGCGATGCGAGCGCCGTACGCAGGTGGGTTGCTGATTTCACTGCGTTGAAGGATCGCAAGCTGCGATGCTATTCTACCGATAGTGTTTTGGGCATCGGGGCCCGGTCCCGTGACAAAATGGAAAGCACCGGCTCGTTCGCCGTAGAGACCGAAATTCTTGGCGAAGGATTGCGCGATGCAGAGTTCGAAGCCCTGCTCGACGAAGTAGCGGACGGCCCAGGCGTCGTTTTCGAGATCGCCCGAGGCGAAACCCTGGTATGCGCAGTCGAAGAAGGGGAAGTGGGATTTTGCGCGGATGACTTTGGCGATGTCGGCCCATTGGGCGTGGGTGAGGTCGACGCCGGTGGGGTTGTGGGCACAGGCGTGCAGGAGGATGATGCTGCCTTCGGGGGCGGATTCGATGGTGGAGCGCATGCCGTCGTAGTCGAGGCCTTTGGTTTGCGGGGAGAAGTAGGGGTAGGATTTGATGGGGAGGTTGACGTTTGAGAAGATTTGGTTGTGGTTGGCCCAGGTTGGGGAGGAGAAGTAGATGGGTTGGTCGTTGGGGCGGAGGTAGAATTTGGAGAGGAAAAGACCGCCGAGGTGGACGGCGCCGGTGCCGGAGATGGTTTGGAAGGAGGCGACCTGGTGGGTTGTTAGGGGTGGATGGATTTGGGGTGGGCATGGAAAGTGCAGACTCTTTTGTCTTTGATAGCAGGGCTTTCGGCACCTAGCATGAGCTTCTGGGCTGCTGAAGTGAATTCTGCCAAGCCAGCAATTGGGAGATATTCATGGTTGAGGTTGGGGTCTTTCTGTAGGATTGCCTCTGCCTTGATATCCCATCAGCAAAAGCCTCGGCGCTCAGCGTGGTCGATTCTACCTTCTTGACGACAGGCAGCACCCATGGTTTGGCATTGTCATCTCGATATGCTCCGATTCCCAGATCGACCTTTTTCTCGAATGTATCCTTGCGGTACGCCGCCATCAACCCAAAGAGCGGGTCTTCGGGTGCTTGAGGAACATTGTCCGAGCTGAATACGGTGGGATTAGAACCCTCCATGTGAGCTTTGATGCTAGCGAGCCTTCTCTCTGGTTTCGTTGTCTCTGTAGGGATAGGGGATGAGGATGGTGTTGGAGACATCGGGCATGTCTGCATGAATCGAGAGCTTGGCTTGGTTCCCGTATCGATAAGGCAATCGCCTGGAACTTTATATTCCCGTTCAAGCCGAGGTTCAGATCCCCATTGCATTCGTCACTTGCTCTACTGACGAACCTTGTCGTATCACATGCTACGCAATTCCAGCATTCATCCAAGCATTTATCCATCGAGTCTCTGCTGTGCGACGGAGTAAAGACTTGGGAGGGACTCGAGGTCATTATGCTACATCCAGCCTAGCGCAGCTGTCATCGAGATCTCGGAATGATTGGATACTAGGCGTTGCTCGACAGCTCGACTTCATCTCTTGGCGCGTTTCCCAGGCGTCAACTGACACGTTCCGATGACTCTTTATGGAGAGGTCGAGGATGGTTTGTTGATCATGTAGAGTCGCTCTCCTTCCCTTCCTCATCTCTGACTGTTCTCAATCTGTGTTTTCGCAATGTCCAAGACTACGTTAGCCATCATAGCTGGAGTCTCTGCCGCTGCAGGTTCAGCAGCTACCGCCGCACTCTATGCATCACGGTCACAGCGCAAAGACTCCCCTTCGCCTACAGTAACATCTACACCGACTTCAACCTACCCATCACCATCACCGCCAGCTCCTCTACCTATACCGCTCCGCAAAGATCTCACTCCCCCAGTCAACCCGACAGGAGTCTTCCAGTATGGCTTTCCTGGTCCGGTCAACGACCTTCACCCTACACTCTCGACGACCTCGAGTTTCGATCGGCGAACAAGGAATCCCGCCTGGGTAGCTGAACACATCACATCCGCCTCTATCAACGCCAACAATGCCGATAGAAGACACTCTGTCTTCGTCGAAGACGAAACAGTTCCCGAGAAGTTCCGCGCCAGGCTGCACGACTATTTCCGCTCCGGCTATGATCGCGGGCACCAAGTTCCTGCTGCAGATGCCAAATGGAGTCAGGATGCCCTAGACAAGACTTTCCTTCTTACCAACATGTGCCCCCAGGTAGGCGAAGGCTTCAACCGGGATTACTGGGCGCATTTCGAGGACTTTTGCCGAAGGCTGACCAACCATTATCCTTCCGTTCGCATTGTCACGGGCCCATTGTACCTTCCGAAGAGGGACCACGAGGATGGGAAATGGCGCGTTTCGTACGAAGTCATTGGCAACCCTCCGAATGTGTCTGTACCCACACATTTCTACAAAGTCATCTTTGCAGAAGATGGCAAGACCGGAGGGGATGTTTCACTAGGTGCTTTCGTGCTGCCGAATGCCAGGATCGACAACGATAAACCATTGCAAAGTTTTGAAGTTCCGATCGAGGCTATCGAAAGGGCCAGCGGGCTAGAATTTGCAGGCAAACTGCCAGCGCAGAGGAGGAAGAGGCTATGCGAGCAAGTCACTTGTTCGTTACTTGTCAGGGACTATGCGGACAGGCAGAAGAACCTCATGGGATCACCTCCGCCGAAGAAGTCAGGGGCTGGACCAACGCCAACGTGAATGGAGGCGCCTTGATTGCGGTGGGCTGGTGTGAATCTGCATTATGAGTGTTTGGATATGTTTGGTGTCTTTGCGTGTACTGCGAGCGCTTCAGGTAGCATTGCATAGCGATGGAAGTTCAGGGTTTAGTACTTTGATGCTTCGCATTGGGGTTTCGTTGCCTGGAAGAGGTTGGAAACTGTATTGAGGGGTGATTATAGTTGATAGGCCCCTATATACCGTCTCTGGAGCGTGTATGGTTTTTCCCAACACAACAAATAGCGCCACCCATATGCTTTTACAGATATACATCGTCTTGCCGCCTGTATAATGCTCGATGGTGATTTCCCCATAATGTCAGCCATTTCGCAGCTTCCCTTCCTCCTCACGGTACTAATACCGGCCTCAGATACCTCATACCCCCAACCCGTCAAAACCCCCTCCACCCGCTTGCCCCGCCGTTTTCTGTATCTGCGCAATATACACCCTGCTGACTGTGTTCCACATGCCCATGTATTTCTCCAGGCATGATGATAGGCAGCTTTCCTCCTTTCTTGAAAGCGATGTACCGGGGGAGGGGATGCATTTGTCGAAACAGTGGCCGTTGAGTTTCTGTGAGGTGTTGTGTCAATGAATGGGAGGGAAAGGCGGAAGGGGAAACGGGAGAATTACGTTGATGAGGGCGCGGGCGTTGTTGAGGGCGGCTTCTTGTCGGATTTGATTCATGACTTGCGTTTTGGGGTCGGAGGATGTGTTGTTGAGATCCATGGTGGCGGAGCTTTATTGTGAATGTCGAGATGGAAGTAGCAGGAGGGATTTTAGTCGCGAAGGTAAAGGAAGACTCTGAGATACTGATCCAAGCTTTTACTGCTGTTAGCAGTTTTTCGTTGACGTCGATATCAAAAGTTCTGGTCCAGGTGCTGATTGGGCGACAGCTTCAAGGGGAGCCGGCGCCTGGAGCTTTAGTCTGAAACAGCCGAGGATGCAGCCTCTTGATGACAAGTTTCGATCTTTGGTTCGAAGCACGTGTTACTTTACATCTTGATTTCTGAGACCGCAATTACACACACAACGGCGGCTAGGGTGTTTTTCTTTTAGGTCGCGATGCGGTCTCTGTTGTTTTGGCTGCTGGCGGCGTCCGTAGGCGTACAGGCTGCTGTTGAGGCAGAACGGGGTTCAGTACGGACGATACCTGTACGTTATGGTAGCCGGAACATATCATGAACTGCGCACTGACATGCAATTTGCAGTTGCGGTCACACAGCCTGTCAGCGGTCAGTACTCCTAGATGATCAGACTTTTGGGATATTTCGAGATTGACGATTCGGCAGCCATTCTTGGACTCTGATATGCAAAGTCGATTCTACGATTTTGGAGGAGATACCATAATACGAGCAGACCAGTATGCAGTACCTCGGTCTTCAAACAAAGGCAGATGTTGAAGTTGCATTGGCAGATACGTACGCCTCACGTCAGATCGCCAGGCACAGGAAGGCTGGCTCTTTTCTCGGTTACCACTCACGGCAACGAATTGGGAGGTCCATCTCCATTTATCCTTCTATAGACTGGCGCTCCGAGCTGACATACTTGCAGATCGAAGTTGAGTTCAAGATCCACGGCCAAGGCAATCTCCACGGCGATGGCATGGCCATCTGGCTTACCAAACAACGGGGCACCACCGGCCCTGTCTTCGGTTCAGCCGACCAATTCGAAGGCCTCGGTGTCTTCATCGATACATACAAAAACCAAAGACCAGGTGTCGTGTTCCCTTATGTAATGGCCATGGTGGGAAATACTTCTGTGACATACGACAAGGATCATGATGGCAAAGATAACGAGATCGCTGGTTGCTCCGTACGTTCATATCGCATCGCTTCCGCGACTCTATATCATTGACACCAGTATCTTGTGACTGACGATCTCCAACAGGCTCGCGGCATCCGCACCTCCTCCAACCCCACCAAAATCCGTCTCACCTACTTCCAAGAGAAATCCCTAAAAGTCGACCTCCTCTACAAATCCGAAAATGAATGGACCGAATGCTTCGAAACCGGTCCTCTCACCCTCCCCTCCGTCGCCTACCTGGGCTTCTCCGCCGAAACGGGCGAATTGAGTGATAATCACGACATCATCTCCGTCACTACAAGCAATAAGTACATCAACAAGGGATATAACGAGCAAGGGACTCTTACGCCGGCAGATAATGGTAAGGGCAAGGAGGGGAAGGGGAGGGGTAAACAGTTCAATCGGCAAAGGGAAGGAGGGAGCTGGAAGTGGTTTTTCTTCAAGGTGTTCGTGTTTTTTGGGTTGTTGGGGGGTGGGTATGTGGGATGGACGATGTACAGGGCGAGTCAGAGGGGGAGGTTTTGAGTTTGAAGAATCGCAACATGGAAAGCATGGTATATACGGGGAACCAAGCATCACCGTACATACCCAGGTTCAAAGACGTCCGTATATGTGTGCATTTCTCGCCTATTTCTGTCTCTCTCTTTGTGATCTACTACTGTTACACGGTCGGTCATCTCATATCTTCTCTTCCTCATACCACCTCATGTCCTCTCAATCCCAATCATACCACCCACATGCCCTCCCTCAATTCATTTCAACAATCCCATCACCTGGTCTCCCAACCCAGTCATCCCCAACGCCGACACGAAAGCCCCACCCAGCAACCCGAGTGTTCCCAAATAGAAGATCCTGCTCCCAGTCCCCCTCCCTTTTCCTTCCGCCTGGTTCGGATCCGTATACCCCCTCGCATACACGACCCGCCCCACACACCACAGGACCCCCATCGCGGAGCTGAAGAGCGGGAATTTCAGACCCGAGATCAGAAGCGTGGTTAGGAATTGGGGTTGGTGCTATTAGTCCACCACGACGGTCAGCCATCATATACATGTCACCCTTGACTTTTCCCCCCCATCTTCCCTTTTCGTTCATGGTGGAGGGGGAATAATGCGGAATGGGCGAGGAATGGGTGGGGCACACGCAAAGAGGGAGAAAATACCTCGAGGAAAGTAACATGGCTCCGCTGCGCGCAATTGAATAAATAGTGCGCTTTGCTTTCTTTTGCCTGCTCGGGGGTGGCGTAGGCGATTGGGTAGGGGACTTTGGCCGCTTTGCGGTGGCGGCTTGTGTGCGGGAGGTGCCAGTAGCCGACGAGGGTGGAGAGGTAGGCCGTTAGGAGGACGTAGCTGTTGATGGGGTGGGTTAGTTAATCTGGCTGGGTTTTGGAGGTGTTGATTGTGGGGTGAGGAGAGGGAGGGAGGTACCCACCCGTATTCGGTGGGGATGGTGATCTGGGTGGACATTTTGGGGGATGTGGATTGGGAGGTTGAGATTGATGTGAATGGGAAGATCAGTGAGGTTGGATTGTGACGACTGGGATGCAACGGCTTTATGTCAATTGACGCGAGGCAGCAATGATCAATCTTCAGGGGTCCTCCGGATAGCGGGACGACGCGTTCCCGAGGTGTCAGGATAGGGGTATATGGCTTGGCATCTCGATTGGGATTCGGTCCAATTCATGTCACCGGCCGCGTTTGTCTGGAATCTTCCATTTGCAATATCAGGCGAGAAATCTGTAATCTATATTCGGAGATCGAAATTTGTGTTATGTGGTCCGAGAAGCTTGGTCAGCTGGGCCAAGGCAACAATGAATATTTCGGACGAAAGTCGGGATTCAGCAACTCCTGAGTCTTCACAACGGCGTCTTGGAATATCAAAAGCCGGATGCGTAGTATGACCAAAGTTAGATGCTCAGTATGGATTATCGGAGGAAACCAGCAGTCAGGCTGATGTCCTCTGCAGGATCATACCATGAAAAAGCATCCGGATCAAGACTCCCATGACCAAGATAGCGCGTTTATGTATTACAAAATACCTAAGGGCTAGTCACTGTTATTCGTTGCTCTTTTTTCACCAATATGCTCACCGAACCATGTTAATTGAGCACCCAAAACATAAGTGTAAGTAATGTCAAAATGTAGACCGCCGGAGGAGATCTACAATTTCTTTCTGGACGCTTATGTCTTCATCAAGAGGATCCTCGTCATCAGCATACAGACACTGTACGATGACGTCCTGGAAGGTCTTCCCAGCATGGAAGGCAATACCAGCTAGATCTCTTCTCTTCTCGAAATCGTCGTTCTGCAGCAGCTGCGTCTTTGCAGTTTGCAGACGTACCCAGTCTACCTTGCCGGGTTTTAATGTTGATGTCTTCGTTTTATGTTTCTGCTCGGTCGACTCGAACGGTACTCGCTGAAGGATCTCCGACAAACTGGACCACAACCCGATTTCCAGGAGCACACATCCCAGTGCAAAAAGATCAAATGATCTTCTGAAATCTGCATGTGTCAGGCCTTGACCCTTGGGATGGCGATACATCTCTTGGTCTGGATTAGTGGGCATTGCTTCTGTGTGAGCGGTCGTCGGCCGTGCATACTCGTACCCTGCAAGAAAAGGACCGTTCGCGCTACAGTATTCCCACTTGCTGTAACCAGTGTCAATGTACAGTACATTGTCGGATCTTATGCCTTTATGAAGCCACCCCGATGTGTGTAGTTGCAGTATGGTTTCTGCAAGCGCAAGGGCAATATCGCGGCGTTCATTGAGGCTTGGTTTGCGCGCATCAGCGAACAGAGTGGACAGAGGCCGTATGACAGGAGCAATTCGCGCAGGAATACTTGATGAGATAGTCAGCTCGAACACAAGTCCATAGCAGATAGAATCCTCGTCATCAGGCTTGTATGACACATCCTTTGGCAAGAAACCGATGCAATGCAAAGAGTGAAATGATGGTTCGTAGGTATGGGCTAGTAGAATGGCGACCTGATCGACTCTGGTCTTGAGCTCTTCCTCATGTGCTCTGTCGATGAACTTCCACTCAATGACAACTGGCCTCGACTTGTAATGTGCAAGCTCTCGCTCGTTGGGAGGCAGTTGAGGCGACTCCCGTTGGAGTAGATGAGGTTTAAGTCGAATTAACTTGATTTTGATGCCTTCAGGTGGCGCCCTTTGTGCCGACTGTTCGATAGAGTTGTGACTGGGGCCAAGTCCAAGGACCAGGCGAATCTGTTTCAGACTCGCGGCAGACGCCACAGCTGCTGGTGCAGCCACATGTGAAGAACTCAGAAGCTGTTTGATGATCTCAAGCTCGGAGGTGGCATTGCTGCGGGAGATGATATCTCTCAGAACAGAACCGAGTGCTGACTTGACAAAGTCTTGATTGACATTGTCGAGGAGACTGTGCAGACAATTGTTGAAATGCACGATGTCGTTGATAAGATTCGCGGCTTTCGACCTATCGAAAACTGCCCATTTGAATTTCTTGCCCGATCCATTGCTTTCATGAATAATGCGAGAGCTGGCAAGTGGGAATTCTGGTCGAAGTTTCGACAGCATTTTCCCGAAGCCCGTCTTCTGCACGGGCGGAGCGGCGGCGAGAGCGCTTGTTTCCGGCGCCAGTGCGTTGATGTTGTCGACAACGAGATCCAAGCGATATTTCTTCTTCAAGATTTGCGTGTCCAATAAAAGCGCTTCCAGCTGTTTTAGGATGTCTCCAACAAGTGTCCAATTCAATCGTTCACTGGGTTGCTCTTCCAGTCCTATCCGTTCTGCCCATTGCATCAACCGGTATTGTTCCACTTCAAGCTTGCATCGAAAATTGTCTGCTTCGCTCCCTGCATGGGCTGCCAGCTGGATAATCTCGAACCCTTGAATACATCCTCGGAACAACGTCAGACTCAGCGAGACCAGCCCTCCAGCACCGGCAGCGTACTCGAGCCCCCCTGCGCTCATATCTCTCCTTAAGCGAAGTACCTCTTTTCAATCTCTCAAAGCCGTCGGCTTGTCGTCTGAGTCCGCAAAGCAAGACCTTCGGCAGACCCACGTGCAGATATACGATGTGGTCTTAAATTCAATCTGACCAGTCCACGAGTAAAGTGTCCTACGGAGACGAGGCTGCGGGTGCCTGCGGCCCCCGCTTACTCGTAGCTGCAGCTCGAGTTGCACATACTTTAATGTCCCGCTTCACCATTTCGTGGGGCCAAACGCCTCCACCGCCTGTGCCCTCGAAAAGCCTGAGGAAGCATCCCGGTATGTCAACAATAGTGCGAAGGGCATTGGCCTTCGTCAGCACGGTGACCGGACTTCGATTCTTTACTAAAATGTAGAGAAGCGGCGCCGTTGTTAGAGGAGCTCATCCCAGCTCTCTCCGTCGATAAATTGACATCATGTACAATCCATTCCGCCAGCGGAGCACTGATCCGGGTCGCATCCACGAGGAAGATATAGAGAAGGCCCTATCACAGCTCTGCGCACCTCCGGCGTTCGATAAGAAGACGGGCTCTCAATCCAGCATCTCCGACGGTACGTTCAAGCGTATCGCCGAATTGTTGAACCATTTGCAAGCTCATCACCATGCTCGTGGTTGGAGTGATCGTCCGAGGACCTATACTGTACTGCGCAACATCAAACGTCTTGATCTGTTCCAACCCTTCATCGACCTTGGGCTTAACGATATTGCTTTTCCCTATACGATTGAGAAGATACCGGATCTGATACAAGATGACCTCAAGGACAGATTCCTGAGACATCAAAAGTATATCCTGACAACTGCGAGTCATTTGGAAAACGGTCAGCACGCTCTCACGAAAAACGGTGACGATCTATTTCGTTTGGTGAGGCATCTTGGAAGGGGCAACTTCGGGTATGTAATATACCAATCGTGCATCTTTCACGGCTATATACGCTCCGAGCATCTTCTCCATCTCCTTCCATATCCACAACCTAGCGATTTATTGTTATCAGAGACACTGACATTAAGACAGCTCAGTTGATCTAGTATGGAGTCGTATGAGCTTTCGAGAATTTGCTCGTAAGCAATTTCTCCGAAAAACGTCGTCAAAGGCCGATCAGAAGATCCTTAAGAATTTCGAGAGTGAATTGACAAATCTCAAACGCCTGTCTCATGAACATCTCGTAAGGGTTGTGGGCTCCTACACTGACCAGAGAAGCGTTGCTTTCTTGATGGAACCTGTTGCCGATATGAATCTCTTAACCTTCCTCGAAAATCTCAACCGAAACCGCGAGGGCTGGTCAGCATCCTTGCGTAGCTACTTTGGATGCCTGGCCAATGCAGTTGGCTATCTGCACACGCAAAGGATAAGACACCGGGACCTGAAACCTGCAAACATCCTTGTGAAGGACTTCAAAGTTTATATTGCCGATTTTGGAACCGCGCGGGACTGGTCTCTTGCACTCAACGACACAACAACAGACAACGGTATTCCTATTACGGCGCCTTATGTGGCACCAGAAGTAGCGCATCGGTCGCCTAGGAATTCTGCTGCTGACATGTGGTCTCTGGGTGTGGTTTTCCTTGACATGGTTACCGTCCTTCGGGGCCAATCGCTACCTAAGATGCGGAGATTTATTTCGAATCACGGGACTAGGCACCCTTACGTACATAGCAATGGTCCAGCTACAACGCAGTGGTTTGAAGAGCTTCGTCTCAATGGTCAAGGCCCAGTCTCCGACAACGAGCCTTTGAGTTGGATCAAGGATCTAACGCAGTTAGAGCCTCAGCGGCGTCCTAAGCCGTGGGCACTAACAAGCCAGATCCGAAGTTCGTTTTCTTCTACAGCATTTATTGGCATCTGTTGTGCAGATGAGGATGAGATCCACGACTATCCATCACCGCCATCGACCGCCAACTCGGAAGAAGAGGCACCTTTACAGGAACAACTTGAAGCACTTGGCTTCTTTACGAAACCGCATGGATCGCTCATGCAACCACAGAAGCAGAGCAGCTTAGAACAGTGGCGCGATCATGTACTCTTGGATACTGCCTCTCCGTACACGATGACTCTTTGGGACGACATTGCTTTTGATGAACCCTACGAGATGGTTGAGGATGAGTCTGTTGAAGCAAAGGACTTCACTGTATTACAAGGCGGCTTCGGCTCGAGTACGGGTGAAAAAAGGGATCACACAACCATTGAAAGCTGCTATGGATACGAGATTGCCGAAGATGATTCAGACGATGAAGAGAAGACAGAAGAGAACGGATATGAGATCGTAGAAGACTCTTCGGGATCAGAACGTACAGTCTGTCCCTCCAGCCCTCAACGTCGAGCAGAGTCTCCAGCACCGCTCAATGGTGAGACTGGTCTGCAGTATGATTTACTACCCCTCGGATCTCTGTCTCTAACGGCCATAATCGAGCAATTGGATTCGGTTCCCGAGCTTCCCGAACCGCTCGAGCCAGTACCATCGAGAGTCTCAACCATGGCCTCGAGCGTACCTCTAGTCACGGGCGCCGTGAGTAATGTACATGTCTCGCACTGCTTACCATGGTATCCCTCGTCAAGTGAACCTGCTACCAAAGCAGATCCCACCAAAGCAGATCCTACCAAAGCAGAGGGTACCAAAGCCAAAGCAGAGGGCGCCAAAGCAAAGGGTGCCAAAGCAGAGGGTGCCAAAGCAGAGGGTGCCAAAGCAGAGGGTGCCAAAGCAGAGGGTACCAAAGCAGATTCTGTCAGGACAGACCCTACTAGAGCAGAGGGTACTACAGCAGAGGGTACTACAGCAGAGGGTACTACAGCAGAGGGTACTACAGCAGAGGGTACTACAGCAGAGGGTACTACAGCAGAGGGTACTACAGCAGAGGGTACTACAGCAGAGGGTACTACAGCA
>SAUG01000142.1:0-32041 GCA_011316305.1 Rusavskia elegans
GTCGTCCCCAAGCAGATCCTACTACAGCAGGTCGTCACAAAGCAGATCGTCCCAAAGCAGATCGTACCAAAGCAGATCCTACTACAGCAGATCCTACTATAGCAGATCCTACTACAGCAGGTCGTCCTAAAGCAGATCGTACCAAAGCAGATCGTAGTGTCTCCTTTAAGGACAACACCGTCCGCCTTGAGAACGGCGAGGCGTTGACAGCAGATAATCTGTCTCGGCTCGCTACTGGTACAACTGACGCCTCCACGGGTCGACCGCGTCGTAAAGATTTGGAATACGATACCAAGCCGAAGATGACAGCTGATTCCTATATGCAAGAAGTGTGGGAAGCTGCGTCTACAATCCAAACATCGGTCCTTGATGCGAAAACCCAGAAAGCGTTCGCGCGGCTGGGGCTGGGGATCGTCTGGCAAGATCGTACACAACATCTCGTCGAAAGTTACGCAAAACAGGGCAAAGCAGCGGCCGTACGAGAACTGCTTAGAGCGGGTTGCAATCCCGGAACTAGGCAGAAACCGAGGTGGAAGCCTTTGATTGATGCTATCAGAGCTGGCACCCAACGCCATAATAAAGTCGTCAAAATTCTACTGGACCACGGTGCTGACGTTAATGCGAAACACCCAGCCACTGGCAAAACCTCACTCCATTTTGCTATCGAGAACCCTTTTTTCCCGGGCTACACAAGCATCATCCGTATCCTGCTCGAGCATGGAGCGGATGCGAACGCTCTGGACAAGAATAAAGACTCTCCACTGCTGCAAATCTTGTATGGCGGCTACAAGGCTCTAGAAAAACACAAGCGCGACGCACTGGCATGCCTGCTGCAGGATCACATTGATGTCGATGTAAATGTAACACCGTTGGGGACGTTAGATATGCCTATTCATCTTGCTGTTCGCCGTCGAGACGCCATTGCAGTTGCCATCCTAATTCATCGAGGGTCTCGGGTCAATGATGCCAACAGCACTGGTCTAACACCTCTGCGGATTGCAGCGTCTAGCTGGTCGGAAACAAGCCCCGAGGACGATATAGAAGTCTTGAAGTATCTACTTCTCGGCGGTGCCAGTGTCAACGAGGCAACAGGCGATGCTCAGCATACAGTGTTGGAGATGGCTGCGCGGCAAGGCTGCGTGCAGGCTGTCAACCTTTTGTTAAGTAGCGCAATTGGACCCCAAGTGCCACAAATGTGCCAGGCAGCGGCCAAGGCTGCGAAGGCGAATAAATCCAAAATGAGTGACGCATCCTACAAGGCAATACAAGGAGCTCTCAAATCAGCCCAGGCTTGAAATGAGTGCCTTCCCAAGTCCAGAGATACTGCCTCCTGCTCGATTAAATCATTGTGGAAGAGTACTGAACGGACGAGCGTGACGCTTATCGTTACAGAACCTCTGATCCAAATGCACCGATCGGCAGTCCAAGAATTCCGCTTCTATAAAGGTTCAATAAAGCTCAGTATTTCAGTATGGGTACTTCCGAGAGTCCAATACAACATAGTGGATCGCCACAAGCCCTCACGCACTCTCGACGTGACCCCAACCCTCGTTCGGCTAGTCCAAACCCTTTTCGGCACATGTCCTTCGATCACAAGCCTATACCCATATCTTTCGCAGCCCTCGTGGCAACCGGCTTCCTGCTAACGTCGCCCTTTCAATCCCAAAGCCAAACAAAGCTTCCGCCTCGTAGGTAGAGCTCTAGTGGTCTGCCGAGAGCATTTGGATTCTGGGCTCAGCGGCACGGCAGAAAAAAAGGCGCTGTGTCAACCGCAAAAGGTCTCGTATATATTTCACATTCGTTGCCACCAACCATTTGAATCAAGGAATCCACCGAGAAGCACCAATCTTGGACCTTGAACCATCCTGGATACCATACCATGTGGTTGGGTCAATGAAAACAACGACACCGGCGGAAGTGGAAGAATACATGTTGCCTCAGGAAACCTCAGACGCCCACGCACTCTACGAAGTATCGGAAGCAGCAATCTACGTCCCTGCAGGAGGCTTTCAGACCCTTTTCCCTCCCTACCCGCCACTCATCCGATCTGGGAAAAGAGTAGCAGTCCTTGTTTGGATATGTTTGTAGGGAGTAGAAGGAGATACAGCGGAATTCCACATGTCTGATATTTGGGGATGAAAAGGGGACATATCATAGACGGGAAAGGCGGACAAGACTGGATTGTGTTGTAAGAAGATTTGGTGTTGCGATCGCAGTATGATAGCATCAATGGGAGTGAGTGGCTGGAAAGTTGTAGAAGTAGGAGTAGGAAAGTCTGTACCTTCACACCACCCTTATCGGAGTCATCTTGCGTTGATAGACGTTTTTAATCTATCCGCCGAAATTAGATTCCAGATCTTGCATACTATCTAGCCGCTATTTGAGCTTCCTGGATAGACTAGATCCCTGGACCTAATTTCCTCATACATGATCCTTCTGCCCCTTCGATCTGGATATATTTTCCAAACGCCACCAACGCTCTGGATTTATTGTGTAATAAATCGCCCTATGGATTCTTGTTTCAACTCGCGGAGGTGGAACGATCCGTCTGGATTTTCATATGGCAGTGTATTGGTATCACCAAACAACAAGCCTATCACTGCACCCGACGAATCCTGACCGAGGAATCCCTTCACACGACCGAGAGCTTGCGTCGAGGCACCTTGTCGCTGTTGCGACCCGAAATAAGGAGTCCGTCAGCACGAGGTAGGTGCACCTGCTTGAGCCGGCTTGGGAGGAAAAGATGCCTCGAACAAAGAAGTAGGACGACTTCCTTTGACGGCCGCAGTGTCGTCGGCAAATACTCACAAGGAACTATCGCACAGGTCGATATTTCCCCTTCTGCTGCTCCATCTTCAGACTTTCCTGTTGACTGGGAAGCGGGCCCCTCCGCCTGATGCTGCCGCCGCCTCCTCCTCCAGGATTATCATTCAGTCCCGGCAGGCCGCCTGGACTGGCTTCCTGCGAGGGCGGAGGAGGTATTGGAATAGGTGGTGGGAACAATCCGGGCGGGAACTTGGAGAAGTCGAAATTTGGTGGAAGAGGCGGTGGAGGTGGGAAACCCTGACCGTGCATACCGGGCGGTGGGGGCGGAGGTAGCTTTCCACTGGCCAGCAGCTCTGCGAATTTGGCTGGGTCCATTCCTGGTATGCCGCCGGGTGGTGGTATTATTGGTGGTGGAGGTAGATTGTTTGGTGCAGGTAATCCATTTCTAATTTGAGGACTACTGCTGTCATTGCCGACATTTGCACTTGGTAGGGTGAGACCTGGGAGACCGGGTAAGGTGGTTTGATTCCTTGACGGCATTGTCTGATCGACGAGCCCGTCGGCTTCATCTTCTATTTCCATTTCCTCTTCTTCGCGCATCGAGCGCTTCCCGTTGCGTTTATCCCAGGTACCTAGCATCTCGGCCGCTTCTCCGCCAATGTGCCATCGATCGTTGAAGCAGTCGGTTTCGCCAGGTCGAGCCCGCGTCCAAAACCGGGTGACACGGTCATTGGATCCCGAGGCCAGGATATGTCCCAGAGGATGCCAGTCGAGTGACCAGACTGGCATGTCGTGAGCGTGCTGGACGCGGTGAGCTGGGTATATTGTTTGCGCAGGAGCATTCTTCGGATCGGCGCTGTCGTAGGGAGGGATCGAAGTGGCAGTGTTTGCGGGCGAATTTGGCTCATTCAACAGATAATGGAATATACTGCCGTCGTTGCCGCCCGTGCTGAGAAGACATGTATGGAAAGGATGCCAGGTCAAGGTCGAGACCTCTTTCTCGTGGCCTCGGAGAAGGCAGATATCTCGCATCATGCGCAGGTCGAACACACGAGCAACCTGATCTCGTCCGCACGTTGCTAGTAATTGACCGCGAGAGGGTTCAAATAGGGTTTTGGTGAGCGTATTCTTATGTCCGTGCAAGGTGGTCAGACAGCGACCGGTTCTTGGATCCCACAATTTGACTTGATGGTCCTTTGAACCTGACACCAGCAACCCCTTGGTGGGATGCCAGTCTACTGTTTTGGCATCCCATTGGTGGCCGGTGAGAGTGGATTCTTCTACGCCCCCCGAGAAATCAAATATCTTGAGCGTGGCATCATCACTAGCGGTCACGAACTTGGCATCATTCGGTGAGAAGGAGATACCTCGTATAGGATCAGTATGGGCTTGTATTGCCTTGACATTGTTGAAATTTGGTTGCCAGTACTTAATAACGCCATCATTACAAGCAGACAGAAGCCAATCCTCGTTGTGCGAATACGTTGCGGATCTTATTGCGACATCATGGGCCTGGTTGAGTAGATATGAGTATCCTCCATTCCAATATCGATGTCCCGACGTACCTGCATAATCGTCTCAAAGTTGAAAGCCGTGCCATTCCAAAGAGTGAACTCGCCGCTGTAGGATCCGGTGAGAAGCCTTCGACCCTCTGGTGTCCACCTGACCACGTTGACCGCGTGGCGTGCTTTGTTCAGAGATGAATGGAGGTGCTTCGCAGGGATGGCATTTGCGGGATTGTGTGGTTTTGCTGTTGGCGGCATCATCTGATATTCGATTCAGTCCCCAGCAAATCTTGTGGTCGAGGCACGAGGTGGTTTGGACCTACCTGGGCGATGTAGCTTGGACTCGGTCTCTCCAATTCGACCTTGGGCGCTCCTTTGTAACGGGGTTGTCGGTTTCGCATCCAATGGACCATTGACGAGCCATAATCGGTGACAGCTCCTGGACTGAATTCAGCGACTTCGAATAATTAATCTCTCCTTTCCATACAGACTTTTGCTGGTTTTCCTTTGGTAAGCTCCATCATGGAATCCTGTGCCATAGTTCTGCTGATCCCAATTATGGCGTTCCATAGCTGTTGGTTCACCAGTCGCGTACGTACTCGAAGACTCACATTATTCTCTGTAGCGCGGCATGGAAGGGTTGGTATTCTCGCAGCTGGAGCTGCCCTCGAGTGTTAAGGTTGATGGTCAGGTCGAGACGAGGTCAGTGATCTACAGGGCTAAATTAAGCTCAAAGTCGGCTAAATGACGTGCATTAGCTCGATTAGCCGCGCATGAGCTTCGTCATTGGTAGCAACGGTTTCCCAAACAACGTTCTTTCTTTGACATTCGAGGCGACGGTAGTTTAACGATTCTGTTCTTCTAACGCGACGTTTTTCTGAAGTTGCATCTGTTTGCGCTGTGGAGTCCAATCACGTCAGTAGGCAATCTGTCATGGAGATCCCCCCCTGCCATATTCTCTCTTCTCTTAATATCCGTCATTTCCAGCCTTTCCTCAACATGGTCGCGTGACGATCTCTACGACGACAATGGCAGATCTCACGGCTCTGCAATCCATCAGAGGATTGAAGAATGACACGGCAGGACCTTCAGCTACTACCACGAAGAACCTTCCCAACGAAAAGGCTTCCGCAAAGGGCAAGACTCAACCCAAGTACACGCATGTGGCTGCAGTCCATCCAAGACAACGCACCTCGTGCCTCAGTCATGATTCGGAGCAGTCCCCAAGTTTCCTGGGTTTCCGGAATCTCATGGTCATCGTTCTCGGTCGGTAGCCTCAGCACGTCTCAGGTCAGTACGGAAGTCGCTAATACGGAGCCATAGTCGTGATGAACCTCCGCCTGGTTGTTGAGAACTTCATGAAGGTACAATAAATGCAATTGTGTGTGTTGCGCGTTGAATACCGGTTGACCGTCGGTAGTATGGCGTTCTGATTTGCATTCGCTGCCACGACTACCGCCGCATCGATGTCCTCCTGAGCACCGTGCTTTATGCCCTTGTTCCTTGTCATCTTTTTGTCGCCTACATCATCGAATTAGGTGCCGCTCAGCATGCCAAAGGCGCTCTCGGCCGTCTCAAACGATCCGACTACCACCCGAACGATGACCTTTTCCAGGAATCCCGCTCCTTCCAAGCGACGTGGTCGACGATAGCCTGGGCTCACGGCATCAACGCCACCTTCTGCCTTCTCGTAACCACGTACGTCGTCTACTATCACATTCATCATCCTTTGATCGGCTCTATCTGCCAAGTCCACGCCATCGTCGTCTGGCTTAAGATTTGCTCCTACGCCTTTACCAACCGTGACCTTCGCCATGCTTATCTAAACCCATCATCCGCTATCGCTTTACCAGAACTCTACTCCCAATGTCCATATCCTCGTAATGTTACCATCAGCAATCTGGCCTACTTCTGGTGGGCTCCGACCCTCGTCTACCAGCCCGTCTACCCTCGCAGCCCTTCCATCCGCTGGTTATTCGTCGCCAAGCGCCTGGCAGAATGCTTCGCTCTAAGCATGTTCATCTGGCTCGCCAGCGCCCAATACGCCGCTCCTGTCCTCCGCAACTCATTGGATAAAATCAAAACCCTGGATGTCGCATCCATCATCGAGCGTCTAATGAAGCTCTCCACCATCTCCCTCATCATCTGGCTAGCGGGCTTCTTCGCAATCTTCCAATCCGCCCTCAACGCATTGGCGGAAGTCATGCATTTCGGCGACCGCGAATTCTACACCGATTGGTGGAACAGTCCTTCGGTGGGCAATTACTGGCGCACGTGGAACAAACCCGTTTACCATTTCATGCGCCGACACATCTACTCGCCTCTCGTGGGCCGTGGCTATAGCAGCGGTTTCGCCAGTACCATGGTCTTCGTCTTCTCCGGCCTTTTGCACGAATTGTTGGTGGGGATACCGACGCATAATATCATCGGCGTGGCGTTCATAGGTATGATAGTCCAATTACCGATGATCCACCTGACGGCGCCGTTGGAGAAGATGCAGGGAATTAATGGGAGGGTGACTGGGAATTGTATTTTTTGGATTAGCTTCTGTCTTGTAGGGCAGCCGTTGGCGGCGTTGATGTACTTCTTTGCCTGGCAGGCTAAATATGGGAGTGTAAGTCGGCTGGAGAAAGGCTGATGCTGGTGAGGTGACGACGGCTATGGGATGCTCAGATCTAAGTACATATAATGATACAAACGGTTGCACGTATTTCAGGAGAACTCAGGTTGGCTGAGAAATAAACTTCACCCGCCAAAGAGTGAGGGAATTTGTACGGATGACATATACGCACACATGCGACTGGTGATTGATATCATGCTTACAATGCTCCACGACTGCTTAGGGCACACTCTGTGTATGCTCAATGTTATGCCCCGTACAACCCATATTTAGCATCCCAAAGAACAACACAAGTGCAGCTCAAAGAACTACCAAACCCCTAGGCAGCCGCCAAAGTCAGCCCTCCCGCTTCCCCATTCCAAACCTCAAGTGATCACTTACCCACGCAGCTTAAGAAAACGTCGTTCTCAACTAGAATCTCAAAGACCCCTGACATCACATCAATGCCTCTTGTTTATAGATACAAAAGATCCCGTCCGAACAGGCTCAACTTGTTTCCTTCTCTTTCGTTTTTGAACCCCTCAGAGACTTATTGACATCTACAGCTCATGGGTTAGGGACCTCTTGAGTTGGTTTTGGTCCAAGGGGATGCCTCTGTGTTTGGTTGAGGAGCCTAGCATTCCTGGGAGGCCATTTAAATGTTCTTAAAAGTGGCAGTGGTCAATTTTGGCTCGACACGCTGGACACGACCGCAAGCAGCCCGTCAGATAGATGGGTCAAAGAGACGCAATGGAAAGGTCCGGAATGTTGATATCCATGGAATTGACTCCTCGAAATCAAAGATCGATAAGTCGAACAGTAACGGCTGTATACAGTGAGTATGCACCGCGCGCTCAGCTATGTTCTTTCCATTAATCCTTCGTGTTAGTAGGTTGATTGCATGAACACGAAACACCAGTCAGCTGTGTGATTGGCTTGCGGCTATTGTACAACATATCGATACAACGGCCGGCTCGGCAGCCGATAGTTTCAGCCAAAGTCTGGGACTTCGTTATGGCGGTATGGCTCCATGCCTCTGGTGGTCTCTTCTACAATCTCCGCCGCTTCAGCTGCTGTTTGTGCAATCCAGTCATATCTTTTCTGAGCCGTGTCTCTGAAAATAACGACCTATGCACGTGTATCAGCTGACAACACACTTGATAAAATCGCTAGGTGAGCAAAACTCCACTGACCTTGAATTGTTTCGCATGCCTTGAATTTTGCTTGCAGCCCACAATCTCACTGAACGGTATCCTCCGCGTCTTTTCCGCACTCATCGTTCTCGCCGACTCTGCAGGTATGGCATGCATATACTCTTCATCCAATATGAGACTATACTGATGGTGCGAAGTAAAAGACATGGGCTGTTTGCGAAAGACCGTGTATTTTTTGTACCTGCTATTGCTTCCGGGCAAGTCCGCTTTCTGAGCAAGCGGATGCAGCATCGGCGCCGTTCGCTTTCCTCGCTTCGGGGACCCGGTGTTCAAGAAAAGGGGTGCGTTGGGAGAACTGCTGCCTGGAGAGCCGAATAAGCCTACAGCTCCTTCGTTGACGAAACGGCGTCTCTCAAGGTCAAGATCTGTGTGGGTGCCTATGGACTCGACTGTTCGATCCAGATAGCAGACTATCCTAGTTCCAGTGACTCTGAAATGATGGTACGCTTTGTCAAGCTTCCACTTTTTGCATATGATGTCGAGAACTTCGGCGAGGTATGTATCGGTCGTTACCTCGATGGACGTGGTTTGGAAATCAGCTTCGAGGCTGCGGAAATGGATACGCAGCATCTTTGGAGGACCCATACGGGGAGTGGAGTGCTGCGTCGCAAGTACTGGCCTGTCCAACGCGGCAGCGGTGAGTTTCCTGACTGCTGCTGGGGGCTCAGGAACGACGGTAAGGGCATCTTTCTGCTCATCGCTGGGCCGTTTTGGAGCTGGATCTTCACTTACTGCTTGTTCTTGAGCAGCAGCAAATTGAGAATCATATTTGGGTGTTAGCCTTTTATTTTCCTTGACTTCCGATTCTGTGGCTTCGACCAACGCGAAGGAATCAAAGGGTTTCTCTCTTGATCTACCACGCGGTCCCCGATTGTTGTTTGACGTGAAATCAGATATAGGCCTAGTCCTCATTAACGCCGGAAAGTCATAGTCCACCTCACCATCTTCAATCATTCTCAAAGCCCAACGGTTAACGTTGAGTTGCACGGGAGCTATGACGGGCTTGAACTTCTCTTCCATGTATCGCCACAGGGCTAGACCAATGGCATCAGCGACCGTCACTTGCGGATTGTCACCTGAATCGCTGTCTTGCAAGGTCCTCTGCAAAGGCATTTCGATTGATTTATCTGATGACTCCGAGAATGGAGCATATATCCGGATATTGAGGGGATTCGGAATGCCCTTGCCCGACAAGCGTGCGAAATTCTCGATCGGATTTTTTGGTGTGGATTTCTGAGCTTTGATTGCCTGGCCCAGAATACTACGCGGGACAACTGTGCTAATCGGCCGTTTGGGAATAGGAACCTGGAGCATAGCATTCGGAGGAGGCTTCAATTTCTTCGGAGACTCTCGCTCAATATCGATAGGCGGTCGACCGCTTGTCGCTGATCCAGCAAGCGGATTGAGATCATCCAGTAACGAACCTGAGTCAGCAGCATTGAGGAATCCCGACGAGAGACTGCTGACGCCGGACCCTTCCCCAGAATCCTCATCAATGCTGCGCATGTTTCGGCGCTCATCCTCCTTGTGCTTTTCGGAGAGAAGAGTGGCAGCTTTCGCGGCTCTCGTCGGATTGAGCTGTCGGCGCTTGAACACTGAGGTATCTAATTCATTCTCAGAAGACATGTCGCTGCTTGTTGCCGTGTCGCGTCTAGCTCTTTGCTTGATCGCTTCTACCGCGCCCAAGGATCCTCTACGTAGCCTACCAGCACCAGATGGTCGCGAGGGAGAAGTCACGAGTACTTCGAAGCCATCTTTCGATGCAGAGCTTCGGATGGGAGACGATCCTGCCCGGTGCCTTACCGGCATCTTTGCGAATTTGATCTGCTGTGCGGCTCTGACTTGATAAGTGCGAAGCTAGGAAAGCCTGAATTGAGCCCGACCTACCGAGATTCATCGGCTTCCTCATCACTCTCATCGCTAAGATCGCTGCTATCCTCCTCTTCATGCTGCTCTCGACGTCGTCTCCTTCGCAGATTTGGACCAGGTCCTACGGTGTTAGTATTGCCGTGTCCAGTGACCATTCCACCTTCCTCTTCTTCATCATCAAAACTCGTTGGAGGGAGGCCCGCAGAGCGTGGCGGAGCTGTGAAGTAATCTGATGTAATAGTGGTTGGGATTGGTGGAGAATACGTTCTTTTGACGTCTGCATTGTTTGCAGACCATCCAGCCGCGCGAAAGCTTGGATCATTAAGTATGGAAGAGTCGACAGTAATGAGACGTTCTCCGACACCATCCTTGATATGCGTCAAATAAGATGTACGCAGCTGCCAAACTAGGAAACTACGTGGCCAATTATCAGAGCGACCCGAATTATCAGACTTCAGAGTCACATGTGCATGTTCAATGACCCATTTGATACCATGAGTAATTCCTAGGAAAGGCGGACTCACTCCTCGTTCTGTAGTAAAGCCATCTTGAGCCGTTGGTCGTCACACTTCTGTCACTTGAGTTCCTACATCCTGCCACATTCTCATACGCCCTCCACAGTCTGTTAACTGCCTGAGGGGCATATAATGTGTATAAATCCGTCTCAATACATCTACGAGCGGATTGAAAGCCTTCTTCGATAACGATGATCCTGGTCGAGAACATTGGGCGCCGGCTAATAGTGCTGCCCGCGTCTGAGGCGTCTGGCGGCTTCCGTAGCGTCTGCTTTCATTGGCCCATGACAACGATCGACCTCCAGTCTCTTCATGTCATACAGCTTCGGTCTTACGGAAAGAATCTGACGATGGTGTTGGTCGAATATTCCGAATCTGAAGACTCCGAGGCGGAGGACAAACAAACATCGAGCAAAGTGCAAAAGCCCAGCTCGAATCCCACCAAGCCCTCTTTCCAAAAAGTCGTCGATCGCTCCAACCCACACAAGATTCGTGTCAACCTGCCAGAGTCAGACAAGGACTCAGTAGAGGACAGGAACGATGAGGAAGGACCTCCTGCAAAACGAGCGAAGGTGGGTGGTGGAACTTTCGGCGGATTCAATTCATTCCTGCCAGCCCCGAAGCGCAACACTGCTACGAATGGGACTGGCTCAAAAGGAGGTAGACTTGGAAGCGGTGTCAGTTTAAAAACAGGTGCAGCTCCAGGATTCAGTAGAGACCCTGTGCCCGAGAACAGTCCGAATATCGAGGAAGATGCAGAAACTGTGAATGGAGAAGCCTCGTTCAGTGGGATGAAAGAACCGAAAGAAGACACTTCTACTGGAACACATAGGCTATCAGAGTTATCGAAACCTCAGACAATAGGAAAACCACCAGAACAACCCCAAAAACAGGGAAATGCGATGATGTTCAAACCGCTCTCTGTTGCAAGGAAACCACAGAAGAAAAAATCCGTTATACCCACTGGCGATGCCACACTGGCTCAAAATCAAGTGACTCCAGCACCTTCCCAGCCGAAACATAAGCCAAAAGTGTCTCTCTTCTCGACGGATCCCATACAGAAAGAGCATATCAATGGCACCACCAGCAGTGGTACCTACCAGCCGATGATATATGGAGCTCAAGAACCTGAGGATCCAACTGCAAAGCTCTCCCACCCGGACAATCCTTACATAGATGATCCCGTCGCAGCGCAAGAACCTGTCGCTCAATCGGATTTCGCTCAAGGACCTCAATCACTCGATACCATAGCCTCAGACCTCAACCTCTCCGCATCCGCTAAACGCCAACTCCTTGGTCGCCAGAACCGCAATGGATCTGCGATCAGTGTCGTCAACTTCAACACTGATCAAGAATACGCAGCTAACGAAGTCCTCCGCCAAGCAGGCGAACAGGTTCAGCACAACCCTGTCCGGGCTATCGCTCCAGGCAAGCACAGCCTAAAACAGTTAGTCAACGCAGCCAGCAATCAAAAGGATGCACTGGAAGAACAATTTGCGAGTGGAAGGAGGAACAAGAAGGAGGCTGGCAGCAAGTATGGGTGGTAGTGGGAGATAATGAAACACTACTACGGCTATGACTATAACGTCTGCGATAGGAAAGGAACCATCCTTGACCCATACTTGCATCTCACACGCCAAGGGCAATCCAATCATCATCTCACTGGCTCCTCAAACGGTGGTCGACATAACCGTTTTCCTTGGCACGAGCCGAGGTGGAGGTAGTCTTCCCACGAAGCACTCCCGTTCTCTTATCTTGGGGTTCCAGCGCCACCAACGCGTTTCTTCGCGGCGCTCACCTTGGGGCACTTCCCCCCTAGGTAGCTTACGTGCTGGCCCACCGTGTTCGTTTGGAGCCGTCGCTGAACCCCTGCTCTTGCCTGCTACCTGCTGCGGCTTTTGAATCTCTTTGAGGGGATTCATATGCGGGCTATTCTTCCCCGTTGACTGGTTGTTTGTGGACTCCTGTGCATTTTGGAACGTTTCGTTGTCGAACAATGATCGCGACAGTAGTGATGATCCGTCGTGGCGGTCATACGTTGGCGACGAGCTTTCCGGATCGTAGGAGGTGTCCATCGCAGCCAACCCGCGGGCCTGTATACGTCAGCGAACAAGTCGCCAAAATCGCCCAGTTGAACCCGGAAGATTCAGTAAAGATCGAGGGCATCACTTGCCGCATCGAGTTCATCACCTTCACCCTCGGCATCCTCGTCCTCGCCCAAGGGGTAGCTACCCTGGTCATAGCCGATGGAGTCCTGATATTTAGCATTGAGCCACCGCTGCCATCCCGCATCGCTGTCGTCACCTTTGTAATCCTCCGGCAAACTCAAGTACTCGAATCCCCACTGATATTTCTTCCCTCGCCCCGGATGTGGCAAGTATTGCGGCTCGGCGCCGTCGGGGAGGGTCCAGAATAATCGGCCGTCCTCTGGGTCAACGCGGTATGATGGGATTTCCAGGTGGGCGAGCTCGGCATAGGTAGGTTTATAAGGCTGATGCCGGTCTTTAACACGCTTCTTCTGCTTTTTCGAAGTATTTGTGATTGATCTTGATGGTGATTCGTTCTTTTCCCTGGGTGGTCGACCTCTCTTCTTTGGGAATGCCTGAATTGCATTGGATACTGGGATGGTCCCTGTCGATGGCTCTTTATGCGTGTTCGGCGGTCGACCTCTCTTTTTCGCTGGTGGCTTGACCTCCTCGATTGGCGGTATGGTTGCTGCTGACGACGCAGTACCTACCTGCGAGGAGGACATGATACTCGTCTCCAACGAAGGGAAGATTGTTGTTGATGGCTCCTTAGGAGTCGTTGGTGGTCGACCTCTCTTCTTCGCTGGTAGCTTGGCCGCTTCGGTTGACGGCATTGGTGCTGTTGAGGACATGATGCTTGTCTCCGAGTAGGACATAGTACTTCTCTGCATGGAGGACATACTACCCGTCTGCGTTGTGGACGCAGTACTTGTCTGCAAGGATGATAGAGTCTTTATCTGCGAGGAATTCATAGTACTCGGTTGCAAGGCGTCCTTCCCCAGTGTTGACAGCGACTGGCCCATCTTAGAGGACTCGTAATCTCCTCTTGGAGAGTTTATCGACGGAAGAGCCCCCGAAGCGTTTGCTGGGCGAGAATGATCAGCGTCGGGGCTGGACATTGAGACAGGGGTCGGAAAACGGAAGACACTGAGGAACTGCGGTGGTATGGTGGACAGTCTGTGTCTCGTACCTGGAGGGGTATAGGATAACGAATGTCTAACGTCGGGGTACCGAGATAAGTTGTCTGAAGGTCGGCGGTGGATATATGAAGGTGATGGTATGGAAGAAATCTGAGGTCGACTCAAACATCCTCTCTGATGCTGGTAAGGATGCTCATATCTGCTCAAATGAAGAGCACAGCCTTCGTTAGTCAAAGCCATATCCATATGAATACAGAAGTTGCTCAAAATGGAATAGTTCAACGGGTTTTCTTTTAAAACGGTGAATGTGGCGATTATCATGCGCTGGTGAAGATGAAGATGAATCACGAATGAGATGTTGGACTTCTGGACACCAAGTGTCAGGCGATGAAAGTGTGTTTCAGCGTTCAGATGAAGGTGAGGAAGGAGCGAATTGCACATTTGTATTCGCTATCCGATTCTCTACGGACAAATGCAAAGCTATCAATCACATCCGCGTATCCCCCTGCGCCTCTAAACTCCCATCAGGACAAAAACTTTTTCGCATCTCGCTTCTCATCTCAATCAATCTGTACAGCTCCAACCTCAACATCCCTACCCTCTCTCCACCACCTCCCCAAACCAGCCCCGAAGCGCCTGACTCAACACCCCCGGCAACTCCCTCACATCCCCCACAACAACATAATACCCGAACGGGAACCCATCGAGATACCTCTTGATCTTCAACTTCTTCTCCCCTTCGTCCCCATCCGCCTCGAACACTGCAGTCTGCATATCCACGATACTCGTCCCTTTCTCCTTTCCAGTGGTTGTTGGATTGGCATTGGCATCAGCATTGATGGAATCCACGATAATGAAAACAATCATTATCCGTTCCTCCGTCGCCTGACGAACAAGACGCCGTATAGCTTCGTGATCTTCACACACCCCATCCGAGATAATCAATTCCAATTGCCAGATCTCAGCGCCGTTGGCCGCCATATTCCCCCTCCTCGCCTCGCGGAACAGCGCTATGCTCTCCTGCACCAATTTCAAGATATTCGTCCTCCGCTGCTGGAAAGAAAATTGCTGGAACACGTTTGCGCCGGCCTCATCGGTGAATGGGCGATCGAATGGATGTGCGACTGTCACACTTTCGCCGAATCCAACGATGCACAGTTCGCCGACTTCGAGCATACTGAGACTTTTGCTCACGAGCGCGAGGGTTTCGAATGCGAGGCCTTCTCCGCCGCCGGAGAGGGAGGCCATCGATTGGCTGTCGTCGACGGCGAGCATGATTTGGTAGTTTCGTTTGGAGGGGATGGAGCGCCGCATCCAGATTTTGTCCCGTTTGTAGTCGGAGGCGATGTAGGGGATTATGCGTTTGATATTGAGGCGTTTGCCGGTGCGGAAGTCGCCACGCATTTTTGTGGCGAGCGTAGGGGAGAGGATGAGGCGGAGTTGTTCGGTTAGGATGAGGGACAGGGGGTGGGTTGTGCTGGAGTAGTGGTTCCAGAGGGCGAGGGCGGAGGCGTGCGAGCGGGTGGTGGAGGGGGAGGGGGGTCCGAGGTTCGTGAGAGAAAGGGAGGTCGGGAGGTCCTGGAGAGAGGGATCGTTCTCAAGGGGGGCGGATTGTGGGTCATGGGTTTGGCGTTGGTGAGAGTTTGGACCGATAAAAGTACTTGGTTTGGCCTGTTCCGGGCGCTTTTCACTCGAGGTCTGTGGAGCATCGGGCTCTTCCATGATCGTGTCTTCGTCCTCATTACGTTCGGCTTCATCACGGAGGAAGTCCTGAGGCTGGTCTTGCATCTCGTTATCAAGAGCACGCTGATCGAGCGTGTTGGCCTGGTCTTCTGTAGCAGCTCCCAAGGCTTGAGTGTCCGCTTTGGCATCTTCATCCGGCAGATGCTGGAGTTCAGTATTTGCCATGTCAACCTCGGCAGTATCCTGTTCAGGACGAGGAGAAGATCGAGCTTCCTGAATGTTTCGCTGCTGCCGGTGCCACGTTTCAAGAGCATCTCCGAGCTTCTTAAACGCTTGACTTGTGTAATCCTGAGAAGATGGGTCACGACTGTCGGATGCTTCTTGAGATTTATCCTGCAGATTGCCCAGTTCGCCCGCCTTCGCTGCAGCTCGCGGTACTTGATCTGCTTTGGCCTGGTCATTTGCGGGGCCTGTACCTCCTGAAGCCTTGTTTTCTTGCATCTGTGTATCGGCTTCATTGTCGGCATCTTGACCGTTGAGACCCTGAACGTCACTTGGAGCAACGTTGTCTTTGTCTACAACTGCATCGTCGTTCTGGTTTTGCAACAGGCCTTCATTAAGCTCTTCGTCTTCTTCTGGTTCCGTATCGACTGGTGATCCAGCCTCATCCGCTTTATCGGCATCAGCTTCATCGCTTTCGTCGCCTATCTCATGATCTTGAATTGCTTGATCTTCCATTGGACCTGCCTGGTCATCCGCCTCGACATCTGATTGTGTTTGCTCAGCCTTCTCGTCACCTTCAGTATCGGCGTTCGACAGTGCATCCAGATCACTATCCTCAATGTCGGATTCGTCAGATGGCTTGTCTGGGCCATCAAAATCCATCTCGTCAGGAAGATCCAAATTCTCTTCTTGTTGTGCGCGCGGATCCATCATCTCTCCTTCCTTCTGCGTTACTTCTTCGCCCTCTTCTGCTCCCGTCTCACTCAACTGCTCATCCTCTTCGGCATTCTCTTCATCCTGATCGTTCTGGTCACCTTCGGTATGAGCCTTGTCATCCTTCTTGCTCTTCCCTTTTGCTTTTTCTCCTTCCTTCTCCTTCTCTGCCTCCTTGCTGTTGTCATCCCACAGCTTTTCGTCAACAGCATTCGGATCTAAATCGTCAACGTCTCCAGTTTCTTCATCGATTTCATTTTCATCACTTTCTGCTTCAGAGAAGTCGTCCCCGCCATCGTCTTTTTCTTCCGCATCACCCATCTCGCCTTCTAGTTCTTCTTGATCCATATTTACTGCATCTTCTTGATCAGCAATTTCCTCGCCCTCTTTGGACTTTTGCCCTTCTTGTGCAAGGTCCGTCAGGTCTTCGTCATCCTGGATGTCTTTGCTGATATCCTCAGCCCCTTCGCCTTCGCCTAACCCCGTTCCTTCTTCAAGCTTTTCGTTCTTGCCCGCTTCTATGGGACCTGCTTTGGAGGGATTGCAGAAGCCTTGTGAAGCAATCTGAGAGAATGATTGCGCTAGTGTAGTTGCCAATCTGTTCATTGCCAGAGACTTGGAAGCAGTGTGGTCCAAGACGCTATAACAGATGTCACGATATTGACGGACTATGGGTAGCGACATTGCCGTAAGCGCAGTCGCCAGGGGTAAGTCTTCTGGTCTCAATTGGGACATCTTGGATAAGATCTTGTCTATTGAGCTGGATAACTTGGCCACATGTAATGCTTTGATGCCATTGGCCAAAGTCTTCTCGGAAGCGATGAGCCAGTTGCGGTCTTCTGAAGTGAAAACCTCACTTGTCGTCTTCTCGAAAGATTGAATTGCTACGAGAATTGAATCGCATGAGCTCAATAGATCCCGGTCAAAGTCCTTTAATTTCAAAGATGCGACATGATCTGGATGCCCATCGGTCATTTCAGGTGAAACCTCTGTCCACAGTTCGATCTGTTGAAGCACAAATGCCAGGTTGGGATGATCTCGGGTTCTCCTTTGAATATCGACTCTGAGTTTGTCAAGGACTAGCCGGGCCTGGGCTTGGTTTAAGATGGCCTTAGAAGAAGTAAGTTTCTCTGGTAGACGAGGCTCCTCTACCATTGCGGCGGCCATTGTTCTGAACTGCTCACTCCATTCTCGTAACCCAGCGAGTACACTGCTATGGCTCAATTGTCCGAGCTTGCCATGCTTCTCGATTATGAGACAGCCAGCAGCAATGATGTGTGGGAGACACTGAACTAAGCGCCTGACTTGCTCTATATCATGTCCACCAGGATCTTGTAAGGTAAGCATGTACGAATCGGGCATCCAAACGTTCTGCATCTTCTCTATGGTAAGATCCAAGGATGTAAGACCGGTCGCGAGCTCTCCCAATATCGTTCTTTGCTTGATGACAGCTGACAGTAGGGACTCAAAGTATCCGATACTGCGAGCGACTTCTGATCCGTTCAGATCTTCGGAATGGCAGCCGGAAGCGTCTCTGACTGCAGGCATCAGTTTGCAAAATTGGTGCAGATAATGTTCCGAGGCCCCAAAATTGGCCGAGCTGTTGTGTGTGTCAAGAGGGGGCATGCTTGTCAGGATGACTGCGAGCGATGCTTGCTGCGACAGAACATCTGTGCTCGTGTTTGATCGGAAGCCCATATGGCGGACACTCTTCAGTACATCAGAGAAGAGCTTCCGTTTTCTGGCTGTGAGATGTTTTACTAAATCTGTATTCTCATCGGTAGCCATCGAAGGGGTTTCTTTGCGCAAAGCTTTAACGTCTTCCGAGAGGCTGTTTGCAAGCTGGTCAAGAACAGCTGGGATGTCCGTTATCGATGAACGCATCTGGCTCATTGAGGACATGTTGGTAATAGTAGTTGAGATATTTCTGAACCGGGTAGGTCTCTCAGACCATGTCTCTAGAGAATCTCGACAAGTCTGTAAGGCGCGTGCGTCTAGATCGTGCATGCGCATGTCGTTCCGTATCAGTGCCGGAGAGACCTGCGACACATGAGAGAGCTCTGGAAAGCCCTGCTCGATAGTGCTCTGAGCAGGCCGTGCGAGCAAGGTCCGATACTTGCGAACCACCTTGAAAAGCTTGCGGTGAGAGCGTCTTGCACTATCTTTAAGTGCGTTGACATTGGTGTCTTTCCAACTAGCCAAAAGCAAGACATCTTTCATTTCCTTTTCCAGCACGAGCCTCCCAGTCTGCAATGTTTGCTTTATAGACATCTCATATCGAGTGTAGAAAGCCAGAAAGTTGGAGAGGGTGCTATGGACGATCGCAAAGCTTGGTGTGCTTTGTTGGATCAAGGCGACGTACTCTCTGAAGCTCTGCAGCATCCGTAATCGAAGTGGGAAATGGCCTATCGTGGAACCGACGATGAAATCCTGAAGGGTCTTGAAGAGATCTTGAGCGTGTTCCTGTAGCTCATCGCCAGATTCCAAAATGGACAAAGGAGCTGCTACAATCGCTTCATATGCCACGAACCACCAGGAGTCAACTTCTTCCTCGCACCTCTTATCTTCCATATCGAACAGTCGAGACCATGTCGCTAGTTCTAGGCGACGCCAGTCCACGATCAAATGAGTCAACTGGTCGTAGATTTCTGCTGCGGTATACTCTCGACTAGCCACCATTTGCCACTGGTGTACATGTGCATGCAGCTGTTCTACATGTGTAATCAATTTTGCAACTGGCTCAGTATGTTTCAGAGCTAGCAGATTGGTAGTAAAGCTTAGCACGTCGTCCAGAGGAGAGTGTTCTGGCCAAGCTTGCTTCAACTCTACGAATCTTGTTTGGAGTCGCCGTACAATGCTTATGAGCCTCTGTGCTTCTGCAAGGTTGGCATCAGTATAGAAATTGAACGCCGAGGATTTGGCGGAGGCTTGGTTCAACCTTTCCACATTGTAATCGAGCTTGAGAAGCAGACCGCAAAGTAGGGCTTGGGGAGGCAATGGGCTCTTGGTTACAACCGAGTTGGGTGCTGATGTTCGAGCGATGTCTGTACAGCTGCTTTGCATGAGATCTATGAGTCGGTCAACTGGATCTGCCTCGGAGTTGCACAGGCTCCGTTGGTAACGCGCGAGAAGCTGAGCTGTCGCTCGAGGATCATGTCGAGCTTTGGACCTGGTCGCCAGTTGCTCATCGACTGCCTCAAAATTAGGGAACAACTCTTGGAAGTCTCCTTCGTCATCCGCATCTGCGTCTGCTTCTCCCCCACGGTAACGGTACATCGATGACCTGGCAAGGTCCTTGCGCTGATCCTCATTCAGTTGCTGCTTCCAATCTTCGTATACATCGTGGAAAGCTTTTAATATCGCAAAGGGAGCACTGGCTGGAGATTTCTTGGTCATACTGTTTATGACTGCGAAACTCTCTACGAACTTCAAGCGAGGATCGTAGATATCGTAATCTAATCCGCTGGGATCGTCATGTTCCTTCTGCTCGAATGACTCAGGACGCATGCCAAAGAAAGGGGTAGATTGACAGATATATTTGATAGCCTTGGCTTGACAAAATTCTGGCGCTGCGGCGATCTGAGCCATGGCCAATCCAGAATCGAGTCCACTAAGCATCTCTTCCAGCGGTTTCGTAATGTCAGCGTACGTGCGGAAACCCTGACTAAGGCGAATAATGGCTTGGGTGATATTCGATCGAAGAAGCTCAATCTCGGAATCGATGGAGTGGTCCCCAGTGAAAAAGAGACCAAGCGTCTGCTGGTCAGGCGAGCGGGAAACGACCGATTGCAGAATGTTGCTGAATTCGGCTTGCAATTGACCTATTTGTGATGTCTGTGGTCGTAACACGGCTTCAGTGTCTGGTTCTTTACCAATGAATGCCAGCTCCTCTTCTAGAACTCGACACCTTAGGTTTGTACTCTGTCCAGTTGTAAGTTGCTCAAAACGCTGAAGGGCTGATAGCTTCCTCTGTAACTTCGTTGTGCGTTTTCTGTGACGGTCTCGGGCTACAATGGGCTTCAACGCAGGGTCGTAAGGTTGATCAGGAACATAGAGGAAGAGGCAGCCCGTGAAGAAAAGGATCCAAGCAGATGCTGTGTCCTTCAAGACGTACTGGTGGTCACCACTTGTAATAAGAGCCCAGGATGGTTGCAAGAAGCGTTGAACAACGTCGCGAAGGTAATGAGAGGTTGGAAGCTCCTCTTTCAATTGCCAGATGTTATGGCCTGAGCCCATTCTTTGAGGGTCGCCCGGTTGTAGATAAACCTTGTGGGCAATGGCAATTTGGCCGTGCAGTCTTTTAAGTACATGGAGCAACAAAGACTGATGATCAGTAGTGACGATAGATGTAAGCTTAGCGGTGCTTGCCGCCATCACTGTGATCTCCTGCCGAAGCAAGTCCAAGGATTTCAGCGGCACTTCTGCAAGGCATTCCCTACGCATGGAGATCAGCAAATTGTACTGTTTCAAATCAGCCGGATGACGTACAATTTCTTAAGTACCGCTACCGGAAAGTTCCCACGAATTGTGGCCAGAGCAGTGTCCTTGTTGTTAGTCCCAGTAAGGTCCGCAATATCAAAGCACTGCTGCCAAAGCACTTTGGTTGGCTGAGCTGCGATAAGACCAATGGTCATTTCGATTTCGGCACCATTAGCATCAGCTGAAGCGGCTCGGTACTGACGTAGGGCCTCGAACTCTGGCTGCAAGTATGGAGATTTTGACTCTGTAAGGAGATCTCGTTCCGCTTCAAGTTCGTCGAGAGCCTTGGTTATGTTCTGTTGGAGGGTAAGTTCATGCTCAATAAACAATTCGACCTAAAATTACCTCTAGATTACTTCTCGTCTCATCTACGCTGACCTCGGTCACTCGGGCAATTCCAGCGATCGACTTTCGTAATTCTTCCAGACTAGACAATGGCACGTTTGTAGTCCAAAGAAGCCCATCGAATCGATCAGCAAGCTGTTCGATCTGCATGTTGAGGTTTAATTGTCGTAGAGTAGCCGGTGTGCGCGGTTTTTGCCGGTTCCAGATGAAGTCCATGCTTTGGCCACTGCGGAGCTGCCAAATCGGATTGAATCTTTCAAGCTCTCGTTCCAGGGCTTCAGCCAGCTCTGCAGTCGATGGCTGCAGCTTTAGACTGGAGATCAGAATCTGTCCATGTTCCAAAAATAGTAGGAAAACAGCCTCGTCAAAATTGTTCAGGTGACCAATGTCGAAAACATCAGTAAGAAACAGCAGGTAGGACTTTATTGACAATGCATTATCTTTGTAAACCAATTGAGCAGCATACGTTGTGACATCAGCTTGCTCCAAAGTCAGGCGCAAGATCCTAACACTCTGTGTGAGGAAAGGGGCCAGCGGCTTGGTTGACTCTTGGTTGAAGCGCCTGGACGTATTGCTCGCGACTGACCTTTGGAGGTGCGAAAATTGTGAACGGGTTTGGTTGACAGTGTTGTCCACAACGGAAGCGAGTTTATCTTCAAATCTGACAACATCGATCAGAAGATCCACGATGATGCCAAATTGGAACAGGTCCATGCTTGTAATGACTTCGCTGACGGATTTCACAAGTACGGTATTGTTAAGCGGTTGAACTGTCTGTGCACAGATCTTATTAGTACAATTCGCAGAGCCCACTACTCCATTGACTGACCTGCGTGGCTTCGAAGCCAAGCGGCAAAGCCAGTTGCCGTGAAAATCTGTGGTAAACATCTTTGACCCCCTGGATACAGCCTCCGCCAGACGCCAAAAGGGTTTCAAAAAGCTCGACAGCGGAAAGAATGGCGCCATGGCAGTCCGAAGGGATTTCGATCAAACCCTTTGATATTTGATTGGCCCAAGAACTCATGAGATCGTGGTCAACAAATGCAAGGTGATCAAGACCAATCCATACAAGCTCATGGAACTCAGACTCCGGAATCGAAGATGAACATATCTTCTGAAATAACTCAAACCGCTCCATGGCCGAGTCGAACGTTAAGTTGATACCATTGTGAGGGCTCGGGGCTTCAGGCATGGGTAAGAAAAGCTCGACGTTTCTATTCCGCATTGCTCGAGACAGCTCTCCATGCTGTGGGTCCATGGTCAAGAATAGTCGGAAATTTGGATGGGGCTTGACGATTCGAGCAGAGCCATCGGACGAATGTCTCTCATTGATGAACAAGACACCATTCGGTTCGAGCAATGAGTTGAGTCTGTCAAGTACAGATGGGCTACATAAATTGGCATTGTCAAGAGTGAGCCATTTGCCTTCTGTGATAGCTTTGACAAGTATACCATCGACCCATTCGAATCGAGCCCGGTTATCATGCATAGACTTCTCCATAGTGATCGTACCTTCCTCGAGGTATGTATCAAAGCCCCCATCAGATCCTTCTTCTACAAGTTTGCAGAGAATCTCAATAACTTTTGTCATCTCTGCAGTATCACTCGCAAGGACACGTTCGAGCTCAGTCAGAGATTGACAAGGCACGGGGGTTGACGACTTTAGTCTTCTCAGTCTAACCTCCCTCGTGAAGTCTTTCAAGCGATGAATGTAGGCAGTGCTATATCGTTGGCTGTCCAATTGCTCGTAGCCGCCTACTAGATCAGTGGTATCCATGTCGGCGTTGATAGAAAATTCTACTAGGTCTGCACCAGCACAGCCAGCGATTTGCCTGATCAACTCGGTCTTACCAGAGCCGGAGGGTCCAACAAGAAGGACTGGCCACTTTTTCTGAATACAAATAATGATGGACTCCGCCAAAGGTAAGTGAGTATAAGGTAAGGGACGGTGCTGGTTGACAGAGCATGAAGAAGTCAGTTGGCGCGAAAGTGAACCCAGGCCTACCTGTACATGGTTCGCATGGATCCCAACAGAGAGATCACGCTTTCCCGTAAGATTTGGTAGATGTCGTTCAAGTAGAGAAACTACGGCAGCGGCATCCTCAGGGGTTCTGAATCGTTGCGAGAAAAGCATGGCAACGTAATCATCCGCATTCCCAGCAGACAGGAGGCCACTTTGCGACGAATGAAGATCAAGCCAGCGCGTTGTATCTCGCAAGTTAATCTCCCATGGCCCACCACGCATAGCTAGCTGGCGATGCTGTTGAAAAACAGCTTCTACCTCTGCAACACACTCAGTCAGTTTTGAGATGATCCCAGAAGAAACATCAGGGAACTTCTCGCTGCAGATTGTTCGCAAGTCTTCTGCCCTAAAGGTATCAGCATACACAACAGTGAAACGATTGACGAAGGAGGCCGGTAACCCTTTCCGGCCACTACCTTGATGATGAGGATTCTGGGCAGCAAACACAACGAAATTTGGATGACGAGTAAACGTCTGGTCAAGCTCGGAGACATATACTTGACCTCGATGATCAAAACATGCATTCAGCCCTTCCAGGACAGACTGTGATGCCAGGTTCATTTCGTCGAGCAAGACCCATTGCCCCTGTTGCATAGCTTTTAAGAATGGTGCTTCACGCCATTCGAATTGGCCTGCTACGCCGCCTTCGATTGGAACATCAGAGCCGAAGAGATCCATAAGATCAGTCTGGTCGGAGAGATTGATACGAGTGAGAGGCACTCCGCAAGCTTGGGCAACCGCCGCTACCAGGGTAGTCTTGCCAACTCCCGGGCTTCCTTCCAGCAGAATCGGTCTTGGTAACTGCAGCGCACGTGCAATCATCATTGCGTTGTTCCTCGTGGTGGGAGCCTGGAGGCTGTATTCAGGGTCCAAAGAAGCTCCCGGATACTTTTCAAGGCTAAATGGACCTATGGCAAGGCTTTCAGCTCTATAGCCAAGCTCGATTGGAACTTTGTAGAGACAGGCCATATCAGACTGGAAAAGCTCTGAAAGCTTTCGAAGGCAATTCTGGCGCTCTGTCTCGATAGTCGATCCTGCGATCTGCAATTTAGCTGCTGGGTTAGCACCCAGAGCGTCTATGTAGGCCAGAGCGGCTCCATGGAGTAGCGCAAGGTCTTTATCAACAATGCATCGCGTGTTGAAGAAGGCCACCCAGGCTAAAAGATCTCGAATAGATGATTGGGGTGTGGCATTGGCGAATCTAGCACCATACCAATGCGCAAACGCAACCATAGGTTTCGCGAAATGGGCATCAAGCTGCCCAAGCTTGTATATCAGGATTTCTTCCACTTCGTCTTGATCCGATGCATGTGGTACCCAGATTTCGGTGAAACGGTTTCGAAGAGCTGGGGACAACTCCTTCTTGCCATAATCACCCCCCGGATTCATCGTAGCAAGGAACTGAAATCCATCGACAGCGGCAACGAGAGCATCATCAATGCCCTTCTCTGCCAAATACAGTTTTCGGCTAGGCTCTAACACGCTATTTAAGCGTTCGAGAACCGAATCGTCGGCAAGCGATATCTCATCGAGTAAAAAATGGTGTCCAGCTTTCATTGCAGAAACCAGACTGCCATCTACCCATTCGAAAAGTGCATTGAACTCTAAAAGAGACTGATCCAGCGATTGCCTTGCTTGTAAGGGCAAATTTTCCAACAACCGCTTGGGGCAATTTTGATACAGTTGTAGAAGAGTCTTCAGGCTTTTGTCTCCCAAGTCTGTCGAGCTAAGATGCTCTGAGAGGAGTCTATTGAGCTGTTCGTGTAACCGAGCTTCGATCAAATGCCTTGATCTTATCGGACGCTGCGATCCTATAAGATCACCCGTCTCCAGGTTTTGGTGAGCATTAACGATATGTAGCTGGAGTTGCAGTGCTGCTGCAACGACTTGGCATATGGTCGTCTTTCCAGAACCTGTTTCACCGACTAGAAGTACTGGTTCACGGTTCTTCAGAGCCTGGGCGACTAGTATGTAAAGCCGTCGCATAGACTTCGTCAAGACAACACCGTGGGCAGGGGTGTCAAGGTGTGGAGGTAGCTTATTCATTGCATAAACCGCATCATCATCAATCTTAGTTTTCATTACCTCTTCTATCGTTTGTTTCACCACTTGCCGCTCCTCATCGTTGCGGACACGTTCGGCTAGGAGGAAGTAGCCATTGACAGCTAGCTGCTGGCGATCGTCAGCATGGCGAAATGCCCATCGAAAAAGATCCCGTAGAGTAGCGAAGCTGTTCTTTTGCTCATAGAGCCGCGAATGCTGGCGATGAACTGACAACTTCTTATAGACGGCCACGATCTTGGTACAAAATGAGGGAGCTATCTGACTTCTCTCACGAAGAATAACCTCCAGCTCATCCTCAGGAATGTCGTCAAAATGAAGTTCCAGGAAGCGGTTCCTGAAGGCTCTGGACAAGACTTTGCGGCCGCCGTAGATCCCAGGCGGGTTCTGTGTAGCGAAGAGCATGAAATTATGATGGGGCCGCATCACCTGCTGAGTTTCGGGTATAAACAGCTCCCGATTATCGTCAAGGAGGCGATTCAGAGCTTCAAGAACATCTGTTGGCGCAAGATTTAGCTCGTCCAGCACTATCCAGAAGCCCTCCCGTAGAGCTTGTACTAAGATGCCCTCTTTATAGTGTAATTGACCGTCAGGTCCAGAGACATAAGTTCCTAGGTATTCTTGTAAATCAGTATGCTCGTGGTTATTGATTCTGACGAACTTATTGCCGGAGATGTTGGCCAAGTACTCTACCATGCTTGTTTTCCCTGACGAGGTCGGACCCTGGAGGAGGACTGGGAATCTCCGGGTCGAAGTCGCTCGCACCAAATTGACCAGATTTTTCTTGATGAATGGTGTGATTATGTAGTGTGGCTGGCTTTTGGTTGGACGTGATCCTCTCATAACCCAGTACTGTTCGAACTTGACAAACCTCTCTATGTCTTGTGGTGCTTTAGGAGTTTGCAGCAACAAGGCTCGACTATTCTTCTGCTTACTCAAGAGATACTTATCCATCAGGGAAAGGATTTGTAAACCCGAAGCAGTGTTTAACAGAGTCAGGAAGCTCATAGAAAAACCTTCGAACAAAGCTCTTCTAAGTCCATAATTAGGTGCTATGTCAAGAACGTATACGAGTGTCCGGGTCAAGGTTCGTAGGCTGAAATGGGGTTTTTGATCAGCGCCATCAACAAGACGATTGCCACGTGCTAGACTTTGTATTTCCAGATACAGATGGGCCACATCGCTGGAGATCTGAGTGTCCGCATGGCTGTTGCTGGCTAGGTAAGCTTGTACAAGAGGAATCAAATTATCGAGATCCTTGTCGGGCACATCTATGAACAGTTCCGTAAATCTGGAACGAAGGCTGAGTGGCAAGTCTCGTTTGCCGATATCACTGGCTGGGTTCATGGCCCCGAAAATGCGGAAGTCTTCGTGCGCTCTTATACGCTCTGTTTCTCCCGTTTCCGTGAGTAACAAAGAAGGCCCATCATCGCTCTCGTGCGCTAGGAGACCAGCCAAACTGTCCAGGGTATCTGGGGCAGCCAGGTTGATTTCGTCAAGTAGAACCCAATCACCAGTTCGGGCAGCCTTTACTATGTTTCCTTCCACGAACGAAAAGGCGAAACCTTTGGATCCACTTTCGAGGTGTTTTTGGAAAATGTTAAGCTGGCCTACAAAATCCTCCCACCTTTTCCTCAGGGTCTGATATTTTGGAGTTTCCACTTTCCTTCTCTTTACCAAAGGTTCTTGTTGACTCTCAACTTGCGGAGGTTGCAACTTGGATCGAACTGTTGTGGCTGCGTCTCGCCACAAAGTCAAGGTGCGAGACCAGTTATTTTTAGATATAGCCTTGGAGACTGCTTTACTAATATGCTCGATGTAGCGCCGATTCTTCCTGGCGGAAAGAGTACCCTCGAGCAAGTCATTAAATTCTTCTTTCATCGGGATTGCCAAAGCCCTCATGTTGACAGGCTTGAAACCACCTAGCAGGTCTCCGGATTCGCTTTGTTGTGATAAGTTGATCACGACAAGCTTGTGGTTCAACGCCTCGGCAAGCTGCTGGATCATGGTGGTCTTCCCTGTCCCTGTCTCGCCCACAAGGAGGCATGGCTCGGCCATTTGGATCGCCACTGCAATAGACTCGAGATGGCGCAGAACACTATGCGTTGTTGCAAAAGGATTGGACTTCTGTTGTTTGATCATGTTTGGAGCAGCGTCAGGTTTTCTCCTGAGGAGACTCGCCCGTCCTATGCGGAGAGTCTTCTCCTTCATCAAATAATCCGGTTTCCGAGTCCGCAGGCAGTATGAGACTCGTTCACTAGAGACTTGCAGCTCTTGCGCTGCGACAGCTACCATTTCCTCCTTGACGATGCCATCAGGAAGACGACTCACGAAGCAGTCCACGGCTTCAAGAAGAATATTGTCATTTGCTACCTCCGAGATTGGCTCATTGCCTGATCTAATCCCTACGGTTTCCAGTAGATGGTTGATCCGGGAACACCATCGGATGAGATCCTGGGGACTGGGCAACCGTCCGGAATGGCTTGTTAATTTGTTCTGACCCACATCTCTCATTCGAGCGTAAAGACTCAAGATCCTGGGCAAGTAGGCGTGCAAGATTGGAAATTTTTCATCGACGATTTCTCCTAGCTCCTCATCTGGAGGAACTTGGAGATGCACCTGTTCCCAGTGTCTAGCGCCAAGGAGAGTCCTTCGAGGAAGAATCTTTCCACCCTGCTTATTCTCAGAAGAGCGGATGGTAGCTATGACTTTAAAGCCAGGTGCAGCCCGAATTGTTTCACCCCAATGTGGTATCAGCATCTCTTTACGTTCAAGAAGGGGTAGCAACATGCTGACGATCTCTGCTGGAGCTCGATCAAAATCCTCGACCAGAACCCATCGACCCTCAGTCACCGCCTTGGTCAGAACTCCTGGCTGCCAAGTGAACGAGCCTGGTCCGCCGACTGTCGTATACATGCCGATCAGCAGTTTTGCATCAATCTGCTCGTTTAGATGAAGAACCAACATGGTTTCTTCCGTAGCCAGTCGTTTGGCCGCTTCCCTCACTAAAGATGTTTTGCCGGTACCCAAGGGTCCAGTCAGCAACACGGGTCTTTCGCACTTGATCGCTTCTGCGAGTAATTGCATGTTCTTTGCCACGGTGCGCGTCATGACTAGAGAAGACCCGACAGATGGACTTGAGGTAGAAGATGGAAGCAGCGTTCCTGCTATACATGTGGTCGCCGGAGAGAGATCTTGAACAGTGATGATCCGGCGAGCCGCAGTCGGAAACTCAGGCGCTGGATGTTTTTGGTGAGCTTCCAGAAGTTTCCGCAAGTTCTTGAGGCGCTGTTCTTCCCAGAGACTGAAAAATCTATAATCAATGATCTCGTCGTCCCAGCGGCCTTGCACATCTTCTGGCCCGATATGTTTGCCCACCATCTCTTGCAGCGCGGATTCCGAAGCATGAAGGTATAGACATAGGATTCTTATCACTAAGTAGCGGATTGGTGGATGGGCATGATTGAGAAGCAGCTGAAGTTGCGCTGGCAAGACTAGATATGCGAAACGTTGATTGTCGAATTGCAGGAGGCGGCATAGAGCAAGTAAGATATCTTGTAGAGGAAGCTCTGGGATCCGTAAAGTTGCGTCAAAGTTTGCAGCAAATAGAGGTGCCAACGATTGTTCATTCTGTAGCTGGAGAAGTCTTGCGATGTACGGCGAGAGGTATGGGGCCAGTGGTAATGTCCGTGCAATTGCACCAAAAACCTCGACAGCGTTTGATCCGGAAGCTGCGTATTGTAGCCATCTTGAGCATAGTTCTACCGACAGAGCGTGGTGTACCGAGAAGATGGTTGGTGTTTTCGAAGGTTGCAAGGCCAGGCGAGCCAGAGTATCCAAGTACTGATTATTGCTTCCGGATCGAAGGATTTGAATGACATCGTTAGGAAGTGTGTCGAGAAAGGCTTCGTCGGCAAGAAGATGTGACGCCGCTTGAGAAATATCCATGGTATTAGCCTTGATCTCTGATCGCAAAAAAGACAATATTGTTGGTCGACAACGCTGTCGAAAACCTTTGACATTTTAGGCGAGGATCATCCGAAATTGCTGAATCGGGATAATGACGTCAGGTTGTCGTAGATACCGAGGTATCAATATTCATGTGATGGTAGAGTAATTATTTCACAGCTTGATGCCATCCTGTGGGCTTTCGAGTATGTCTGTCGCTAGATACTGTAGAGACTGAAAGTGGCATTGTGCTTTGAACATGACGCACATATACAACAGCCAGCTGGTAGGAGTCTCATTTCGAAATATTGCGCCTTGCTGACTTTGATTAGGATGCCTTCGACCTCTACCATCAAGTTCAAGAGATACACAAACCCAAGGACGTCTTCAGCGGGCCGGCCCTTCCAGCTCTTGGTCATGCAACAGCCGGCTCAATTGGCGCCGCTATCTCCAACGTCGTTACATATCCTCTCGCGCTCATCGTCACCCGGCTACAGATCCAGCGGTTGTTGCGAAAGGGAGAACCTGGATCCGCCGAGGACGAATATCGGTCGTTGAAAGATGCTGCACAGAAGATATATGCCGACGAAGGTGGCCTCCCTGGCTTCTACGCTGGAATCGGTCCAGATACGGCCAAGACTATCGCCGATTCCTTCCTCTTCTTCCTGGCTTACAACTTCCTACGCCAAACACGTCTACGGGCTCGGGGTGGATCCAACAAATATCTTCCTGTGGCGGACGAGCTCAGTGTCGGCTTTCTTGCAGGCGCTTTCTCCAAGTTCTTAACCACCCCTATTGCGAACATCGTTACCCGTCAACAAGCAGCTTCTATGATGTTCAGAACTCAACCGCAGACAAGTCGGCAATCATCCATTCGGAAGACTGCTTTGCAAATCAGGAATGAAAGAGGTCTACAAGGCTTTTGGTCCGGCTACTCAGCTTCTCTTGTCTTGACGCTCAATCCTTCCCTGACTTTCTTTCTTTTCGAAACGTTAAAGCGGCTGCTCGTGCCTCGCAACAGGCGCAGTGGCCCTCCTGCACAAGCGACATTCTTGATAGCAGCTGTCAGCAAAGCGATCGCTTCCACTATCACATACCCCTTTTCATTAGCCAAGTCGCGGGCCCAAGCTTCATCAAAGTCCTTCAGTGAAAGGAAGGATGATGAGATTGACATAGCGAATAAGACGCGAAAAAAAATGGTATCGGAAATTGAGAAGACGAGAGCGAAACCGCCAAGTAACGTGTTTACCACGATTCTTTGTGTTGCGAGAGCTGAGGGGTTGAATGCCCTTTATGAGGGCCTAGGCGGTGAAGTTTTGAAGGGCTTTTTTAGCCATGGTCTCACAATGATTGTGAAGCAAATCGTGCACAGATTCATTATACAACTCTATTACGCTACACTCAAACTGTTGAAGCGGTTCCCTTCGCCAGAAGCTGCGGCACAAAGCTCTAGAGAACGGACGAAGCAGGCATTTGACACAGTTCAGGAAGACGCCGCACCCTTAGTATCGTCAACCACGAAAATATTGCAGGAAGTCTCCTCCACTTTACTCGACAGCAGCCAAGATGCTCTCAAAAAATTGCAGCTCGAAGCAAGCTCGGCTTCGACTGCTGTGGCACGAGAGGCGGGTAATGTAGTAAAAAAAACATCAGAACTTCTGGAAAGAACGAAAGACCAACATTCGACTGTCAAGAGAGGAGATGATGGTTGAATAGTCAGTACGCGCTGACGCCTGTAATCATGATCACCCACTACCTTCATCGATGCGCTTACGGTGGTGTGAATGCTGCTCGGTTACCGAGGGGACCAATTGGATGCCCTTCCTAATCTTCGACCCGGAAGCTCCGAGCAATGGCGATCCCAAGACAGCTTCAATAACATCTTATTCTGTTACAGCTTCTTCGGCCTTGCCACCCAATGGAGCAGAACATAATATCTGGGCAGAATGAGACTCAGCAACAGCTAGGGACCGAGCAAACCGAAAGACAAAGTTTAGCTGCACATACGTGATATATCTCATACACGAACGATCTCTGCTGTGGGTGGGAAGAATTGTGGTTTGCTTCCTTCCTCAGCGATTCAAGCACAAGGCTTTGCGTACTCTTCGTCCGAGTATTCCTACCTTCTACGAGAACGTTGAAGGTTGCGTGCTTCAACATTTACACTTTTCTCTGGTTTCATGCCTCAATTTTAATCATACTCGCTCAACCCTTTCCATTCTCCAACGCCCTCCATGGCCAAAGCCGCGGCGATCAGGATCTTTTCCTCTATTAATATCAGTTGAGGATCCTCTGGCTGCGAGTCTCTGTCGTCATTCAGCTCAATGCATCCTCCAGAGCCAGATCGTTGTCCATGCAGGAAACTTCCCTAAAGAATATCACCTCCCCCGCTAGTTGTGGCATTCGATTCAGGGGTCAACCGATACAGCGTCTCACGTTGTAACAAAATCTGTCGAAATACAAGCTGTACACCAACTGCGGATATTGTTGTAGGCAGTAATGATGTGAGATCTAAGTAATTAGTACTACTCGAAACGCAATTGAGCTATCGACCGTTGTGTCCCCTTGTTGCGATCGACTATCAAGACGGCAAGCCCCTGAATCGAATGCCCTAGCAGGTGACGTGATAACAGCCTTAGGTGACAAGGTGTCGAGATGGAACGTCAGCTGTATATACATTCACATACGATAGGCTCTGACGGCAGACAACTTCCTTCAAGGGCTTCTTGGTCACCGATGCTTCGCAATCAACCTTGAAGTGCTGTTAGACCACCGGTCCAGAATCCAGTAACCCTTCACGCAAAATCGTTCCCCGATGTAAACTCTGCTCCCATCCCAGTCTTGATCACGAATATTTATTCGGACTTTCAGACTGGCATCACCATCTCAATCCATCGTCCTCATTACAGGAACAGCCCCCCAAAATTCTTCC
>SAUG01000143.1:0-64507 GCA_011316305.1 Rusavskia elegans
CCTACCCCTTTCCCCCGGCTCTCTTAAACAAAGCACATCCTCAACGCACCGCCTTCCCCCCAGAAGCAAACCAAGGTATCGGCTGCTCATGCGCTAAATCCCCAGACCCTCGCCCCCCACCACATCATTCTCGCCTCCCGCTCCACCTCCAACAGCGCCTCCGCACACTCCACCCTCTTCTCCACCCCCAGCCTAAAACCCACCCTCTCCAGTCTCCAGCTAGGAACCACATGCCACCGGCTCCATGTCCGCCGCCGTCGCCATCACAGGCTCCACTTTCGGCCGTCTCTGCATCTTCGTCAATAACGTTGGTGATGGCGAAAAAGAAACTGATACAGCAACACCATGTAAACGACTAAAACAAATACAATACCGCCGCCGTCATCACCAGCGGAATCCTTCCTTCGTCCCCCTTCTACGCAAAAGTCAATCCGAGACTCGTCTTCCATGGGGTCGCTTTCCCAAGCTATGGATTCCGCTTCTCCATGTCGTCGCTCGGAAACAGAACGGGAGGTCGCGGTAGAGATGAAAAGGTGGCGTTGAATAGGCTAGTCATTAGTAGTATCGTAATGTTTCATGGGAAGGGGGTTTGTGGTCATGGGCGCGGATCCGGGGTTTGTGGTTCTAGGTTTCTTGGAGGGAGGTGGTTGGGGAGGGAGGGGTTGTGGGTGGATATAACAGATGGGGTTTATAACGAGTGAGGAGTTGGAAGTGTATTGGTAGAAGGCGGGTTGAGGAAAAAAGGGAGGTGAAGGTCAAGATTGTGAAACGGTAATTACCATAGGTTTATTTGGGATAGTATGAATGTTTTTCATTCGTCAATCATACCGGATGGAATATTCGGAGGCTTTTTCAGATCAAATCACTCCCATCTATCTTCGTTCCAGGACCAAAGATCGAGAGCTCAATGTCTGTTGGTTTTTGGCTCCTACTGCGTTGATCACTTGCTTCTCCGGGGAGTAGGTCGATGACGGAGGTTGGTGTTGAAGGTCGGTGTTGAAGGTTGGTGTTAAGTATCGTGTGTTTTCACTGATTGAAGAAAGATCTCGAAGTATAATTATAGCCATATTGAAGGCAAAACACCCTCCAAGCCATTACAACAGCAACACCTACATGCAACAAAAAACTCATTACCCCGTCACACCCATTCACACCCTCAAACCTCACCCCCAAACCCACTACTCCCCTCTCCCCTTCCCACCACCGCCACCACCGACGGACCCCCCAACGCCCTCCCAACGTTCAAACCAACCCTCCACCTCCCCCCCCCTCAAAATACCCCAACCTCTCCCCCTCATACACAGCACTCTCCCCCACAATCTCAACCGGCAACATCCCATCCCTACCTGCCCACCATGGCCTCAACTACAAACGTCTGGTTCCCAATCGAGCGCATCGGAGGATTCTCACCTGGTTTCAGAATAAGGTCGCAGAGGAGGGAGGTACCGATGAAGATGCCTTCGACGTAGTTTTTGAAGGTTACGTTGCCCATGTTGATGGTGAGCATGGCGGGTTGGGGATGAGCATTTGGGCGAGCAGGTTGGCGCTGGAAGGGGAGGGGGTGAGGAGGCGGAAGGTGGGGATTGTGGCGTTGGGGAGGTGTTTGAGGGCTGTTGGTTTAGGTTTCGAGATTTAGCTTGCCTGGATTGGAAAAAGGGGGGAGAAGGGGAAGGGAGTCGATAAACAATACCTTGAATGGTAATAGTCTTGTGGTAATCCACCGTTGTGGCTGGTAAGCGCCCTTCATGTAAGTTCGTCCGGCCTTTCACAACCAGGTCTACGGATTCCTGCGGCAGGAGCTGGGTGTTGTAATTGATGAAGGCGTCCATGTCGGTGATCTGGACTTCCTGGTCGATACTTGTGTAGGTTGTTTCGGTGGCATGCACGGCTGGGAGCTGGACGTAGGCGTATGGTTTGTCTTCGGCGCCGCCGACGGATAGAGAAGCGTTGAAGGCATCGAGTTCGGGGTGATATTTGTTGTGGTTGGTGAGTTTGGGTGTTTGCTGGAGATCGAAGGAGGTGGCGGATGGGTTTGACGGTGTCAGGGATTGGATCTCGAAGGTTGAATTTTTCATGCCGTTTTGGGCTATGTATGGGAAGGCGACGTAGACGCTGCGATGCGAGTCAGCGTTGTGGTTCTCTATCAAGGAGAGGGTTTGGGTTGGATTGTTGGGTGGACATATACGCAGAGGATAATAATTAAAGTTAACGCGGTGAACAAGATAAGATGGAATTACCAGAATCGTCTAAAGTATACCTTGAGTTTCGTACCTAAACTTCGCTTTCTACTTTCGCTGGCAACTTCCCAGACCCTGCTTTGCGGCAGGGATTGCCCTTCCTCCATCGAAAATTCCCGACCTCGTCTAAGATTGGGACGCTAGCGAAGGGAGAGGTCTACTTCAGAGTGGCAGGATCACACGAGCTTGTGGGACGATCTCGTTGAGGGAATAGGAGATGATTTGAATCTGTATAGATTGGGAAAGTAGTATGAAATACTTCGACGCTACGATATCTCTTGACTGGAAGCCGATACCACGGCTTAACCTTTACCGATACAGAATACGCCAACTTCCAAACAGTCAACTACTTGCAGGACACGAGATCGTGATATGTCTACGGACGGAATATTGATCACGAGATAGATAAGGGAGAACGGGCTTGGATATACTGGAAAGAAAGCGTTTACGACCTGTAGACCGGCCGATCAAGCATGCCAGTACTTATATGTGTTCGACTTTCTTACCATCTTACCATGATGCCGAGGTCTGGGTAGGAAGCGGCATAGTCGTTCAGCTTCTCGAATGCTCGCTTTGTGGTATGATTGCCTATGGAAGAAAATTGTCCGGATGCAAAACATAGGACTCGGGACAGTCTAGGGCTTATCCACAATTATCCTTTATACCGAACCCATCCGGGTCCTAGTCGTCTTCCGAATGGCAAATATCCCTTTTATCCCCTCCTGGCTTTGATGTGACTTAACGATTGAGAAATGTCTTGCGTACACCGGTGCTAAAGGACAGCCACTGACCTTGATGGATGTTTGTGGTTCGAGGTCGTTCCTGAGATAGTCGCTAGCATCGGAGGAAAACAGCCCTGCCATCGAGAATGCGGAGGAAGAGATATGGTCGGCCAGGTACGGAAGGAACATGTTCTAACGCATGATGTGCAGCTGACAGGTCGATTGGGACCAGTACCTGGTTATGACAACGCTACTTTAGCTGCACGTCCAGAGATTATACAGATCTCCGAATGTTCGTCACTGCAAGATATCTCACTCTTGAGTATCCAGGCCTGACAATATGACGAGGGATTGATAACGAAAGGCGGAAAGTTGCCCTGCTTCGCCTTCTGTCTCGGCATGCGGGGGCTCGCGTGACAGGCGACGTACTATCTGTGTTCCTCAACATTACAAGAGTAAGCTTACCGGCTAAGAAGACACGGAAAGGATAGCATATTTCCTAAATACGTCCACAGAGCAAAAGGCACATACAACATGCCCCAGCGCGTAAGAAATTCGATTCCTGAGAATGGTTTCTCTTGAGGGAATTATATATATAGGAGGATTGGTCTAGTATGTTACGATCGAAATGGAGAACGCGTAACATAAGGCTCTCGAAGATGGTCAGGAGCAAATGCTTGAACGCACGATGTTGTTACCAGCAGAAAAGACAAGATTAGTTACTAAGCCGCCAGAGCCGCGATAACCCCTATCCTGCCGTGGGAACTGTTTGGACATTCGCCCCATAAAGATCCAAACGGTGCATCAAAATTCGTCAAAGTCGCACAGTACTTGGCCGAAACTGCGGGTGTCTTCTGACCTTCAGGCGCAGACTCATCCGTTTTGAATTCCACATTGAAAACCACGATGTTCTGTCTCGTCACCTTCGCCTTGCAAACCCGACTTGATAGACATCTACTATGAGCATTTTCGGCTGCCACCGACTGGCATCGAGTTCGATCGACGTTTGAAGTTGTACTAAAGATAGCCGAGCCGAGGTGGTCGCGGACCAGCGAATGAGACGCTTCGATGATATACGCGACAGGGGTTCTCCGCGTCAACCTCATACACCTCCGACCGTCGCACCAAGAAAGCCTGCCTCTGCGACCTGCGACCCTGCAGGTCCTCGACTGATTCGAAACGAGGCGCCTGCTCAAGGCAGGCACATCGTACGACAGCCCGTGCCATGCTGCCTTTTTTCTGCTATAAGAGCACTTCCTCCCATCCCAGCATCATGCGACAGAACACCAATCCTCGACGATCCATAACCCTCCTTCGCACCTACAATTACATTTCGATCGCCAACCATTCGTTCACGGCAACCCTCACCAGTCTAGTCTCTTCACCATCATGAAGACCATCCTTAGCATCGCCGCCTTCAGCCTCATCGCCCTCGCCAAAGCGCAAGACCAGTGCGCCGCCTCCGCAGCAGCCATCCCCTCATGCGCAGTACGTCCCTCTACCCTTCCCACTCCCACCACAACTCCTCACTAATCTCCCCCCTCCAGGCCGAATGCATCGTCAGCGCCGGCTCCAGTGTCGGCTGCGCCCAAGGCGACTACGCCTGCCAATGTAGCTCCTCCCAATCCGCCGCCATCGCCTCCGCCGCCCTCCCCTGCGTCCTCTCCGCCTGCGGTCCCGCAACCGGCCTCAGCGTCCAAGGCGCCGCAAGCGCCGTCTGCGATTGCGTCGCTACTGCTGTACCGGCTGCAACGACTTCGTCCCCGGCCACGACTAACGCTAAGGCTTCTCCGTTGACGACGGTGACGTCCACGGCCACGGAATCGAGTATTGTTGCTACGACGTCGGTCTCATTGCCTACGCCGTATCCGACTGGGGCTTCGCCTGCAGCGGGTGTTGGGCCGACGGGTTCGGTTATGGGTGGGGGAAGTGCTGGTAGTGATACTGGTATTGTGCCTTTTACCGGTGGTGCTTCGCATGTGGAGGCTTCATTCGTTGGGATCGTTGGAGCTTTGTTCCTTGCTGTGGTCGCTCTGTGAAAAGTCTACTGTGCATGCTCGGTCCAGCTTTTGGTCAACTGTGGTGTGGTACATCTCTAGCTACTGTTGTAGAGACATCCAATGCCCTAATTCGAAGATGTATATATAATATGGCGGGTTTCCGTCGTTAGATCCCGAATGCTCGATGTATCTCCTGCCATGGGTTACAATCTCGCAACTTTCGCTGTTAGCTGCTTTCACTAATCTATCAACAATCCTACCAGATCTCTGACCCTCTTTCATTGGATAACAAGCTCCCACGCCGCAACGAACCCAACGCTACAAAGTAAAATGCCCTACTCTCCAGCTGAAAGATCATAGCATTTCACTACCCAACGGGTTCCGCCCGGATCTAGTAGACACAGATGCAAGTACCGAAATGTGTACAAATTAGGGATGATCATGTAGTCAACGCATCGTCTCGACAGGCTGGTAGCTCCCATCATATTGTCACAATCTACAATCAGGAAACAAGTATTCATGAAACGCGGCAGGCTAGCCGGTATAAGAAAACATAACGAATGCTGAGACTTGGCTCGTGTTATTACAGGTACAAGCGAGTAGTGACCCTTTTCTTCCCGTGCTATGAATAATGGCGACTAAGGTATTTTGCCTTGCTGGTGGATTTTACCGGTGGATGTTGATGTATAAGTTCGATGTTGAAGCGCTTTTGTCGCTCGTTTGTTATTTCGTCCGTTGGTGAAGTAATCACTGGCTCTCATAGCAATATTGTCGCCCAATATGATTCTCTCAGCCGTGCTTATTTATTATCTTGTATGCCTCCGTACCACGCTCGCTACGCCCTTACCTGCTTTCGACCCTGCGTGCGCAGAAGTTACGTATACGGTCGATAAAGCGGAGTATGCACCTGGCAAACAATTTCTGAGCGGTGAAAGTTGCAAGAATGATTTGTCGGCAAGTAAATCATTCACATTTGGTATCGATACCTTCTTTTCGGTAATTGACATATCCCTTGTAGACCCGAAACGCAGAATGCGATATTGGTCCTGGAAATTGGGATCGATGGGCAGTCATTCCGCTTGTCTCGGAGAACCTCAGAGGCGCCGTATACGATCTGTAGGAAAACCTTCATCGCTAGATACGATCATAACGAGAGTCCGTTAACGCAAATACAGTTCGGAAATTGCCGAAGCCGCAAATAGCAAATTGGGGGGCGAGACGACTGCCTCAGGCCAAATCAACGGAGCTTCTCTAAACAATACATGCGCCGGTGTATCGGAATGTGGTCTGCTGGTGACGCCTCAATACGTCCACATAACAGGCACTCGGACTTTTGGTCCTGCATGTAACGTCCCGCAGCCTTCGGAACAATACCAGATCTCCTTGCCAAAACAGGACAATTCCGTATCCTTAACAGCCGATGTCGAAACCAAACCGTGCTATAAAGGCGCGGCTCCGACTGCTCAGACAACCATAAAAGACGCCTGCCCCTCCACGGAACCCTGGACCGAACAGATCGTACCCTTCGAAGGCGGTATCGCCGGCCCCTTCGCCAAACTGGTCGGCAAGGAACCGCACGGATCCGGATATCGATACCGCGTCCGTTTCAACAGCGATAATCCCGCTTTCGGCGTGCGTGGACAAGCGTTGCTGGCCGCGTTGAATAAAGGTGTTTTCGAAGCCGGTGCCGGTACCGCTCATGCGCATAATTGGCAAGAGGGGCCCGATGGGTTCTCTGATGTGGCGGAATTCGATTTCGATGCGCCGGATGGTACGAGCCTTGATAATACGTGCAGGCATGTGGCTGCTGCGGTGGAGTCGGTGTCGAAAATAGGTTCGGCTGGGAAAGGGGTCTGTTATTCGTAGCGGGGTGGCCGAAGCGTTAGCGATTAGGGATTATGTATCTGCTCCTTCTCATATCAATGTAGCATGTATTGTTCTACCGGGGTCGTGAATGATCAGATTGAAAAATGCTAAATGATTGACTGCCTTGTCTCTTGATAAAGGAAATAGGGGATGGGCGTTTTCACACGGGGATTCCTAGATATCCTCCAGAGATTGGTCGTTCCGATGGGCCTCGTTGGTGCTTACGTTCTGTTTTCCCTTCATTCATCTTGAGCCGAAACTCTCGAAACATAACCGGGATACCATTCTGTGCGCAAGCCCGCCTCTCCAATATCCTCATTATTCAGTACACGATCCCTTTCGAGGGTTTCTCTGTATGTGCCGCGTCTTGCAGTCTTTTCCGGTTTAGTCATCATTGTTCCCTATCGGTATGGAGGGTCAGTAACTCGTGACCTTGCTCTATCGAGCGGATGTTGAGGGTTAGGCTGAGAGTTATATCGAGCCGTAAGACCGGGGAAAACTGGGGAATTTGCTATGGGAGACATACGATGCTTCCAGTCTCAATGACCGAACCTAGGTCCATATAGCCCAGACGAGGTGCCTTCAAAGGTACCTTTTGCCCGCGGCGATCTGCAGCCGTCGAAGCACGGTTCCCGTAGGCGAGCCGTATGGGTAGGCAGCTGCGAAGAGAAAATCTCACTCTGCTGGATGATTTGCTGGTTCTGTGCCTGTGGCCGAAGGGCAGATAGCTGCGGAGAGAGAATTTGATGGAGCTGAGCCAGACGCTTTGTGGAGACGGCAGCTTGCGGAATAGTGGAACACAGGCGGGCATGCAGGCACAGATCACACCCACAGATATCTCAATGACGCTACAAGACTCGGTTAACAAACGGAACGAATACTAAGCGAGAGAATGTCAACGTACTTTGCAATGATGGGGATCTTCCCAGCCATAGCGAAATTGGAAGGTTTAGAGAAACTCGATTCTGCAGCCAAGTATCGTGTGCGAACAGCCAGACTGGCAAGGCTTGCAGCACATCCCCTGTATTGAGACCATAAAGCATCAGTCTCATTAATGTGCCAGTCCAAGAGAGGATATTATCAATCCACTTACAACGACCCAGTCCCAAAAATAGCTACAAGACCCACGCGCCTCTTTGTCGGCAGATGCAGTTTCCAGAGGACTGGCAAAGGTAGGGAGAGTATGTAGAGATCGGATGCAAAGTTCAGAGCACTCACAGCTGTCGACATTAAGTTTAGATCGTTTACAGACGACGTCGATGCCTCAGTGCCGTGCAGCCAATTGAGCCAGGGAGAAGTAAGTATAGCCAAAACGATCACAGCTGCCAGGTTAGTGATGAGATTGGACACCATCCCGATGTAAATCATCCATCGTGTCCTGGCATTGCAAGTGAACAGTCTCAGGTATAGGTGTAGGATTGCAAACTTGACAGCCATGAGAGCGATGTAGTAAAGGTAAGAAAGAACCAGCTGAAACTACTGGATGTTAGGTGAAACAACCCTTTTCTAGGTAATCTGAGGCGTGAAGACAGACCGTGAACGGATTAATGGCCACAGATATCTGGTAGGATAGAACACTGATCTCTATGTTGATAGGTCATTAAGCATGGAGGGTGTATCAAAATGGTAGAGGCGCTCACCAAACAGGAGAAGACCATTATGAACCAGCACAAAAGTCTAGATAGCATCGAATTAGAGCCAACGAATTTGCATCTGAGTCTTCGTGGAAGATCCATCTCACTGCTGCGACAACGCAAGTCCCTACTAAAAGATTAGTATGAATAGAGTAGCGTAGATTTACAACACCACGTACAGTCATCCCACCCTAAAGCATGCGTGATGAACTGTTTGGTATATAAACGCATAAAAATAGCAACCAACACAAGGAATATACCCAAGATTGGGGTGATAAGATAGAACGACGGATCCATTGACGAATGTCGATGGAGGATAGTCGCAGGAGACGAAGAGATGTGAATGAATAAGACGAGTGGCAGATACTTAAACTTGCCCTGAAACCAAGGCTATAAGGCTACCATCGTTCCACGAACTGATCATGCAACTGTTTGGTGCATGTACAGCACCCACCGCATCTCGGGTTTCAGAGCCCACATGACTGCAGCTCATTACGGGGATGGTTTCAGCAAATGCACAATTGGTTGAGAGGATAATTACATGGATCCCCTATCTTGTAATTTTGAATAGACTGTCGAGCCAGCTTGCCTATTTGAGGAGGTTCATAGCCCTCTTTGGTCTCACACTCTCCAGAGGAAAAGTTGCATATTAAAATTGTAATGAGCTCTCTAGTGCGGAGCTAGTAATTAACAGAACCTGTTTTACGACGGTTCTGACTCTAAGGCATTGTCGATGATCGCATGAGGCGAGTGAGTCTCATATCGGCGTCTCGAAGAGTTTTGAGGCAAGTGGTTGGCAGGTGGGAAGGAGTCTTGCGGTCAGCGATTGGCCCAGATTTAACCGGAGTGTACGGCAGGCCATACCTACAGCATACAATAAATTTACGCCTTGGCACTTGCATCGATGGTTGCGGCTTGTGGTGAAACTGGCCGCCGTATGAACGTATCTCGTACGAAACAATCTTTCGACTCCTCAACTCTTCGCCGAACCATGAAAGCTGTCTCAATTTGTGAATAAGGTTGAATGCAAATGGATCAACTCACATCTTGAGATTCTGTTACGCCGGCCATTTTGAACATCGCTCGATGGCACACATCGTTCTGACGGAGCCCAGTCAGCACGAGTAAACTCGAGACAAGCCTGTTCAGTCCAATTAAACTGAGAACTTCGGATTGCGAGGTGCAAATGACTATTATCGAAAGCGTTTGTTACTTTTCTCTGGATGACTAAGTGGCTCCATGATACAATCAACCCATCTCGGCTTTCGAACGGATCTCCGATCTAGGCACTCACTCTAAGAAGCCTTCACGACCGGCCACGTTGCTTCTCTATCAACATCCAGATACATAGAGGGACTCCTTACCGTCATCCTGTAGATATTTGTGAAGATATCGTCCATAAAGTCTCATCTGAAGCTGATCCTCATCATTTTGGGCGTACCACAGACTTACCTGTCTTCGAGGTCGTCATGGCTGAGGATGTCGAGTTTAATGAATCGTTGCTTGACTTGTCTTCTTTTCCTTCTTTGCTTGATCGTCACATGTTGTCATGCATCTCCAGGAAGCCGACCTGGCTCTCGAGATTGGAAGTTAGCTGTCTTACACTCCCGCTCAAATTTTCAGAAGCCACACCCTGTGAGAAGGACATGCTCGATCCCCGTATCACGTATAGCGATGGCGATGCCGCAATCATGGCACAGACATACAAAGACTTGACCAGATGCCACAACATCCATACCCTGAATCTCGAGATTTTCCAAGCAGGATGTGTGGTCAGCCCATATATCTATCAGCGGGCATTTGATCTTCGGTGCGAATGCTCGATTCCCTGATCTCAAGTCACTTTCGCTATCGCGCTACGATTGGAATTACATGCAGACTTCTTGGTCTGATCGCTTCTTTGCTGGACAACCACGTCCCAACGTAGGATTATGGCGAGAAGCGATGGACGGGACAAAGCTCGAGGACCTGAATATTGACCTCCCACCAGAATTATTTATGGTTACTATGAAAGGTCTGGGTCTCCGATCTTTAACCTTCCGGCTGCAATAGGGCTACTGGGGGGACGAGGAGACATTATGCGTTTTCGACTCAGAAGCGCAAGAGATGCGGAATACCTACGTCTCGTTCATCGCAAGGCTCCCTCCTCTTCGCAATTTGAGCATCAACGGCACCGGAGAATTACTCGACATGGAAAGCACACTCCTCAAACATGGGCATGCCCTTCGATCACTGGCTATACATGAATTCGAGAGAGTGTGTGCTTACCAAACAGGGAACAAGACTTGGACGCGGCCAACGACGGGGGTAGAGGAACTCAGCCATCTCAAATCTGCGGTTCCCAACCTCGATTCGCTGACCCTTGACCTTCACCGCGAGCATGGGCATTGGCCCACGGAAGCATTGAACGTGCTCTCAACCTTCGACAGCCTCATCGACCTGACCATCCACATCAACCTCGAAGATCCAACGCGGACGACTCACGCAGACCCTTGTTGGGCGGGACCTGATTCGTGTATGCTGCCCAAACTAATGGAACCGCGAATTGACCTCGGCGCCGCTCAATTCATATTCCGAAACCTCTGTCAACGGCAACACAAGCGACGGCTGCAGCATTTTTGACTAGTCGCAGGGGATTACGCCAGACGAGAATGTGGCGGAATGAGATTTTCTCCTTATGACTCAAACAAGCCTGTCATGTATAGGTGCCGGGTAGAAAGTAATGGGACGGAGTTTGTATGGGACCACGTGGGTTTATTGATGTAGAGGCTGAAGATTGGTACAATTATTTGCGAGATGATGACTAGAAGAGGATTGTATTCGTGGAAGGGTATTTGATACCCGTCTCAATGGTACGTTGGGCATGCGATTCTTCGGCTGGTGAGCCAATTGACTACCTTGCCAACCCAAGGGACAAGGACACATTCTGCCTTAATACGCATACCTCGAGGGGCTCTTGTATTTGGCACAATTGGTCGCGCCCTTCGCATGTTTATATAAACTGGCGGGCCACATCTTCATCCAGTTTAGTCCCAATCGGAGCACTTCTTATAAGACTCAAGTGAACCGCAGCCCTTGTCCGGATGCTACCTTGTCGTCGGGAACAGGATATGTGGGAGAAATGTACGTATATCTCACACCTTCACTAAATACCTTTCTAAGTTGTGGTGAGTAAGGGTTGTACAGGACGAATGCTTGATCCACCAGTGGAGAAACATCTTGGCTTCGATCATCTGACGTTGTTGGTCACTCAACTATCGTGTATTAGTGCCTTCCAGTTTTCCTAGACACCGAAAGATCCCAGTCTACTCTCTTTCGCGACTGAATTCGGAGGAGAAGTTAGCGAAAAGGGTGCTCGCATGCAACGATTGTGATATTCGGTTGCGCTTTTCTTCTTGTTCGTCTTTGCTTTCTCGTCATTTGGCATTGTTTTCTTTGACATCACCAGAACAGCAGTAAGCACATTACGCCCACAAGAAAGCTATGGTCTTGAATTCCAAGCATCTCGGGTGGTCCGATAGCCAGTGGCTCACAAGAAGGTATGGGCTGCATACACTCGGATACGTCAGCGGCGCACCGAGCATATCCGTATCGTGGTAGAATTCTCCCGGACCCAGCTGGGCGTTATAGTATTGCAAGGCGGTGTTAGGTCCTCAGATGCAGCTTTGATTGCTGTATCTACCTTCCTATCGGCTTTGGAGGATTGCCGTGCTCGATCTTAGACTATGCCTAGTACGCTGGCGTGCAGAATCGACTTTTTTATGTACCGCTTTGTAAAGAAGATTTGCTTCGGCCGCGCAACCTTGAGGGAGGGCAGTGATGTGGACCATGTGTTGCAACGAATGGAGGCGCTCGAGGTACGATGACTGCCGGCTCCGAGTGTATGAGGATTGTCGAGGGTCTCGGCTGCCAGTCCGGCCATGTTCCTACTCCATGTTGTATTCCAACATGTTGTGGGAACTGCCCGAGTCATGGAACCTTTACGATAAGCTATGCCGTTCTATGACAGTATACGGCTTCGAGTGGTGATGAAATCGTGCGTATGCAGAGAATTTTGATGGTGGGTGGATTTGCTCGGCGAGTCATATTTCCTTGTTAGCAACGGCGGCTTAGACGGAGATGATACCGAGACAACAACGACTACGATGATCTCCGTGGCTTCTGAAAAATAAATCTTCGATGATGCCTTTGTTACGTCAAGTTGCGGTGGAATCGTCGGCTATGATCCGCTGTGGGCCTCGATTTAAGACGTCACCTCTTTACCTTGCCACACCTGATGGCACACTTCACATTCATAATGTCCGACTAGGTATTAAGCCTCTCCGTGTTCTACATTCTCCGATACTATCACATTCGCCGACATTTGCTCGAAGCTGAAGCAAAGCATAATGGCTCAAAAATTGATCTCAGCCTGGTCCGAGGTACTCGACATCGACGAATCCGAAATAGATAGAGATGACAGCTTTTTCGAGATTGGTGGCGACTCCGTCAAGTCGATGCGCCTCATAGGTGCTGCCCAGGAAATGAACCTCGACGTTGATTCCGAGACTGTCTTCAGGTATCCAACGCTATCTGCCATGGCAGAACATTGCGAAGAAATCGACGGGATCTCCCATTCGGCTTCTGATCCTGAACCAGCCCTCGATCAAGACCTTCTTCAGCATTGTGCACTGACTTGTCACGTTGATCCTACATGCATAGAAGATATCGTCCCGAGTTCAAAAACGCAAATGGACTTTTTCCAATGGCACGTCTCGGCCGAGAAGCCCGGAGCGATGTTGAAGCAATTGGTCTTCAACATAGAAGGGACGGATGACGCATCTATTGCAATGGCAACGTTCCAGGCCGTTCGGGATGATAACCAGATCCTCCGAACCCGCCTTGTTCAACATGAAGGCCATATCGTGCAAGTTATCCTGCGCGACCAAATCCGCTGGGAAAAAGCTTCTGACCTTGCCGAGTATTTGGAACAAGACCTTTCCATCAGGACGAACTTTGGGGACCCGTTGACGAGATACGCCGTCGTGCATGATGACAGTAAGAAAAAGACTTTCATTGTTTGGACGGTCCAGCACTGCGCGGAAGACGCTTGGACACGGCATCTCATGCTTGACGGGATAGAAAATTACTTGTCTCCGAATGCCCGCGATAAGAAGTCAAAACCTCCATCCTTGAGAACATATGCGGATCATATGGCTTCAACATTGAAGGACGCGGCACTGTTTTGGCAAAGGTACTTGGCCGATCCCCCAACAAGCCATTGGCAAGGCTTATGGAACGTGCCCGAAAACTACGCTCCTGGGCGTACAAAGTGGATAGTTGAACAACAGAGGCGGATCTCGTACAACAGCCACGAGCATGGCGGTATATCCCTGGCTACCGTCGCCCACGGTGCCTTTGGTCTGGCATTTGCCGACATGTCTGGCAATCTCAACGACGCCGTCTTCGCGACCGTCCGGACGGGTCGCCAGATGCCGTTGAAAGGCATAGAGTCCTTAATGGGACCAATGCTTTGCATGGTTCCTTTACGCATTCGGCCAACCTCCCACGATACGATCGTCGATATGCTGCAGCAGATCCAGGAAGACTCTATATCCATGATGCCTTACGAACCGCTGGCAAGAGAGACACTACCACCGTTCACGAACAGCTTGCCGATCCTCAATTGGCGGTTGAACGACATTGATATCTTCCACCGGAAAATTATCTTCGAGACAGGAGGTTCCGAGGCCGCAATTGAGCCGGATGCAAAACTGTCTCCACCATACTTGGCCACATTCCCGTTTTGTGTGAGAGCAGGTGCCTCAAACGACGTGGTGAATATTGTAGCTGGCTGTGATGATGGCTTGATCGAGGAGTCTTTGCTTCGTCGGTTTGTCGATCGCTTCCTAGATATGTTGGAACTAATGGTCCAATGTTCACTCAAGGGGACAGTAGCGGATATACTGGTGGGAAACGATGTGACGATATTGGAAGAATGATCGTACGTCACGTTTGATGCCATGTTCGTGGGAGAAAGGGCTGGGAGCAAGATCGTTATGCTGTAATATTGCTTTTTTTGGATCTCCTCTCTACTATTCTTGGAGAGCACCTTGGTTATGGATGGAGGGTTAAGGTGGGCAAAATCATGTCTTTTAAAAACGAATTTTTGTGGAGAGAATTGTGATTCGAGATCCTTTGTATTGTACGAACTAGAGAGGGAGAAAGCATGGTAAGTCATTCTCCAGAAAGGCAGAGGTGGGCAACTAATGAACTCTTACCGGTCAAGCAAGCGTGTGTGATTGATTCGATTCCCATTTCCTGTATCAAAGTACGTATAATTTGCGGCTTGTTGGACCATGTCTACCTCAAGGTTCTGTCTGTCCATGCCGGCCCTATGATACCAAGAGTGGAGCGATCCGGGTCTACACGTTCTTCTTGACAGCTGTCTGATGAGCGTTGTACCATACCGCATTATGGCTGCCTGACACCTGTAAGTGTCTCAATTGCAGATCTTTGTCTTACAATCTTCGCGCTCCTTTCACAACTTCGATACCCTGATATTTGGAGATCATCCTACGTAGCAGAGCACATAACGACAGCTTCCATGTGAGGCTGAAGTGACTCTGTGAGGCAACGCGCTTGCCTGCAAGCTTGCGTATATGTGCAGAGCTTACCTCCCATCGACGTCCGAGAGCATTCTTGCTCTATCACGCCGCATTGCTAGTAGCTGCTACCCTTCCCAATGAAGTATATAGCTACATCATTTTGGCGAGTTGGTCTTGCGTCATGCAGGTTAAGCTAGTAGCAGCAGCTGTGCTTCGATGGAATACCACCAGAATTACTACCAGGTGCCCGTATTGCCCACGTAGGCACTACCACGGCATTTTCCACAGGCCGGATGCTGGGAACACCAATCTTCCAAGCTTTGCCGGTCAACGACGTACGTCAGATTGCCCCGAGCGTTTACCAGGCTGGGACCAATACCGTCTCTATTACCCATTCGAGGACAACACCGGAGAAATATCGTTGGAGAATGACAAAGAGGAAGGTACATTCATCACTGTTGGCCTCCCATTCTATACAAACATCGACGAAGAAAACGACTTCGCAAGTATAAGTGTTGATGAACTCTGTGACCCCAGCGAGATTGACGACGAAGATCCTGAACATGAAGAGCCGGTCAAGGGATCGCCATTGATCGAACGGTTCAACAAATTGAGTGTTCAACCTGGGCCGTTGCAGTCGCCAGCTTCAGCGAGCCACCCGTCGATACCTGGGAGGAATCGATGCGAGACCCAGAATTCCGATCTTCTGCCAACATCTCCCACTGCAATCTCAACGAGCGTCTTGGAATCTCTTCCCTTATGACAAATCACAACGATGACTTCCTTGCTACGTCTGATCGAGCAGGGAATAACGTCATTGCTCTTGTTGCTGCTAAAGCACGCCTTGAGCTGCTCGAATGGCTCTATTAATGGGGTTGCCACGTTCACAACAGGAATTGCAGAGGACGAACGTCGCTTATGACAGCCTCTCATGGGGTCGCGTCCCAGTAGTGCACTATTTGCTCCAAAAGGGAGCAAAGGCAACAATAAGGGCCAACAAGGGAAGAAAGTGCACTAGATCTGGCGTTCCCAGATCCCCGCAACAGAAATGACCGAAAACGACGCATGGTAATTTTCCGTGAGCCGAAAGAGGCCGATCAGCACCGTGACTATATAGTCATCCAGCTGAAAAGCATTCTCGGGACCAAATCTCCTGCAGAGCATGATCCAGCTCCTGAACGCCAAAAAACCACGGCCGGCTCTTTGCTGGCCCCTGGACGGAGCTTACAAAGCGGTGCCATAGAATATTACGCGCTGGATCAGCCGTATAGCGTCCCATAAGCAGGCAAAGTCATAGGGCGCCTGCATCGTGGCTTCCTCTTCCCAGTCATCAGCGCCATGAGCGGCTTCAGCCACAGCGGATGGGATACCCTCACAGTCCTCGATAACGCCAAATGGGCTGAAGAGGTAATGAAATTGGGGCGACGATTGAATGTCCCTGTCGAGCAGCTACGCGTCTCATGTGGAGAAACAGCTTTTTGCCTTTTATGTGTCTAAGCATGTTCTGCTGTATGATGAACATATGGAGTTGCAGAAGGTCATGCCGCCAGGACTACCCGTCGGGGTAACGATTGTAGTCTGTAAAGATAGGGTTTGTCAAAATTGTAGGGATTTCATACGGCGGATCCTCGTTTTGGATCCGATGAGTTTGACGGTCAAGTGCATGAGGCCTAAGGTACTGACAAGTTGATGTTCGAGTTAGCCATTCTTATTCCAATTGCCTCGGCTGATCGAAGTTGGGCGGACACAGAATTCCGAGTCACTGGCTGGGGGAAGTGGTTTTCCCCTTTTAAAAAGGCGCCGAGGTTTCCTACCATACAAGCTACGAATTTCAAACATCACGACAAAGAATGTCCCTTCCCTTATCACTTCCCTAGACTGGTTCAAAAAAGCCCGGGAACTCGGAGCGCGGTACGTCCCTACCACAGCCGCCCTTATTCCGATATAAACCTCCCCAGGCTAATATCAAATCCTCCAGCTTCCCACCCAGCTACCACCCCGATCGCCCTTACATCTACCCTATCCGCTACTCCCCCCTAGTCCTCAGCTGCCATCTCAGCTACGACGCCGACTACAATAGCACCCAAATAGACATCGTCTTCAAACGCGTCATCGGCCGCTACCTCGAACCCCGCTGTCGAAACCAACCTCTATCCATCGGCCATCCACTATACATGGAGTGGCAAGAGGGCCACACCCTTGGTGCCACTTTCGCTGCTTTGAGGACCGAGGCACCAATTTCGGTGGAGGAGCATGTTCCCTGGCCGTTGACGAAGGGGATTTTGTGGACGTTGTGATTGGGGTTCATTGGCTTCGATTGGATTTTTTGATGCTGGAAATGGGATGCGAGATCTGGAGGGATGACGAGGGGCCTCGGAGGAGGGAACTTGGGGAAGTGGGGCTTCTTTCGGGCGTGGATTGAGAGGTATTGTAAGGAATAATTATGGGGATTCGGATAGTACATGTGTCATATTAATCTGTTTTCCTACCGCGACTTTGCGATTTCAGTGATCGGCAAACTGATGGCACCTATTTAGCCCAATCCCGGATTTTGATAGACTAAACCCGCGATATATTGAAAGGAATCCTTGATTAATAAAGCTATCTAGGGGGCAGAGCGCCTATTTATATACAGGAGTAGGTAGCTGGTACCTGAATCTACCTAGAAGGTAGTTAGGATATAACGAGTTCGCTATTAGCTTATAATATTCCCTTTAATTAGAACGCTTTATATCTAAATCCTAGATTTATTCTAGCCCGAGTTCCTTAATAAACTTTATAAACGCCTCCTTTATAAATAGCTTTATAAAACTATCGGCGGTTTCGTCTTTAGTAGATATAAATTATAGTTTAGTTTTATCTTCTATAATCTTTTCCCGGATAAAATAATATCGAATTTTAATATATTTAGTTCTACTATAGTATATTAGATTTTCGGTAAAGGCGATAGCGCTTTTATTATCGGCTTAGATAGTTATTTACTAGAAACTATTATCGAATTCGAATTTATTAAAAAGACGATATATCTAAAGGGCCTTTTTAGCTACTTTAGAAGCTGCTATATATTCTACTTTATAGTTAAAAAAAGCGATTATATTCTATTATTTAGAGCTTTAGCTAATTACCGTTCTACCGAATTTATAGAAATAGTTTCTAGTAGATTTTCTATTATTATTATATACCTAATTAGTATTTATATAGCCTAGAAAACCTTCTATTCGATAGACGAATCCTAAATCTAGCTGTTTTTTAAAATATCTAAAGATTCGTTGTATAGCAGTCTAGTAGATATCTATAGAATTAGCCGAAAACCGTAAAATTTATAAAACTATAAAAGTAATATCCGGGTAGGTACCTAATATAAAATATATAAGGAATCTAATAGTAGATTAATACTGCTACTTCTATATATCTAGCGCTTCGAATTTAAAAGGTATAGATTCTAGAATAAAGTTTAGATCTATTAGTATTAAACTGCTATTAAGATTTAGTATATTAAAATCTTTAAAGATCTTTTAAAAGTAGGTTTTCTAATTAAGTTTAATAGTTCTATTTAGGCGGTTATAGATAACTTTAAAGCTAAAATAATAGGTAACTAAACCGAAATCTAATATTTAGAAACGTTCTAATAGCTTCTATTTAAAGGTTATAATTACAGGCTTATTAGCGCCGAAAAGTAAAAGGTCGTCGATATAGATAGTAATATAGATACTAGTCTCTTTATTACGGTAGACGTTTAGATTTTCGGGAATAGTTATATATTCTAGTAATATTAGGAAATCTGTAAAAGTTTTAAACTAAATATATATCAGCTAATTCTAAAATGGATTTTCAGATTAGACCGGCTGACAGTTATTTCAATCTAAATAATCTAAAAATCCAAATAATCTAAAAATCTAAAAAATAGATTTTCGATAGATTAGAACTTTAATAGTATCTATAGTATAAATATCTACTTAGTAAATAGCCTAAAATAGAAGCTTTATATAAATTAAAAATAAATCTATATAACCTAAATCGAAAATAAGATTTAGCGGCCGCCGCTAAAAGCGAGAATAATAGAAGTCGAATATCTATTTAATAAACTACGCTAGACCTAATCTAGTTAGATTCTAGTAAGAAAATCTAATATTTTTAATCTAGATAAAGCTAGCCTAGCGGTATATATAGGTATATATAGGCCTACTAACTAATAAAGATTTAAATAAATTTAAAATTAAATTTCTAAATCTTTTTTACTATTTTAGCCGTTTAGCTATTTTAGCCGTTTTAGCCGCGTAGCTATATAGCTTCGGGTATACCCGAAACCGGCTAATAAGCCGCTTATAAGCTACTTTTAGCCGTACCGGCTAAGAACCGGCTAAGACGGTTAAGACGGCTAAAACCGGCTTTAAGCCGGTTTTAGAAATTACTGATATAGGATATTTATTTTAGGCTATAGAGAACTTTATTTAGCTTATATACTATATTAGGCTGCTCGAATCTAGTAGATATTTCGATATAGATTTTATTATCTAGGTTTTTATAGAGGAAGGCGGTTTTAATATCTATTTATTCGATCTTCTAGTCGTTCCGGGCGGCTATAGCGAATAGAGCTTTATAGATTATTAGTTTAACTACTCTAGCGAAGGTTTTATTAAAATCGATTCTATAATATTATTCGAATCTTCGGATAACCTAGTAAACTTTATAGCGGATAATTTTCTTTTTAAAGCTACGTTTTAGTTTATAGACCTATTTATTACCGAAAACTCTCTAGTATATAGGCCTAATAACGAACTTCCAGGTTTTATTATTATTAAATAATTTAAATTCTTCGATTATTCTAGAATCCTATATAGGTATTTAAACGGAGGCTTTAGCTTTTTTATAGCTAGTAGGTTCTATAGGATCTAAATTAATAGAATTACTAAAAACTTTTTCGGTAAAAATTTAATAGGCTTCGACGCTAGTAAAAAAAGTAGAAATTAATATTACTAGGTCTCTATTTTGGTTTTCGAAACGGAGGATAACTATTTAGATATCGACTAAAATATAGTAGAATTCGGGGTTTTACTAGTAATCTACGAATAATATTTAATAATATAGGATCTATAACCGGGTCCTTTTATTTAGAGGTTTATTATAGTTAAGGTCCTCTTCTAAAAACCTTTTCTAACTATAATAGAATAGGTTTCGAGAGTTATTTACCGGTAACCTTCTAGAGGTTCTATCTAATATAGGTACTTTATAGTTAGTACTAATATCTGGAATAATTTTTTCGCTAGAGCGGTAGTCGTCTTTATAGAATCTAACGTCGCGAATAAGCTCTATTTTCTTTTTAACTAGATTAAATACTCGATATTAATTTATTTTACTATAATCTAAAAGTATATATTTTTCTATTCAATTATTAAATTTTTTAAAGGTATCGCGGTTAGTTATTTTATAGCTAGTATTACCGACGATTTAAAGGTAACTAAAGTCTGGTTTAAATTTATTCTAGACTTTAAACGGAATAATTTCTTTAAAAGTATTTATTAGTAATCTATTTAAAAGATATATTTTTATACGGACTATTTTAAACTAGAAATTAATATTTAGATTAATATCTTTAAAAAGTACTCTTATACCGTTCTAGATTATAAATATAGAACGTTTAGTAGACCCGTTCTATTCGGGGTTATAGGATACTATCGATTTATACTTAATACTATAAACTTTAATAATACTTTCTATAATTTTAAATATAAATTCCTTTCTATTATTAGAATACTAGCGCTTAACTTTTAGGCCGGTTTAAATTTCTATAAACTATATCTAATCTCTAATAGCGCCGGGAATATCTAACTTCTATTTTAAAAATATAGCCTAGCGTATTCTAGTTACCTCGTTCAAAAATAGTACGAAGTAGCGTTTTTCCTTTACTAAATCTAGATAAAAACTACTAACGTCTATATAAATTTAATTTAGACGTTTAATATAGCGTTTAGAGTAATTAGTAAAGTTTTAATAGATTTAAATAAACTAGGGTATATTCTTTATAGAATTTAAAAATATCCGAAAAGTTAAAACTTTCGGAAATTTATAGGATCTGCTATAGATAGATTTCGGATAGATAATCTAAATACTAATAAATTATATTAATATTAATTTTTAGTTATTATTCGGATTATAAACTTTTATATATATAGGTTTCTTCGATATAATTCCGTTTTTTTTTAAAATAGAAGTTATATAGTAGATACTAGTAGTAGTACCGGAAGGATTCTTATTATTTTAAAAAATAAAGCGGTATAGGTTAGTAATATAGAGACTAATATTTTATATAACGACTTTACCGGTAGCTTTATAGATAATCCAGGTCTCTATTATATCGAATATTAAACGGTAACCTTTTAGATTAAAGACTTTAATAGATAGAAAGATAAAAAAAAGCGCTATATAATATAGTATATTTAAGACCTATATAGTTTAATAACAGCCTTCTACGGAGATTTTAATACGGAAAGTACTTTACTGCCTAATAATAGTAGAATCTTCGAATCCTTTAACGAGGATTAGCTATTCTAGGTTTTCGAAATATTTAAAAGTTCCTCTATAGCCGCTAATATAATAGGCGGCTCTAGAATTAAAGTAGTAATAGTAGCTCTCGCGCTAGCGTAAATCGGCGAGGTACTTTTTAATATTTTTTTCTTTAAGTTCGACTTCCGGGTATCGAGTAGTATTAGTAACTATAAGTTCGATTTCTTTAATATCTAAAATAAACCTAATATTAGCGGAAGTACTTTAAAGTTTATTTTTATCTTCTTTTTACTTTTTATTAGCTTCGTTCGCTTTAGCGGATATAGCCTTTTATTTTTTAATATATATAAACGGTTCGGCGTTATCTAATTTCTAATATTTCTTTATAAAATACCTGAAGATTTTATAAAAGTCGTACTAAGTTTCGGCTCGAGCTTTAGTAAATATCTTACGTACTTTTTCTAACGCTGCCGATTTAGCGTTTATATTAGTAATATTAGCGTAGATAGAGAATATTAATTAATAATTAGATAAAGTATAGCCGGGGGAATAGGATATAGTTACTTTATAGATAGAGATACGGAAGCTACGGACTTTAGTTTTAAATTCGACTTCGGTAGCTTTATTAATTAGAATCTACTAGTCTATTTCGTTATTAATAGCGATAAAATTCTAATTAGAAATAAAAAGACGTTTAGTAAAATTATTATATATATTAGTAAGGTTATTAATAAAGTAGAGATTTATTTCCTATTTCCGAAATATATAGTCTAGATAGATAGCCGCTAGCTCGGTATTATATTAGCGAAGTTTAGCGGTAAAGTTGTAAATATCCTTCGAGGTTTTAAAGATAGTACCCCGAAGAGATATATAAATTTCGGTAATATAGAAACTATCTTTTTAAATAAAACGACGCCTAAATTCTTCTATTATTTTAAAAGCTATAGGCAGATTATCGAGAGATTAATAAACTTTACGTTCGATACTACTAAAAATAAAAGTCCTAATAGTACTTTAGACTTTATTCTATTTTTTGGCTTAAGGGTTCGCGGCTATTATATAGGTACCGATCGTCTAAAAAGGGTTTTTATTAGTAATAAAAAGTTTATAACCTATAATCTGGATAGTTATCTTAATATTAATAAACCAGGCCTAGAAATTATAGCTCCCTTTAAACTTATAGGTTTTTTTAAAGAGGCTAAAAGCCGTAGATATAAGAAAAGAAATTAATACTTCGAAGTCTATCGTTAAAGTATAGTAATAACGGTAATAGTAAGATTTATTCTAGTATAACGAAGACTGGATAGAAAGATTTTAGTAATATAAAAAAGTAGTAGATAAATCTAATAGAAAGGATTTTTAGAATTCTATCGGAATAGATATACTTTTTTCTATAATTATAGCCTTCCCGTTTTAAGCCTTTATACTAGCTATACTAGCTACGCCAGCCCCTAATATAAAGGCCTGCCTAACCGAGCTTCTAGCTTTAGGTTTCCTAGCTCCCGTATTTCGGATAACGCTAGAGTTTAGATTACTAGAAGACTTGTTTAACGCCTATTTATTCGTTACTACTAGCTTACTAGAGGGCGGGAAAATAGTAGAAAAGACTAGTTTAATCCGGTTTATCTATTCAAGTTCGATATCTAAAAGGAAATTCGATAGTTTAATAAAATAGAAAAATTTAGATTTTATAGAAGTAGTATTTACAGCTTTATTATCTTTATCTATAATATAGGTAAATTTTAGAGGTAGATAGGTTTAGAAGCTATCTATAAAGGATTTTAATTAGTATTAATAGTAGATGAAATCGCGATATTTATAGTAGATATCTAGCTAAAATTTAAAGGTAATCTATTAATAAAATACCTAGTAGTTTACTCTATAATTATTTATAATATAATAATACTAAGGTAAAGTTTTTTCTAATATCGTTAGCGAGGTATCGATATATTAATTTTAATAAATAATAAATCGTAAATTCTATTTTAATCCTATATCCGATCTAACTATAATACGCCTGGAATTCGATAGATCTATATCAACGGATCCTAAAATGGATTTTTAGATTAGACCGGCTGACAGCCAAATAATCCAAATAATCCAAATAATCTAATTAATCTAAATAATCTAAAAATTCAAAAAGTGGATTTTCGATAGATTAAAGTTCTAATAGTATCTATAGTACGAATATCTGCTTAGTAAATAGCCTAAAACAGGATCTATATATAAGCTAAAAATAAACCTATATAACCTAACTCGAAAATAAGGTTTAGCGGCCGCCGCTAAAAGCAGGAATAACGGAAATCGAATATCTATTTAATAAACTATACTAGACCTAATCTAGTTAGATTCTAGTAAAAAAACCTAATATTTTCGATCTAGATAAAGCTAGTCTAGCGGTATATATAGGCGTATATAGGCCTATTAATTAATAAAGACTTAAACGAATTTAAAATCGAATTTTTAAATCTTTTTAACTATCTTAGCTGTTTAGCCGTTTTAGCCGTTTTAGCCGCGTAGCTACGCAGCTTCGGGTATACCCGAGACCGGCTAATAAGCCGCTTATAAACCGCTTTTAGCTATACCGGCTAAAAACCGGCTAAGACGGCTAAAACGGCTGAAATCGGCTTTAAACCGGTTTAGAGAAATGCTGATATAAGTAATAAAGACTTTAACTATAGATAGGTCTAAATAGCGAGAGAATTAAACTATAATATAGGTCTAGTCCGAGGGTTTTCTATAGAAGATATTATATTACTAATACTTTTATAGGAGGCCTGGATCGATTAATTAGATAGGAGCGAATTAGAATATAGAAGTTAATAATTAGATAAGCTGCCGGGCTTATAATCTATTAAAAGAAATCCTTAATTAATAAAGCTATCTAAAAGATAGAGCGTCTATTTATATATAGGAGTAGGTGGCTAGTACCTAAACCCACCTGGAAGGTGGTTAGGGTATAACGAGTTCGCTATTGGCTTACAACACGATATAGTCACGAAAGACTTTCTTCTGGCCACCTGCACCTGTTCTCGTTCAGCGATCCACCCACACGGACTAAGCGCACCGATATACTCAATAGCTATTTGCCATCAGCAGACGAATCATTTCCAGATCCCTTTTTTCACTGCCATTTACTCTCTACCACTCAACCGAACAACTAATTCCCTGCTTCGAAGTATCTACGACATTCGAAAGAGATCACAACGCTCAAGCCCATACTCCGCGTGAAGGCGAAGTAGTGTATAGGTAGTATGAATATGACGAATGGGTCTAGGTCCCACGTAGAAGCGAAGTTGCGATGACCCTGCGCCAAATGCTGGTGTAAGCAACGAGGCTGGCAACGATAGCCTGCTGAATGAAGGAACGAGGGGAGGCAAGTGAATGTTTGTTATTACAGAATCGTGTAGTCAGAACAGCAGCGTTGTGGTGGATAGTGAGGATTAGCGTTGGTCGCGAGATTGAACTGGCTCGTCGTTATCCCTTTGGGAGTTCTGGACTTGCTCGTGTGATAAAGAAATTACTAGGGACTGATGAGGGGAGGGTTTTGTTAAGGTTGCTATGGTGTTTATAGTAAGCGGCTGGTTCAGATGTCCCGAAAAGTTATCGATTTTGGGAAGAGGCGGGTGAATGACATGGCTAGGAGTTGAAGCGTTGGAGACATACCGATTGTGGATAGATTTGAAGGGGTTTCCACTTCCACACATTCGAATAAGAGTAGGCCTAAAAGATGGAGAAGACAGAATTCTGGATACAACCCATCGCGCGAGGATCCCGAAGCCCTACCTCTTCATCTACTAAAACCCGTGTTCACTCTGCCCTATCCAACGCATGTCGCATATCAATCGCAATAAGAGGTACATAATGATAGGTACCTTGACAAAGGATATCGATCTGATCATTTACACAAACGTCAATGTATCTGTTTAGAAGAAAAGAGACTCGTTATATTGTAAACAAGCAAATAAGGTAAGTAATTCCACACGCTGGTAGGGCCAAGTGAGTACACTAGCGGACGAAGGGATACGTATAATAGAGCGGTAGATTGCGTGACATGGGATTGTGGACTCATAGAAGGAAGAAAAGGGAAAGTAAGGTGCAAAGAAGAAACGTAGCTCACCTATGTGAGCTCGTAGAAGAGAAGTGGATTTGATGATTAGCACATAATATGGGACAGGGAGTGGAACGACAAGAGACGGACAATTGTACCACGTAGCGTTTGGATGCGTCTAGTCCGTCGCTAGAGTTTGTAATATGCTAATACCTAGAACATACCTAGAACTAATCGACACCTCGAGTTATACGATCCCGGTGGGCCGCAGTTGAACCTCTCAACAAAAAGCTGTTAGAGGCCAGTCGAATTGATCGGATCACGGGTTCACGGATGTTATTAGATGGCAGCTTGGCGTGATGTCAGGAATGAGAATGATAGGTTTCAGACGCTGGTGACGCTGCCAGCGGGCGTGCCATTGACGCCGAGGAGGCCACATCCCCTCGTCTGCTAGAGTGCGTGTCCCATCTGCTGTTCTACGGGACAGGTCAAGTCAAAAGCAATCGAGACAAGGGGTTTATAACAACCAGTACCTCGATGAAGGAGATCGTTCTCAGTATTGCTTCGATATGTTGCAACTCACTTTTGACAGCACGAGCCAGAGAGGAGTTAGGCAGGTAGGGCTCAGGGGACACGCTGGCAGATGGCCGGATAATATATCATCGTGCGTGATATATTGAAGAAATCGGCATTGTCATGTTGTCGGAGAAAGTGTCTCGCCTTATCGGCTATATCACGGTTTATTCCTTCGTCTGCGAATCCAGCTCCACATAGTCGCGCCTCTTGACATGAAGCGAAGGGTCTGTAATTTGCACATCAATCCCCTGAGCAAGCCTACTTTGGGGTCGACGAGCCGGTAGCAAGCTTCCTAGACGTAACTTTGGGGTCATACTGGAGTCTTGCGAAGCTGCCAGGGTTGACAGATTATGCTTGATTCGGTTGAGGAAGGCCGGCATAGCTGGCATGCAGGCACATACGAGACCGATGTTGAGCTCACAGCAGCTGAAGACGATCAGCAGAGCATTTTTCGTTGAGTTACAGAGGAAAGGGACAGGTACTGACCTAGTTATTGCCATTAAAGAAATCCAAATCACATCCGCGTCGTGTATAGTATTGACAGAGATGAGCATGCGTATGAAGCTTGCTACCACAGCGCTGTAGTGTTTTGTTAGACTGGATCTATGTGTAAGGCCACCGCTCATCTGAATCGCTTACAGCATGCCAGTCGAAAAGATCACCAGGACTCCTATATTTTTCGTGCGGTTCATCTGTAGCCTGCATATTACACCGATCGGTAACAGAAAGATGCAAATGTCCGTCACCAGATTGAGGACGGCCTGGACGATGATGAACTTCTACAGTATATGGCAAAATTGCGATGATGTTGCTTTGATCCCAATACAAGTTGCGAGGTCGAAACTTTGGACGAAGATCACACTTGAACCGTAAAGAGCGTGAAAGGCAATGCCGAAGTATACCAGATACCGCACAGTTGTATCAATCCCAAACATCCGATGTTGTAGTTGGAAAACAGAAAGTTTGACCAGGAATATTGCTGGCTGGTGGAGGATTGATAGGGCCTTGTTGATCTAGTCCAACATTGGGTCAATACTTGGACTGGGGGCAGCTGTAGGATTTATGGTGCCCGGCCAGCAACTTCGACCAGAGGGTTATCCCACGAGTATTTTCCCCGGTGTATATGTTCGACCTCTGTCCGATTAGCACTTCCACTTTGTCTCAATCTTTCGAAACCAGTCTAAAGGTAGAGCATGAGTCCAGAGTACGCAGCCGAAGCAACCTAAATGCTTGCTTTATTAGTGATCAAGCGGCGGCAGATGGGATGCACTGACTAAAGCGAGCACACAAATGACTGCCGCGCTTAAGCTTCACCAGCTTTGGAAATATCTCAGTAGGGGAGCATCACTACTTACAGTCGTCTCAGCCACACTGTCTGAGTATGTACCGCTTGGTGTACACACGAACGAAAACCATAGATGAGTCTAAAGATAGAAATACTGCATTGACCGCAATTGTCGAGGATCTCAGCAGAGGAGGGTGATCGAAAACAGGAATGTTCCCAGGCGGAGCTTGGGCAGCTGGCATTCGCTTCATCAGTAAAGGCGATGATGCCATATTGCGCCTGTGATATTGGAATGTTCAAACTGTGCGGAAGACTTCGCAGCTTTTGCTGACTCCAAGACAAACTTGTAGCTATCATGATAAAGTGGAAGAGAAGATGTTCCTAGACCTGATGTGTGACGACTTTGTTGCGGCGCTTGAAGTAGGAAGGACGGACATCCGCCGGAATGCCTTAAGAAACAGTGTAGCGTTGCATTCTCGGATGTTTGAATACGGCATAACGCACGTCGGTGGATTAGAGGTAGGACGACACGAGAATGACCTTGCTGATTGGATTGCTCCCTCTCACAAGATTGGCCGTACCACAAGAAATCCTGCAGCTTACGTCGGTCGGCTTCCACTTACCGGCAGATGCCTTTCAGTCTTCTGGGTTAGCAAAGAAGCATGACGTCGTCTGTAGACCTGCTGTGGTACAGTATGCTCGAGATGCCTTTCGCTTCCGAGCTGCGCAACGATGGTAAGGTCCGATTTATCGGAGTGCTGACAACCGAACAAGCCTGCCATCAATGAAAACCAAGCAAGACCGAATGCTCTATAGATTATTTCTGTGAACTCTCGGCATGCCATATCGACATTGCTTTCCAGAGCAATTTGCAGAAATCCTGGTCGTCAACTAGCGGAAATTTGGACTTTCCCTCATCCTATGCTTTCATCATGGCTTATAACGTCTAATACTTTCCAGACTCCGACCACCTAGTACATGAGCAGAAATTGTACGTCGCTATGATTTGATCGACGCGTCTGCGTAGTAGGAATATAAGCTGGGATATGCGCTAATTACGAGGCCCCATGGAGACGAACACGCAGCTTCGGTCTCCGTTGGTACCCGAGCAGGGTACTCCAGCGGGATGTCATAGATTGTTGCTAGGTCGATCTGACTCAAGACATGTTGACCCCCACCGGCCCAGTTAGATCCGTGGGCACAGCTGGGTTCTGTGATGGGGTTGCCGGCGCGTTTGTTGAGTAATTGGACGGGAGAGGCTCATGCGAAGGCCAGGAGAGGCAGGGTGGCGAGGATGGAGGCCAAGAGCATGGTGATGTTTTTGAGGATGAGAGAATGAAGAGTACTTTGAGGCTTGAGGGACTGCTTGGGTGATTGATGTTGAGAGCCTGGAGCTTGGCGTTGAGAGAGAAACCTTTGAAGTTGAGTACTGTTATACAGCTGTCTCCACGTCGCTCTATTCTTAAAAAACTTCGTCGCTGCTTGCCTAACGTCCTTGACCAATCTACTCTACAAGGATTGAATGGAACTTCATTGTCAGTGATCACTAGCGCGCTTCAGACATCCAAGTTGAAGACATTCAGCTCGACTGCAGCTCCTTGAACGCCTGATGGGCTACTCAGGGCGTGTCCACCTTGGCGTCTTGGCTTAATGAAGATAACACCAGCCTTCGGGTGAGCAGAAAAGTCCGGACACTAAGTCTACTATCTCATGCGTTGGTAGGGCATCCAATTGGGCTGGCAGTCGAGGTATCGGATGCTTACCGAGCCTACTCGTCAAGTCGAAGGGAAAACCGCCAAGTATCCGAAACATTCTGCTCACCGGGAGCAGCCTATGTCATTGACGAGTCTTGACGGCTAAGACATCGAGGACATATCTGGATCCTTGCAGGCTGATCAACAAAGGTCGGGATTGATCTTCAATCACCGGAGTGTTCAAGACTGGAGCCTTCGGCAAGAAACCACGACAGTCGGCATCTTCAAGGCATGAGGTGGCTGAATATGAAGAGATAAAGTGATCGATGAAAAGGATCCTAGATGCGTATCGGGTCGATTTTTTTGAAGTGGGTTTATCCGCGCCTTGGTATTTGGCAAGGCTGCCACTAGAATAGATTCTTGGCAGTGTATCGAATAGGATGATCCCACAGGTTGGGATTCCTTAGCAAATTGGCCGAGCCCGGATTGCAAATTGCCAAAATTGGAGGGATAAATCCACGGCGACGCTTTCAATAGTCCTCCAATCTGAAATTGCTTGCCGCGACAGATATACGGGGATCGATATGAATACTTTGCAAAGGTGCAATATTTGTTGGTCTCCTCCAGTCTTGAGATGAATCTTGGCCGTTGCTGCTTTTCGGGGATCTCTTCAGCGGCGATCCTATACTCCAGCTTGGGAAGCGAAGCCAGGGTAATAATCTCTTGAACGAGCTTGGTCTACTACGACGGCCATGTCGCCGTCGATTGTGGGCATTGACGAAGACTTGGCGGAAAGAACTGATGCAAGCAATGACGATAGCTGTCACAGAGATACTTTAGCCAAGTTGAGAGAATCTTTCCAGGAGTAAATGGACTAACCAGTCGACATTTCGATATTGCTCCAGAAGTACACCCAAGATATGTCGGGTTGTTGCGTCGAAGAACCCACGATTGTAACTCGGATGATGGAAACAATCATCACAATGACCGTCAGTGAGAAGATTATCATCAGCAGCAGTTTCTGGCGCAGTGGAAGCCGAACATTCCACAGCATCCGTACAGGTATCGAGATGACTGGAGTGCTGTCAGTCCAACCCTTCATCAAAGCCTATTGACCTTACTGAGACAATCGGTCACGACGTCGACTGTGCAATTGCCGTAGTAAGTGTTGTTGGTGAAACGGATTGCACTTGGTGATTGGCAATGTACTACGGGACATAAGCTTGTAATTCCCAAATTACCGTACACTTACCCCAAATCCAAGTAAGAGGCCTGAGCGAGCATTTGTAGTCGTGGTCGGCAACGGTAGCAATCCATGTCAGGACCGTAATGGTGAGAACGCACCGCCACCAGATCTTTTGGCCCCTGACATTCAGGCCCAATCTTCGGAATAAGAGTAAGAACGAGAGCTTGACTGTCCAAAGACAAGAGTAGAAGAGGAGTGAGAAAGGCGTGATTGATCGCAGAAGATCAGCATTCTTCGAGATGAAATCCGGTGTCAGAGGTTTCTCTCCTGATGTGACAGCGAATAAGTCGTACAGGTTCGGCGACATGAATTGCCAAAGGACAGCACTGCCAAGGAGCAATATCCATGCGGCGACGACTAGCTATAACAGAATTCGGAATCAGCAGGTCTTCCCAGATTAAGATGGTAAAAAGTCTCAGGAGCTCATAGGGCTTAGAGACCGCGACTGAGCATTAGGGTCATCTCTTAAATGCTGCAATGAGAAGAATTGGGTGAAAACAGCCCCAAGAAGTGCCTTACGTAGTCATCGGAATAAAGTTTTCGGTAGGACCGAATTTTGACGATCAAGCGGAAGACGACAAAAGACAAAGACACTCCGGTCCCAGACCACAGGAATCCCTAAAAGCTGGCCTTAGCTTGATAGAAGCAAAGTAAGATATTCAAATTTTTCCTACAAGAAACAGAGGATGTGCGATTTTAGGAGCAGCAAGTGGTGCGGATGCTGTCGACATATCCCCCGCTCAATGACTTGTGCGGAGGCAAGAACGAGAAAGAAAGATAGCAGCTGCGCACAAATAGACGACACATGCAATAAAAATGATGCTGAAGTCTGCTGCTGCACAGAAGACATAGATAAAAGCAGCTGTCGTACGCCATCATTGATGTGGCGAACGGCGCTCTCACCTTGCCGGCGGCAGTCGGTGTGAAGTATGACATACTGGCACGAAAAGGGCCTATTAGATGATCTCAACCCTTCACGGCTGCGACATTCGCCCAGGTGATTTGGTTCATCGGACCCTACGTATCCGTGCCTCTGTGCTAAACCACGTATTCCGACTAGCATCTGCGGCGTCGAAATAGGAATGCGGGGTCAAGATAGGTGGTATAGCACCGAGGCACCGAGTGCCAAACAGCAGCACCAAGTGACATTTTGCCTGGCTGCTAAAAGACCAAATTGTTCCCTGCGAACGGGTGGGACTGGCCCAATCAACATGATGGTAACGTGAGCTTGAATGCAACCCTAGGTAGGGTTGGATTTCGGACTCTCTCCGCTGATCTGAGGATGTCACGGTCCGGCCAATCATCATAGTATCTATCGCGATACACGAGTCAGCCATTGCCTCTTCAGAATCCAGGGAGTCAGCTCAGCCTCACGTAAGATGTCTCGGGATCGCCTCCCATTGAATGCCTTGCAGCTCGTGAAGAGCCTGACTTGGTCAGAAGAAGGCGACAGGGTTGTATGCTGAGGTGCAGACCCTTGAGGCGCAGTCGATTGTGCTACCGTGATTGTCTGTACTCTGTACTCCGTACCTTCCATAAGCCCGAGAGAAACCCACCATGAACTTGAGGAACCAATCTGGAGGACCGAGACGAGATGACAAGCCGCCAAGCGCCTTATAGCGATGACGATCGTTCCCGAACGGAGCGGGCCGCGTAACAGTGCACTCCTCACCCATGACGTGTGTGTTTCGACGCCTTACACGTTTCGGCCATAGAAAGTCGATCAGGCATGGGAAAGAGAGCAGTCGAAACTTTAATGTCGAGAGGAAACACTGTCCCACATGGCTCCCACATGGAAGCTCGAATTCAGCATGGGAACGCATCCCCATGTCTCTTTGACTAAAACACAGCCCTGCCCCCCTTCAACTCGGTATCACATCAAATCAAACCGCAATAGGGGCGGGGTACCTCATTATAAGATTTGGTCCTAACGGTTGCTCAGCTGTTACGAGACGACTTTGACATGGGTCAGCGACTGGAGGTATCGTATATTACCTTTGCTCGGTAAGCATCGTGGGGGACTGGGGGCCTTTCTTTATCGGTTCGATCAGGTTACCAACTTGGCCACCTTTGCAACACGGACTTAACGGATTTTAGCTAAATCCTCTATATATCTACGATCTTAGAAGGATCTTACCCCTAAATTTAAAGATGTTATTAACTCTTGCTGTATTGCTAATTTAAGTAAACGTTTTATTATATTTAAGGCTTCCACTTATAATAATAGAACTTTTTAAGCTCTTGTATTTTGATAGGATGTACCAAGAGTAGCTAAATTAGGGGCCGTTTTTAATGTGTTGCAAAGGTGGCCAAATTGGAGTACAGCCCTAATCTACCGATGACGTCCTTGTCGTCCGAAGTCCGGTTTGAAGGATCCCGACCTTGCGCTACGTGCACCCTCCATACAACCCTCTATCCAGAAGACCACCATATCGTCTTGGCCGTCAGGTGAAACCCAAGCACAAGGATAACCATTGGGTAAAACGTCTCGAGACCATGGCCTGGGGGGATGAGAAATGCATGTTCTGCGACCAACTCATCAACAGTGACGGTACATCAACATGCCAATGTCATGACAGGATAACGTATCGCAAAGAGCCAGAAGTACCTGCGTCCGCAGTGCGCATCTACTACGACGCAGAGCTCGGGCACCAAAATTGGCAACTCGCGCTTCGTGCCTTTGGAAACCTATCAATCAGAGAGCGCTGGTCGTGGGAGGCGAAAGCAACCGCCGATCTTGACCGTTTTGAGCGAGAGAAAATGGAATACAACGACAACCTTGCACTCGATGATGAGATTCTGACGGACAAGGAAGCAGAAGACAAAATGGAGTGCGGAAACGGTGTCGCCGACATACGACAGGCCCTTCAACGACGAAGATGTGAACAGCAATGGGCCCGTTACCGACGAGATCACTGGGCTTTCAGCACCGACTCCCGTAAGGATGTCGGGCCAGCCAAATTCCACCGCTTTCGAGATCTACCGACGGAAATCCGAGTCCAGATCTATACACACCTATTCGACGGGCAAAAATGTACCAAGGCCCTCAGACAATGGCAACTCGAGTACGAAAGCGCCGACATAGATCCAAACCTTCGCTTTACACATCTCCAACCGCTAGACACACGCATCCTGGCCGCGAGCCGTCAAAACTATGCCGAGGCACTGGAGGTTCTCTACTCGTCTCGATGCTTTACGGTCGATGTTGCCCGAGCCAGTGTTGCACCTCTCTTCGTCCGAAAACCCACCGGAGTCGTACCCCCAAGACCGACGTCGAAGATAAGGCGATGGCATATACGACTCACATTCACGGATGTCCTGCATAAGGAATTCGTACTCCCGCAACTCAATCTCGTGCACGATGTCATGAAAGATTGTGTTTCTCTGGATGAGGTACGGTTCAGCTGGATCAGCGTGCCGGATTACTGGAGCGAGGTACCAGGCCTAAGACGCGAATACGATTGTATGCTTTTGCTGTTCAGAGATGTCAAGAACGTCAAGAAGGTGGTGTTTACGGAGGCCTTTAATGGGAATGAGAAAAAGTTCATGTCCTCGTTGTTGGGCGGTTGGGACAATATGCATTTGGCGAGTGAGAATGTCAGGCGAGAAGTCAAGACGAGTATGGAGAGTCCCAAATAAAGGAGCTTGACCATGAATGCAATTTTTCGGAAGCGATGGATACAGGTTTAGGAGAGATGATGTTAAGCACGAGCGAGCGGTTGAAGCATGGTACGCACGGTGACGCAGCATATTGCATATTGAGCGAAGAAATCAGCAGAACATGCGAGATCGTATCGGCCCTTACAAATCTGCCTATAGGCCACGGAAGCGGAGGTGATGCCATCTGCATCTTTTTCCATGGCACGCACACATCCAGATATTCCATCATCACTGGCCTCTCCTCTCCTCTCCCCCGCACCCATCAGACCACTCCGTCTACATGATGTTTTCCATAACCAAGTATCAAACCATTCTACGTAGTCGTCACACCTTTACTTCATCAAACAGCACAAAAGCACTCCGTTGGCGTAGAAGATTCTCCTCTTTTTAATCGATTTTCCACCCTTTGACATGGGTTTCGTCTCAGCCGTTCAGCACTGCAGCATCATCACCCCTCGCCGCTATCGAGTTCTACAACCAACCAGCAACGTCATCAAACTGATAATCGTCTGCTATCATCCGAAGACCACAACTCTGAGTGCACTGTGCTGCCGACAAGGGACCAGTCATCGACTTCCATTCTTGGAAACCAAGACGTAGTGATATAGCCCACCCCTTGGCCCTATCACGACCTCTCTGCTTTAGACAACGCCTGAGTGGTAACGGATGTAGTGGTTGGGATTTGGTTGGCTTTTGCTGAGACAGAGGTATGCCAGAGGAACTTATGTATGTAGCCTAGTCCCTGCTCTTAGTTGGTAGGTGTGTTTTGGTGGTATGCAGTGAGCGCGAGAGCTGGCGTACTCTCTTGTAAGGCGTCACGAATGATGATGGATGTTGATGTGGATTGCAATAAGGATGGTCTGGGAGTGCCTGGACGGGTATGTATTTATGGTATCATCGGGATGTCATTGCTGCGTGCTCACCTCGTTTGACAAGTGGTCTGATAGACCGAAGACAGGGTCTTAGAGTATTTCTCGAACAGTGTCATCGGCTCATACGGGCAGTCAAGCCAACAGTATTTGGAACATCGACTCGAAGAATCGATACATCGATGTCACCAGAATACAACGCCAACGTGATGGGACATCTGGATGTTGATTGCCTTTTGGAAATTTGTGAAACCCATACACCCATATAATTGATCAATTACTCCAGAACGCAATCTCAGGTCTTGACAGCGTCAAGTACTCTGACATGGTTACTAGGGAAGACTCCCATTTTCCCACAATAAGAACCCAAAAACCAATCGCCGTTAATGTCTTCGACCTCCTTGATCTCGGCACCGCGGGGGAACGGAAGCTCATCTGTAGCATCCTCTCCGGGCCAGTAGCTCCAGACAGCGAGTGCACGCATGCCCGACCCTCCGCTGGGTGGGTATTTCCGGAGAAGCGGTGTTGCTGTCGTCGCACTGCCTTGCATCTCGTTGGAAGTGTGCTGCCCGAATACTTTCCGGATATGGCGTTGTTGGCCGTCCTGCCAGCTCAACTCTTGGCTTATGCTTTGGTCGCCGCCGCTGTCTCCGCCATCTTTAAGCGCGAGGCCACCAACCATGTCTTTGACGACTACTCGCCGTTGCCCAGCCGAGGAGTCCTCGAAGCCAACGACTATCATGCGATGTCCGTTTTGACATTTTCGCCAGCCTTTATCGCCGTCATCAACGCTTATCCGTCCAGAGCTGATAAGCTTCAGATATGAGGTCGTACATATATTGTAGTCGCCATCATTACATTGAGGACAGTGGAACCGTGTGTTTGAAGGTGGAATAGGATATTGGCAGACATTACATTTGGTGCTTAAAGTCAACGGAACATAGTGATTGGGTGCAGATAAACCAAGAAAATGTATGCTGGATGGCGAACGAGGGCCAAGCGCAGGGACGTAAGAGGTTCCTTGGCTTGTATTGGGATCATGGAGAAGGCTCCTAGAATTGAGAGATGACTTGTGCGTGACTGGTAGCAAAGGGTGCGAACAACACCTGCCTTGATCGACACAGCGGTTGCAGAATCCCCATTCACCTTCGTTGCAGCTGCCACATTTCCAAAAACAGTCATTAGCGTTACTCGAACAGCTTCCGCAGAAAGCACCGGATTGTAAGCGCAGAGCAGGGTCTTCTTTTGTCATATTCCGTTCGCGCTCGGCAGGCGACGACACAAACATCTCTGGGCCCGGTTGCCCGTATCGATGTCCAATAAGACTATGAGGAGGAGATGGATCTTTCGGTTTCGATGGGTCTTTGACATCTCGTTGGTATCTTTGCAGCGCTGCATGCCCGAAGCCATACCAATGAAGGCATCCTCGACCAAGACGGTAGCACAGCGAGCAAAGATTGTATTCGCCCGCAAGACACCTCGAGCAGTTCCAGTGGAGTTCATACTGTATGTTCTGCCTGTCACACCGGTTGCACACGATCGATGGTTCAGTATAAAGCTTCGGCGCATCAGGCGCGGAAGCAGCAGGGCGAGAGACCGGATGAATTGCAACCGGAGGTCCATGCGAATGAGATGGATTCTCTCTAAGTCCGCTGGTATCTACAGTCTGCGCAGCGTGAGCCTGGCCAGGATCCGATGACCTGGGCGGTAGAGTAGGCCTTAATGGAGCCCGCTCTGCCACGGGTCCAGTTGGATCAGCACTGCCTACTGAAGCAGACTGTTCGGCGTCGATGAACTCGGAGCGAGTATGACCTCTGACCCTTGTAGTATGAGTTGGGCTTGAATCCGTGATTCTTCGACCTTGGCTACTCAAATCAGTAGGAGGCGGCCGTGAAGCTGAGCTAGACGGCCTCTGAGATAGATCGGTAGATGATCGAGAAGCTTGGTATTGGGACGCAGTGCTAATCCTCCCTACAGACGACCGGGGTGACGGTGAAGTCTGTCTTCTGTGCTCACTTGATGCTCTCCGTTGTTGGCTTGCGGAGGTCGGATAAGCTTCGAGAAGACGAGGTCTTGAGACAGGTGGATGAGACGTAGGCTGACGTGGTTCTGCACCCGATGACCGTCTATTGTTACGGTTGTTCGCACGTTCTCGGGAATGTCTCTCGGAGTGATCTCGTGAGCGCCCTGGGTTAGCGGTCGGCGAGTTCTCCTGTCCTGCTCTGTGCCCATGGCGTCGCCTATACGCTTCGGCTATTCGTTCGCTCAGCTCATCGACCTGAGAGGTATCAAGGTTGTTGAGATCTATTCCATCTAGCCACCCTTCGTCGACAAGGCGGAGTATCTCCTCTTCCATTTCCGAAGAATCGATTTCCGAACTGCTCATGAGCGATCGAAGGCTAGATTGATGTCCAATCTGTCTACGTGAACTCGCCTCAGGGCGTTCGTGCTCTGAAGTTGGCTGCTGAGGCCTTCTCCCTTGTCGGCCATCACTGCTGGGATCTCGACGGCGTTCGACAGTCCTATGTCGCGTCCCACGCTCATATGCGCCTAAAGATCGGACACCAGCATCACGTAGGCTCATCTCCCGGACCTCGGCGAGCATTCTCTCGTCAGACGCATCATCTTTCTCCACTCTGACCCGTGGCAGCACCTGCTCCCCAGGTTTGTATTTCGACCTCAACTCATTCTGCTCCTCCTGGGTCCGACCTCTTCCAGGGTTTGCCTGGAGATACATCTCCAGCAGTGTGGTAACGGTGGCATTGGGCCGCGTCTCCCGCACTGAGGCACGGCATGACGGGCATGTATATGGGTTCGGCTTCGATGCTGAAGCCTGGGACGCCTGCCATGAAAACCATTCTTTCAAACAGGATCCACAGAAGGTGTGCAAGCAATCCAGTAAGGTCAACGGTTGGAATAAGACTTCAGTGCATATCTTTCGGGGAAATGTTAGCTTCGAAAACCAGCGCGTGAGAGATAGAAACCTACAGAGCAAGTCAACTCTTTCTGGAGATCCAGTAAGCCTGCCTGCTCTCCAGCTGCCATAGAGGTCCAAGCGATCAATGGCTAGTGGCATGATGCAAATGCTCAGACCAGCCACATGTAAATGAATGCGGTCTGACTTGGCACTACAGTAGTCAATGCAGCTGGCGTCTGCTTAGCCGAGGATAGACTGGCTACTTCGGTACGGGTTCCCGTCGGTACTTCGGGAACCTAACCCGAATCTTAGCGAATTAGTTCGACCCGACCTACTAAGCGGTTCGGGTCGATTCCTAATATTAAAATTAAAAGTTAGGTCGGATTATAAAATAGAAACCGATAAAAATTTATTTTAATTTAATTTAAAATTATATTAAATAGTCGAATATTATAATTTTTATAAACGATTATTATATTAGATATATCATTTCTTTTATTTATAATAAATATTTTAAATAATATAAAATAGTAAAATATATTATATTAAATACTGATTTATATATAATATTATATTATAATTTTAAATTCTATAATTAAATTAATTATATCGATATAAATTTCCGTCGATATTTCGAAAATCCGATTCGAATTTTAGTAAATTAATTCGATTCGATCTATTAAACGATATAAATCGATTTCTAAAATTAAAATTAAAAATTAAATTAGATTATAAAATAGGAACCGATAGAAATCCGATTCGATTCGATTTATAATTATATTAAATAGTCGAATATTATAACTTTTATAAATATATATTAATTTAAATATATTGTTTTATTTAAATATTATAAATAATTTATATAATATAAAACGATAATATATTTTATTTAATACTAGTTAATATAACGATTATAATTTATAATATTTTATTTTAAAAAAGTTCTAGATTATATATTTTCTTTTCGAATCTTTTAATTATATAAAATTCGATTTCTTTTTAGAAAATTTCTATTTAAAATTATATTGAATTTATATATATATATATATTTTTTTATCAATATTATATACGGTAACGATTATTGTATTTTACGTATAAAGAAATTTTTACAACTAAAAATATATTCGTCAGACAAAATTTATAGCGCAGTCAATTATATTAACTATTTTTTTCTTTATTCGATTACGAATTTTCTATTATTTAATTTTTTTTCGACGTTATAAATAATTATAAATATCTAATATCTTCGCTATATCTATTTACTACTTTAGAGGCAAGTAGCTGTTCTTGAACAAGAAATTAATGATTAATTAATATTTGATTGATTAAAAACTTCTTGTTACCGAAAACTCCTCGCAGTCGTTCCTTTGGTGATTAATTAAAACGAATTAAAAGTTAGCTCGCTGTATTACGTAATTAGAAGTTATATATAAACTTTAAATTTAGTTAAAACTAGACTTTTTTTATAACTGGTAGCTTGTTAGTAATTAACTAATCTATAGATTACTCGTTAATAACGAATTTAATTTTTAACATCGATTTAATATCTAGTTAACAGCGAGTTTCTCTATTAACTTTAATATTAAAATAGGTCTAAATATAAGCGAGACTATAGATTACGTGATTATCCAGCCTAATTCGTCGATTTTAGTACTCTAGATACCCTATAAAAGGCGTAAAAATCGGATGAAAATTTCTAAAAAAGAGATTTTCGCGGGATTCGAACTCTGAACTGTTTAGTAATCATTCTAGAATTAGTAATCAGAATTTTACTAGGTAAGATTCAAAGAGTTACGTAATATGGAATTATTCTATCTATCTAAACTAGACTAGTACTACTAATTAAATAATTAATTACGCGAAAATCGATTATTTAAATATTGTTTTTTAGAAAGTTAATATTCGAACTTCTAGTTAATATTCGAACTTCTAGTTAACTTCTAACTAATAACGAGTAGATTACTAATCAATTCTTTTTTTAAAACGATAAACTATTAATTTTCTGTTAATAAATAGTTTAAATAAATTAATTATTATATCAAAGGGTATTTTTTTTATAAAACTTCTAGTAAAATCTAACTATCGATTAATTTAAAATTGATATACTATTATTATTAACTAGATTTTAACTTTATATAGATTTTAAATTAAATAAACGTATCAGATAACTTTTTATCGACGTATTGTTCAAGGACGGATACTTGCCTCTAAGGTATACTGCGAAATAATTACGAATAGTTATCGTTTCGACTATATTTATTATATAATTAGTATCTAAACGTTCCGTTAAATTATTAAAGTACTTTTTAGCTCGCGTAGCTTTAAAAAAGTCGTTAGTCGAAAGATAGTCGCTAGCTAGTACGCTAGCTACTATAGCTAGAAGTTTTATCCGATCGATTAGATTAAAAAAAATAGAAGAGTCGAATAGCGCGTTTTAAAAATAGTAAAGAAACCAATTTTATTAAAGTCGGAATAGCTTGCTCTAGCTATTATAAAATAGTCGATATCCGCGCGGATAGATATAATTATTATAGATATAAAAAGATACTATTATCTAGTTTAACTATATTATAGCTATTACGAAAATATATACGTATGTAAATAATTTTAGTAAATCGTAGTATTTACGAGAATATAGTTTATATTACTAGTAAAAAAATAAAAAAAAGCGATAACTGCGAGGTATATTTATCTATAGAAATTTTACGTTCGTTAAATTATCGGTAGAAAGATATATTATATTATTAAATAAATTTAAATAAAGATTTTATAGAACCTTTATTTATATTAATTAAATTGAAATTTAAAGTCTACTATCGAGTATTTAATTCTAATATATTAACGTTTAATTAATTTACCGAACCATTGGTTTATCGGATATTAAAATCAAAATAAATAATTAAATAAAATTCGGTTATTAACTAGTTTATTATTTATATATTTTCTAGTTATACGTTTTAATTTATTATTAAATTTTTAATAAACTAAAAGTTTTTAATTTAAATAGTAATACGTTTAGCGTAAATTACTATTAAATTAATATCTAAATATTATAAATATAATTAAAAATAAATAGTAATATAATAAAATTCTATTTTATTTACTGGATATTTAATATTATATATTTCTATAGAATTGTATAAAACTATTAATATTATATTTTATATTTTTAAATTGACCGTCGGATCGGATTTCGAATCCGGATTAATTTATTCGATTCGATCGGATTTCGAATCCTAAATTATAATCCGATCTAATTTATAAAAATTAGATTTTAGTACGAAGCTCTAGTATAAAAGTATAAAGCTAATATAATTTTTATATAAATTTACTAAAAATATTCTAAATAATTAACTATATTGGCTAGAAAGTCTATAGTAAAACTAAATATATTATTTAGATATATTATTATTATTTCTTTACTAAAATAATAATATATTAAATATATAATATAATCGGATCGGATCCGAATCGGATTATTAAATAATCCGATCCGGATTCGACCCGCAGCCCGTTAAAATCCGGGTCGGATATCTGACGGTCCGACGGAAATCCTCTTCGAACCGGCCAGTCTATATATTCTAATAATTCTAGCCGAACTAACTATTTTTATAGCGATATTTTCGAAGATTTCGTAATATAATCTAGTAAATAATTCTTTTAGAATTAGATTATCGAAATCTTTCTAATAGCGATAGATATTTCGGAAAGCTATAATATAAATTTTCTATTTATATTTTTATCGATATATTATTAGCTAGATTCTTTAGAATATATTATTTTCAAATATTATTTTTATTATTATACTAGCGGATTTTATTTTCTTTTATCCGATTCTACTATTTCTAGTCTTTTCTAAACTTCTACGAAATAGTTTTATAATATTTTTATATATTAAAATATCTTTCAACGATATTATATAATTTATTATATTATATTAATATATTACTAATCCGATTAGTATATACTATAACTACGTTTTTATAATTAAATAAATAGAACGATAGATGGTATAATATAATATATATTACATTATAAATTTACGGTTATAGTAATTTGATAATAAAAAAAGATCGAAAATATAATTTAATTAGTTAATATAAATATCGGCTGGATTTCGGATAAAATAAATAAATCTAAATATTTTTATAAATTTCTAATATATTTTATTATATATTTCTATATACTTTTAACTATTATTTTATATAGATTCTTTCTAGTATTAAATATATTACTCTATTATAATATTTACGCTACTATCTAATATTTCGTTATATCTAAATTAAAATTACTATCTATAGATTTTAAATCGATTTTAAATCGTAAATATAATATAAAATAGTTAGAATCTAAATATAAATTCTATAAAAAACAAAATATAGTTTATATTATTATATATAAACGCTTTTAGATAGACTGGCCGTCGGATCGGATTTCGAATCCGGGTTGGCTAGTCCGACCCGACCGAATTTCGGATTCTAAATCGTAATCCGATCCGATCCGCTAAAACTAGATTTTAGCGCCAAGTTCTAATAAAAAAATATAAAGCTAGTATAACTTTTATACGAATTTACTAAAAAAACTCTAATTAATTAACTACGTTAGCTAGAAAGTCTATAGTAGAACTAAATATATTATCTGAATATATTATCTTTATTTAATTATTAAAATAACAATATATTAAATATATAATATAATCGGGTCGAATCTGGATCGGATTACTAAAATCGAATCGAATATCCGATAGTACGACGGAAATCCGATCCGAACCGGCCAGTCTATTTCTAGAAATTAAAAAAAAAACCGATATATAAAAAACTATAGATCCAAATATAAAGTTTCTTTTAAAATAAAATACTAGAAACGAGAAAACAGATTATAGAATAAATAAAAAGTTTTATAATAATATAATAAAATAATATAAATTTTATTAGATTTTGAAATATATATAATATTATACTACGAAACTAATTTCCGTAATAAAATTTACTAAAAAAAAGCGGAAGAAGTAATATTTATCGATTAAATAAAATAGAAATAGAATAAAATAATATATTAAAATAATATATTAAATAAAAATAAATCTATCCAATTTATAATTATTTATTTCTAATATTTTTTTAAATTTACTGTAGCTACTAAAAATATAGACGGGAAAATTCTAACTAAATATATAGTACTAATTATTAATTTTATTATATAATAAATAATCTATTATAACGGCTTTAAAAAAATTAAAACCGTTAAAATACTAGAATTTCTATAAAAATAGTCGAAATTTATTAAAAAACTTAGCTATAGTAGTAATACAACTAATATAGCTATCGAGTTATATATAAAAAATAAAATAAAAATATCTATAATATCGTCGAAACTAATTATTAACTTTAATTGAAATAAAAAAAAAATAAAAAAAGGAATATAGAAAAAGAAATATAAATAAAAGTTAAAAATAATAAAAATATAAAGAAAATAAATAAACTATCTAACTAGTTATCTATATTTAAAACTAGTAAATCTAAATAAATATTCTATTTTAATATATTATTTCATTATTTATAAAAGAATGGATTTTATAATATAGGAAAAAAGATTTTAACGGTTTTAATAGATCGAATCTGGATTTTCGGATTCGATCCGAAATCGAATCGGATTAAATTCTAGAAAAATTCGATCCGACGACCAGTCTATTTATAGTAAAATTTATTAAAAAAATCGAAAGAAAAAATATTATTAACTAAATAGAATAGAAACGAAATAAAATAATATATTAAAATAATACTTTAATTATATAAAAAATTATCTAATCTATAATTATTTATTACTAATATCTTTTTCAATCTAATTTAACTATTAAAGATAAAAATAGAATAATTCTAATTAAATATATAATTCTAATTGTTAATTTAAAATAATAATAAATAATCTATTATAACTTTTTTTAAAAATTTAAAACAGTTAAAATAATAGAATTTCTATAAAAATAGTTGAAATTTATTAAAAAATTTAGTTATAGTAATAATACGGTTAATATAGCTATCGAATCTCCGTATAAAATAGAAGACGAAAATACTAATAATATCGTTAAAGTTAATAATAAAAACTAGATAGTAGAGAAATACTCTATTAAATAAAATAAAACTAAATCTTATAATAATAACAATTTAGCTAGAGATATTAACTTTAATTAAAATAAAAATAAAAATAAAGATAAAAATATAAAAAAAAAAGAAATTATAGAAAAAAAGATAGAAATAAAAATCGAAAATAATAATAAAATATAAAAGAAATTATTAAACTATTTAACTAGATATCTATATATAGAAATGGTAGATTTATATAGATATATTATTTGGATTCATAATTATATTATTAAATAAAAAAATTGATTTTATAATATAGACAAAGAGATTTTAGTAGTTTTAATAAATCGAATCTAGATTTTCGGATTCGATCCGAAACTAAATTAAATCGAATTTTAAAATAATTCGATCCGATTCGATTTAATATCTAGAAAAGTCGAAATTAATTTAAATCGAGTCGGTTTTTCTAATCCGGATTCGAAATCCGATCAAACGACCAATCTAATCGAAGATACAAATATTATCTACGCGAAAAATATCAGCTCGTTATATATATACCAACGCGTTATCTAAATATTTTATATAATATATATTCGATTTCGTATCTATAAAACTTTTAAAAATAATATTGATTTATTTTTATTTTAATATTTTCTATTATTTAAATTGTAGAATTCCAAATTGATTTTCTATAATTATAGAAAAGTAAGGTATTTATATATACAAACACTCCTACGCTAGACCTATATTCGCTTCTATATTCGCTTTTACGATTAGCGATTGGATTGATTAATATTTAAATTCGTATATAATTATATAATTCAAATATATATTTTATAATTTTTCAAATCGTTTATATAGTTTAAAACATTGACTATTACAAAATAGAATTTTACTATAAATTATTAAATAAAATCCGTGAAAATACGATTAAATTAGATTAATATTAATAGATATAATCTAAAAAAGTTTAAAAAAAAACCAATAGTATTTATAATATAATCTATTATAATTATCTGATTTCAAAAATTAAAAATAAAATTTTAAATTAATATAAATTAATGGTTCGAATTCGAATTTAAATTTATTACGATATTAGAAAATATAACGTTATCGAATTAATATTTTTTTAATTTTCGTACGTTATTAATATAACGAATTTTGGATTCGTATTATTAATATTTAATATTAATTTTCTATCATTTTTTCTTTGTAATTATATATTAATACGAATATTATATCTATATTAGAATTTATCTATTTTAGATATTATTTTGTTACGTAATTAATCTATTATTAAAATTTGTAATCTATTTTTTTTTTCGTTTAAAATATTATTACGTATTCTTTTTCGATATATATACGCGAAGGTAAAATCTTTAAAATAAAACTAAAAAATCTAAAGCTATTTTTCAAAATATAATATATTTAAATCAAATAATCAAAGATTAATAGTATATATATTTTATCTTTAACGCTATTTATATAATCGTTTTTTTTAATATCGTTTTCCAGTATTTTCAGCGTCTCTAACGATTTAAATTCGAATAGAAAAAATACGATAATTTTAACGATATTTGATATAGTTAGCCTATTCGATATAGCTAATAATAACTACGAAATACGTAAAATTTGACTTTAACGTCAACAATCCGACTAAAAATAGCCAATCAGCTCGCGCGTAAAAGATATATAAATAGCTACCTTAAATTCGTTGAAAAATACGAGAAGAGAGGTGGGGGGGAGGGGGGGGGGAGGGGGAAGGAGGAGGGGGAAAGGGGAGGGGAAGGGTTAGCGGAATAGCAACTGAGTACTCCGATTGGCCAGAATTGTATTAATAAGCATGGAGCGTTATAGTGATCTCCATGGTGCTTTTTAGTGATCTCCATGGTGCTCTTTAGTGATCTCCATGGTGCTCTTTAGTGATAGTATGGTGCCCACCGATCAGGATCATCCTACTGTCGCTACCCTGGAACCACGCATCGTCCTAGTCGGTATTCATGTAAGTATCATCTGGGTGTAGAAGGACGAAGTCTTCTCATATAAGTTCTCTCTATTTGGTCAACGGTCTTTGTATTGTCTGGGCACTTTTCTGCATTATATCAACGGTTTTATAGTCGCTGTTATCGACGCGTCTTTCAGATACTACAGTTCTAGCTTCCAAGAGATCAACCCTTTCAATATCTGTGCCTGTATTCCCCAGCAACCCAACCATTTCACATCGAATATATGTCAAGGCTATGTGCATTTGTACATTTGTAACCCAACTTTTGACCCGCGCGCTTGGGTACTTACAATCGTTCTGCGCACGACCCTTTCGATAGTAGCGAAGAAGCGATGATCAGATGCGGATTACGATAACTCCCTTCCGAGCTCCACCATAAGTATACTTAAGTACACAACCGACCCCCAAATTATGCCTAACAGTTAGCAAGTTCCGACTCGCACAACCCCCTGACACAGCCGTAACAGCAAGAACTTTCTACAGAAAACACAATATGACAAAAGCCTCCTACCCTCGCATAGCATTCCTCATCCATCTCCTTTCCTTATCCTTAATCCACCTTGCATCAAGCCATGCGCATCCCGCCAACCCCCAAACCCCAACATTAGCAAGCCTACCTCCACTTTCACTCCCAAAACCAGTCCCAGAACCCGACGACATAACCATCGAGCAAAGCATCCAACGTCTCATTGACACCTTGAAATCCGACCCCAGTCTCCAATACTCGCGCGCAGAGTTACTCAATTGCAACCTCGCCGTCGAATTCCTCGAACACGGTGACGAATCCCATGATCTCTATTCTTCGAGCAACGTAAGCCATTTTCGCGATATCAAATGCGCATTACGTTACGGCGGTTTCCCCGAAGAACGACATTCCATGTTCATAATGCGGAATAAATTTCCTGAGCACTGGGATCAATGGGCTTTACCGGTGGGAATCGTGGGTACCATCCAGCCTGACGAAATCCCGTTTGCGTGGTCGGAGGTTGAGATGACCGTTGAACGAGCAGATGAATTGCTGAAAGCTGATGGGCATGAACCTGGTGACGGATGGATTGGTCAATATGATTATGTGGGTTTGCACAAGGTGACGGAGGGATTGGCGTGGTGTTTTCAGAATGTTTTTGGGGAGTATCCGGATGGGAGTGCAATACATACTTATGCGGTTTTTGTGGGTACGGGGAGGGTTGAGCAGGTGCTGAATTGTGGGATGATGATAGATGGACCCTACGCCGTGGGCACCACACTATCACTAAAAAACACCACAAGGAGTAGGGTCCTTATAGATTGAATCTAGTTGTGGCGTGTCGGTTGAGATTTTATTGGCGGATTCCTGGAGAGAGGAATGAGATGAAAATTTGGCTGCGTGGTAAAGCCAGTTGGAAGTTTTTTATTTCGGGGGTGACTCCCTCCACCCGCCCCCGGGTGCCAATAAGGATAGGGTTAGGGCTTTCCTAGGTATTGCGTTGCTTATTCATTGCGCTTCCGTACAATCTGATTAGCTTAAATTTAAACGTTCAAGCGAGGCTTGTATAAAGCAGTTTAAATATAAAATAAATATACTAATTAGAAAACAGATGAATTTTTTAAACAAATAGATATAGAGGGGGCGTTTATATAATACGAAATTAAATACGGAGTTCTAGTAAAACTAGTTCGATCCGCAGGCTATTTCTAGCGACTTTAGTAGTAAAAACGCTTTAAACCGTTTTTTAGAATCGAAATAAACGAAATTAAAAAAATATTATATATTTAATTTTTATCGCGTATATTAGATTTTATTAGATTTAACATTGTATATATATAGCTAAAATAATTAAAAGTTTTAATTTTAAAATTTAGATATATAATATATAGTATAAAGTTGAAGGAATTAGTTAAAGAAAAAAAAATTTCGATAAATATACGAGACAAATTTTAACCGTATCTTTATTGGTATCCGAAAACGAAAAAAAGAAATTATATTTTTTATTTTTAAACAGATATTTTAGAGATTTAATAGTAGATTTAATTAAATTTAACTAATATATACGAATAATATAAAGTTCGCTATCTTTTTTTTTTCGTATATTTTACGGAATACGGTTATTTTAACTAAATTTTATAACTATATTTTAAATTTTTAAATTATTTATCTAAAAATTAATTAGCTATTTTATTTTAATAAAATCGAATATTTAATTCTAGCTAATTCAAATCTATTAAATACGTATTATATTATTTTTATCAAAATATACGGCAATTTAGATAAAGTTCGCGTTGAAATTTACACTAAAGCTCGCGTTGAAGTTTACGTTAAAATTCGGGCCGAAGCTCGCGTTAAAGTCGAGATTAAAATTTACGTTAAAATTTATACTAGACTAGTATAGATTATATAATTTATATCGAATTTTAATATATAGATTTTCTTAAAAATTCGCGTTAAAGATTTATATTAAAAGATTATAGATTAGATAATTTATACCGACACTTTAACGTACTAGTTTATTTTAAAAGATAAAAATTCTATAAAAAATTTTTATCTATTTTCTAATTAATTAAATAAATAGAATTAATTTTATAATTGATTATATTATATTAAAATATATATTTAATTTAACAGATTATCATTAGAGTTTTCGAAAAAGTATTCGGAAGATTCTAGAATTTTGATAGAAATTTTAGCGGTTCTATTAGCTCTGGTTATTTCGGTATTCTATTTCTATAGTCTAGAGTTTTCTAAATTCGATAGACAGTCTAGAATTTTTTATAGAATAACTAAAACTAATACTATTACGTTTTTATAGACTTTGATTTTAGTTAATATATTTCTAATTTCGAAACGCTATAGTATTTATCTATACTATTACTTTTATATTATTATTATACGATTTTATTACTATTTTTCTAAACCGATTTTAAACCGTTTAATCTATATTTTTTATATCTATATATTATATATTTATATCGGAAAGAACTAATATTATATATTTATATAGAAAAGAATTTTAAATAATTTAAATTTTTTTTTTATAATTTATTTCGTTTTCTATACTAACTTTTTCTGTTTTATAACTTTAATTTTAAGCGTTCTATTTTCTTATACAATCTACTATTTAGTAGCGATTTTAGCTAATTTCTTTTTTCTTCTATTATAGTTTCTAGTAATACGATTCGCGGTTTTAATACTTTTATTTATCTAGTTATTATTATATAGAGTATTATACTAATTTTAATCGAAATACCAATTTATATAATATAGATTACCGCTTTGATTGTGTTTATATATAGTCTAAAAAATAGAAACTAGATAAATACCACGCTAGATAGTATCGATAGAATAAAATCGCTTTAATCTAAGATTCCGATGATATTTAATTTGATTTAATACTAAAGATCGCGTTTTATATATATTATAGAATCTATCCGAACTATCGCAAATATTAATATAAAATATATCTATTCGAATACTAGAAAACTGTACGAAAGAATTACTAATTATTATTTTTATATTAATAATAGTAATAATTAGCCGTAAACGCGCTACTTTTTTACTATTGAAATCTATTCTAGAACTACTATTATAGAATCTATAATAGAATTAAATATAATTATTCCGTTAATCTATTCGTTCTTTTTTCTATATAGATAAATATCTGATTTTTTTATCGACTAATTTTTCTATATTTTCCGGAGTAATTCTATCGCGCGGTTATATAATAACTCTATTATAGATATAAACTATTATTTTTTTTATCTAGATATAGTTTTTCCTTCGTCTATCGGTATATATATAGCGATATTTCGAATTCTAGATCTACTATCGAGTAGACTGGCCGTCGGATCGGATTTCGAACCCGAATTCGTATCTCGGATTCGAACCGAATCGGTTTCGACTTTTCTAAATATTAAACTAAATCGGTTCCGATTTTTTTTAAATACCGAATCGTTTCGGTTTCGGGTTAAATCCGAGTTTCTAGATTTAATCTATTAAAACCGTTAAAATCTAGTATAAAAATATAATTCTAGTATAAAAATAATATTTATCTATTAAAAATTAATTTAATAAAATAAATATATTATCTATATATATTAACTCTAAATAAAATTAAATATTTCATTATTTTTTATATTAATAATAGTATTATATTATAATAATAATAGTATTTAACTATATATAGAAGGTTTTATAGATTAAATCAAATTTTTATTAATTTCTATTTTATAATTTAATTTAACTTTCGATTTCAATTTTAAAAACCGATTTATACCGTTTAGTAGATCGGATCGAATTAACTCGCTAAAATTCGGATCGAGTTTCCGAAATATCGACGGAAACCCGTATCGAAATAGCTAGTCTACTATCGAGTCTCTCGGATAAATACTACTAAAGCTTTTAAAAATATACTAATTTCTAAAATTTTATAAATATATTCGGTAAAATACTAACTATTTCGATTTCGAATATCGATTCGCTATAGTATTTTTTTTTTCCGTTTATTAATTTAAAGCTAAAATCTATTCGATTTTTTAATAAAGTTATTTTTATATTTCGAATATTTTTTTAATTCTTTATTTTTTTAACTTGTTTTAATTTAATAGAAATCTAATTCTTTTTCTATTTAGTAAAAAATACCGTTTCGGCTTTACTAGCCGTGTAGTAGTCAGGGTTTTGAATTATATAAACGGTTTAAAAGATTATAAAATATATATTTAGATTATATAATTATATACGAATTCAAATACTAATTAATCCGGTCGTTAATCGTAAAAACGGGTATAGAAGCGGGTATAGATCTAGCGTGGGAATTCTTGTATATATAAATACTTCACTCTTCTATAATTATAGTAAATCAGCTTGGAATTCTACAGCCGTATATTTTATCTATTTTTCTATAGCTATTGTATTCGATTATTTTATATTATATTTTAGAATCTAAAGTATATAATCTTTATAATTTATTAATTCGAACAAGTTTTTTATAAAGTATTTATTGGTAGCATCTAGATACAAAGTATAGAAGCTAGCTAGAATACTATACTATTTAATTATTTCGATATAATAAAATAATATATACTATTTTAGAAAGTTAAAATATATTTTTTAAAATATTTTAAACGTTAATCCCGTAAATATATTTAGCCGGTAAAAGACGTAAACTATATATTTTAAAATAGAATCGTTATAAATCTAGTGGCGTATTAAAATTAGAATATTAATAAAAATTTAGATAAAATATATCGTAGTTTTTTCGTTTTAAAATTTAAAAAGCGGCGCTACTATAGATATTAGATATTTCGAAAATATTTTATATTTATTGTTAGCTATTTACGCGATAGTATTCTATCGATGTAATAGTCAGGGTTTTGAACTATACGAACGGCTTAAAAGATTATAGAATATATATTTGAATTATATAGTTATATACGAATTCGGATATTAACTAATTCGGTCGCTAATCGTAAAAACAGATATAGAAGCGGGTATAGGTCTAGTATAGAGATATTTATATATATAAATACTTTATTTCTCTTTAGTTATAGAAAATTAACTTAGAATTCTATACTAGTAGTAATAAATTTTTAAAGCTATAAATAATCTACCTTTATTCCATTATTAAAGCTTTTTTAAACCGGTTTAATCTATCTATATAAACGAGATTCTTTAAACTCGAATATAAATTCCTAATTAAAATATTCTATCTACTTTTAATTTGGTACTAGTATAGAGCGAATAATAGTATATAATAAAAATATAGCCTTTTCTAAAATATATACAAATTAGAAATCTCGTTATAAAATCTTTTTAAACGATTTATTTATAGCCTAATTCGGGATTATATCTACCGTAGAAAACGACCTTCCTAGAAAAAGAGTTAGTTTCGGGAGTATTTTAAATACTTCCGGAGATAACCTTTTTTACGACAGTAATAATAAAAATAGACCTAGTAGTAGATATAACCGACCTTTTAATCGTCTTTATATAAATTATAGAAATAGTTATACCGGTTTAAATCGTTATTATTCCTACTATAATAGCTCTAACTAAAAACTACTAGGGCTTTCTAATAGAAATCTTTATCTACCATTATATAGATCTATTTTTTCTAATATTTCTAATATCTTTATAGTCTATATAATATAGAACGCCTATAATAAAAAGCCTCCTAATTTTAAAATTATAAATATAACTACTATATCGTCTATACCTAGTTCCGTCGCTATAAATATTACTATTTATTTTATAATATAACTATCGCGAATCCCGTTTTTTTTAGTAGTTAATACTTTATTAATAATACTAAACCGTAGTACGTTAAATAGGTCTCTATATCAGCATTTCCCAAAACCGGCTTGAAGCCGGTCTTAGCCGTTTTAGCCGTCTCAGCCGGTTCTTAGCCGGTACGGCTAAGAGCGGCTTATAAGCGGCTTATTAGCCGGTTTTGAGTATACCCGAAGCTGCGTAGCTGCGCGGCTAAAACGGCTAAGACGGCTAAAAAGATTTAGAAATTCGATTTTAAATTCGTTTAAGTCCTTATTAGTTAGTAGGCCTATATACGCCTATATATACCGCTAGGCTAGCTTCGTCTAGATCGAAAATATTAGATTTCCTTACTAGAATCTAACTAGATTAGATCTAGCGTGGTTTACTAAATAGATATTCGACTTCCGTTGTTCCCGCTTTTAGCGGCGGCCGCTAAACCTTATTTACGATTTAGGTTATATAGGTTTATTTTTAGCTTATATATAGATCCTATTTTAGGCTGTTTACTAAACAGATATTCGTTCTATAGATACTATTAGAGTTCTAATCTATCGAAAATCTATTTTTTGGATTTTTGGATTATTTGGATTTTTGGATTATTTGAATTAAGATAGCTGTCAGCCGGTCTAATTTGAAAATCCATTTTAGAATTCGCTGATATAATCTAGATAAAAGCTTCTAGAAATACTTTAAAGAAGCCTTTCTAAAATAATAGAATAAATCGAATATTTCTAGAAAACGCTTTAGCTATTTAATATAGATTAGCTTAAATAAAAAACTTAGTAATATTAAAGACTATTACTCTACTTTAATTAAATTATATATAGATATTAAAGGTAAAATTAGCGAGTATACTATTTTAAAATATTTTATTAAATATCTAAAGTCTAATACCTAGATAGCTATCGAAGAATATCTCGTTTTATAAAAATAAAATAGATAACTAGTAAGTTTTATAAATATTATAAATACTATAATATTATTCGAAAAGGTTACTACTAAATATTATAGTAACCGGGGTATTATAGCTTCCTCGACGGTCGAATAATCTAATACCGCCGAGATTAACTCTATAGATACTAGTCGAGATAGTCGAGGTAGCCGCGGTTAAAGCCGAAGCGGTTAAAGAAAGGAAAATAGATAAAAGAACTCTAATAGCTCTAATAAATACTATAATTATAAAAAGCCTAGCTATTATAAAAAAGATTACCGAAGTATTTATATTCCGGAATATATTCCCGAAAACTAGACCTTTTCTAAAAAAAAAAGCCTATCGGTAACTACTAATAATAGGTTATCGGGAAATATCTAGTATTATATATATTCGAATATATATATAGCGCCGATATAGCTTTTAATAGTAGAGGAATAGTTTAGTCTAGTTAAAATACGGATTAAAAAGTTAGAAATAATTTTTAAAAGGACGCCGGAAGAGGCTTTAACTATTTCCCGCGATATAATACTGTCGTTTAAAAATATATAAAATAGTAAGCAATTTTTATATATAAATCGAATACCGGGATTTAATAGATAGATATAGTTCAACCTAGAGATTAGTAGAAATTACTTTAAAGTCTTTACTAATTTAGGTACTACTAACTGCTTTATCGCTAGGCGTATTATTAATCTACTAGAATTAAAGTTTTAGTAGTTAACGGATAGAATATAGTTTAAAGGCGGTAAAACTATAAATATTTTAAAAACGACGGAGCTTTTATAGTTTTATAGAGTCTTTTCTACTACTACTTTTTATATAGTATTTGATATAGACTATAATTTAATTTTCGAAGAAGATTTCTAGAAATAATATAATTTAGTACCTAACTTTAATACCCTAGAAATATAAATTTAAAAGAATAAAATTATATATCGGTTATATAGCGCTTTAAATATCTATCGTTTATAACTTTTTAAAAATACCCCGACCGAATTTTCCGAGATTAATTTTAAAAGGTTCGAATAATTTATTAGAAAAAGCGTATAGGCCTGCCTATATATTATATAAAACGAACCCGATTTTCCGGAACGATTTAATCTAATCTAGAAAATAATAGGCTATATAGAACTAGATAGAATTCTTGGCCTAAAATTTTTAGATCGTCTTTAAAATAACCTTCTAATAAAACTACTACCGGAAAGGCTATTAGATTATACTATTAAAACCGGTAAGGCTCGGTCTATTAACCGAATTTACTATAGCTTATTTTCTAAATAAAATAAAGAGCAAAAGTATTAAATTAAATATTTTACCGAACGAGAATTAATTTAATTAAATTAATCTCTTTAAAGCGCGCCTATTTTTTTTATTAAAAATAAGGACAGTAGCTAGTATATATATATCGACTACCGGAGCCTTAATAATATAACTATAAAAAATAGATATCTATTATCTAAAATTTAAAATTATCTAGATACTATCGAGATAGCAAAGTACTTTAGTAAAATTAATCTATTAAACGATTACTAGCAGATTAATATTATCGATAAAAATTATATAAAGACGGCTTTTAATACTAAAGCTAGTAAATATAAGTTTTTAGTTATACTATTTAGATTAATAAATATATTTATAACGTTCTAAACTATAATAAATAATATATTTAGGCCGTTTCTCGACGATTTTATAGTTATTTACTTCGATAATATCTTAATCTACTCGAAGAACGAGGAGGAGTATATATAGTATATTAAAGCTATTATAAAGATATTAAAAAAGAATTAACTATTTATAAAACTTTCGAAATATCAATTTTTCTAGAAATATATTAAATTCTACGGGTATATTATCGGTAACGGAAAAGTCTATATAAATATAACGAAAGTAAAAGCTATTAGAAACTAGCCGCCGCTATAAATAGTATACGATATATAGTCTTTTTTTAAATTATATATCTATTACCGGAGATTTATAGAAGATTTCGTACTAATAAATAGACCTTTCTATAAATTAATCTAAGGTTTGAAAGATAAAAAGTATAAACTAATTCGAATAAATTTTTCCGCTCGAAATATAGACGGACTAATTAAAAATATTATAATAAACGATAAAGTACTTATTTAACTCGATATAACTTTACTTTTTATTATCGAAACGGATACTTCCGATTTTAGATAGAGCGCTATTTTCTACTAGGTTAATACTAATAGTATTAAATAGCCTATTACTTTTAAAAGTAAGGTATTTATATCTATAGAACGTAATTATACTATCTATAAATAAGAACTTTTTATTATTAAAGAATCTCTACGGTAATAGCGCTGCTATATTAAAATCAGAATAACTATAACTATTAGGACGGATTATATAGGTTTATAATACTTTAAAACTATTATTAAATCTTCTAAAAAACTTATTTACTAGCTCGCGGAATTCGGGGAATATAAATTCGATATTAAATATAAGCCGGATAGTAAAATAACAGTAGTAGATATTTTAAACCGAAAAGAAAACTTCTAGTTATTTACCGGTAAAATCGATAATCGTATAATTTTATTTAACGATATTATTAGAGTTTATATAGAGTCTAGAACCCTATCTAATAATCCGGAAATAAAAGTTATTTTAAAGAAATATAAATACTATTTCCGAATTAAAGATAATATAATATAGTATCGAGACTCGCTATAAAATAGTTAAATATCCTATATTTTAGTATAGATTTATACGAATTTCCTGGATTATATCTATAGATAATATAGTTACTATTTATATAAAATAATAATAGATATTATTCGTATAAATTAGTAATAGCCCGAAATAAGAAAAGATATTAAGTATTATATTAAATACTATTCCGAATATCAGTTTACTATTATATTTTATAATATTAAATAGGATATAATATATCCTTCTAATATCTAGAAAGATAGGTTAAATCCTTTTAAACGCTAGAGATTCGATTTTATCGATTCTTTACTAGAAACTAACTAGGTAATAAATAGATTATAACTATAAATAACTACGCTACTAGATAGTCTATAGTTTTATCGATTGTAAATATAATAATAGAAGTACTAGCCGAATTTATTATCTATCGGATTTACTATAATTATAGCTTTCCGAAAAAAATTATTACTAATCGAGGTATAAACCTTTAGACTCTAGCTATAGACGAGGTATACCGCCTACTAGAAATTAAATATTAAAATATAACGCTTTATTACCTACGAATAAATAGCGCTATTAAAAGATTTAACGGAATTTTCGGGAAAATATTTACTAAATATTATATCGGACAGCCGAAAAAAATTAAGAATCTTTATTTAAACTAGGTTCTATTTACTACGCGTATTTATATATATATAACTACTAGATCTCTACCCTTTTATTTACTTTATAATATTAATCCGATACTACTAACTAATATTTCTAGCTCTTTTCCGGAAGAATATAATAAAAGAATCGATCCTATACCGTTTTTTTCGCGCGATTAAATTAAGGTATTTAAAAATATAATAATATAAATAAGAACTAGTAAAAAGATATAGAATTTAAAGGTAAAAAATAATATCTTTATTAAAAGGGATATAGTTTTAATTAGAATTAAGTAATTTTAAAAATTCGAGATTAACTAGTATAGTCTATATAGTATTATTTAAATAGAAATCTTAAATATTTATATTCTAAAACCTCCTAGTAAATTAGCTAAGAAATATTTAACTAGTAGAGATTATATAAAAAAATATTTTATAGAAGAAGATATTACTATTAGATAGAAAATACCTTATAGACGTAGAAGATTAAAGAAAGTTACCGTAGAGTAGCTTCCGCTAGACGGAAAGTATAAACGAAAAAGACTTTATAAATTAAAGCCAGCGGAGAATCTAGATAATAATTATTTACCTAAATTTAGACCTATATCTAAAAATAATTTCCGCGAAGAAAATAATAATAAAATATAAACTTTTAGAAAAGAAAGAAATTAATTAGATTTTTAGTTTTATTTATTATTTTTTTATTTTTATATATACTAAAATATACTTTAATTTTAAATTAGATATAATATCTTTACTTAATATTTATTTTTATTAATTTTCTATAGAGTAAAGAGTAAATAAAGATATAAATAACTCTAAAGTAACGCTAAAGCGGAACTTTCTACTAGTTTATAGAATTATATTTAATAAAGATTAAATAATAATTTTAGATATAGTTTTTTATTCTAGAATACGTATAATATATATTCCTTAATTAGAAGAATTTAAATCGAAAGTTTAGTAAGTTAGACCTCTTTATATCCTAGTATAAAGCGGAAATATAATAAGGCCGTTTTCTATAATATAATTATCGTACTTTAAATATAGTTACGCTAAAATCTAAATAACTATTTACTATTTTTAAATCTTAGTATATCTACCGCCTTCGACGGGGTTAAAACTTCTATTAAAAACTAAAACGATCTTTATTAGTAAAATTAAAATCTATATATTTATATTCCTTTTCGTTTTAAAATCGATTCATTTAATATTAAGCCGTTATATATTATACTTTTAAGGTATATATATAGCAGGCCTTATAGTAAACTGCGCGGGCGTTAGTAGAAATAGCCGGTAAAGGTAGTATATTTTCTAGGCCCGAAGGCGCTAAAAAGAGAAAAAATAATCTCTAAAAAAATATAGAACCGAACTAAAAATCTATTTATATATAATTAGTATCCGATAAAAATATATAGCTAAACGAGTTCGTAGCCCTTAATATATACGATAGAGATCTAATTAATAGATAACTACTAGCCTCTCTTCTTTTAACTATATTTACTAACGAGGTCTCGGTTTAGATTATAGAAAGTTTATCCTCGTATCTAGATCTATTAGAGTTATTAATAGTAGGCTAGAAAAATAAAACCAAAGGACTAAAACCCTCGTTATTCTATAGGGAATCGGGCGAAAAAACGTTATAGTCTATAATTCGCCTCGATAATAATCGACGTAGCTGTAGTAGAATAGGAAGAAGTAGTATAAAATTATCGTCTATATAGCTTCTAGTTCTTATAGCCGCTCGCTTCCTAGAAGATTATAGGATCTATATCTATAATAGAAGCTCTATACCGACTATCTTAGCGGCAACCGTATGTCCTACGACAATCTATCGATATTTTATTGATTTAAAATTAGATAAAATTAGAAATTGATTAAAGATTAAAGATATATTAATTATTAGTTTTTTATAAAAAGAAATTAAATAAAAATTAATAAATAGTTCTAATAAATAAATAGTATTTATTAAAATTCCAATCTAAAATAATATAAAATTAAAGTGAATTCGAAATTAATTAAAAATAGATTAATAATATAATATAACTATCAGTTAAAGAAAAGTTAATAGATAGTTAATAGAAAGTTTATAGAAAGTTAATAGATAGTTGTTAAATTTATTACTGGAATATTCAATTTAAATAAATAAATATCTTTATTTTTAACTATCCGTAGAATTAGTATAGATTAGATAGATAATTAAATTCTATATTACGTGACTCTCTGAATCTTACCTAGTAGAATCTCGATTACTAAGCAGTTCAGAGTTCGAATCCCGCGAAAACCTCTTTTTTAGAAATTTTTATCCGATTTTTACGGCTCCTATAGAGTAGCTAGGGTTCTAAAATCGACGGATTAGGCTGGAAGATTACGTAACCTATAGGTTCGCTTAGTTTGCTTACTAATAATATTGAAAGTTATAGGACTAATTCGTAGTTAATTAAATGTTGAACGAATGTTGAACGAATGTTAACGAGAAATTAATCGATAATTCGTCGAAAACAGCTGGTTTAAACGAACTAAACCTAATTTGGAGTTCTATATAACTAGAAATCGACTATTTAGTTTATTCTAATTCGTCATTTTCGGAATATCTGTTACTAGTTTTTGAGAACTAACTGTTTTTAGCGAATTTATTGTAGATTTATCGTAGACAGATTGTTGTAAAATATACGGTTGCCTCTAAGGTATAGATTATAATCTATATAAAGATAAATACGGATATTTATTTTAACGGTACTTTTATAAATAGTTACTATATATATCTCCGAATTCCTATCGTATATTTATATAGTATACGAAAAGACGAGTAATATCGCTAGTATAAAAACTATAAAGTTCACTCGCTTAAATCCTATATAGCTAGAATAAAATTAGTCGCTCGAAGGAAAGTAGATCGTATATATCTAAAGAACGATTTATTTATATAAAAATAGTATTAAACTCTTATAGATATATAATCTAGATAAATCGGCTAAGTTTACCGAAGTATTCTATATAAATTTCGATATTTTAGCGCCGGAAATTATTAGGAAGAGTAACGCTTCCTAAAACGAGTTAATAGAACTACTAATATAAACGATACTTCTATCGAATAATCTAACTTATAGTATCTATTACTATATAAAAATAGTAATTATCTCTACGAATAATAATTACTACTTTATTAGCTCGCTATCTATTATTCTATAAAGATCTTATAAATATTCTAACCGCCGCCGGGTTAGGTACGATATACTATAATAGTTATTATTACTATTATTAGAGCAGATAATTAATAATATTATTAAAAGGAAAAGCTCCGAAAGTTAAAAAGTTTAAAGTAATAGTAGTCGATAGCGAGCTTTCGTTAATATATTTATTTACTTTTATATAAATTATATAAAGGTAAACTTTTACTCCTCGCTTTATTTTACTTGTTATTACTAGTTATAGTTTCATTTCTATTACTATTTAGCTTTAGAGAATATTTACTTCTCTCTATATTTTATTTAGGAAGGGAAAAATATAGTAGTTATATATAAATAGTTTAAAGGATTATAGAATATATAGTTAGATTATATAGTTATATACGAATTCGGATATTAACTAATCCGATCGTTAATTATAAAAGCGGGTATAGAAGCGGGTATAGATCTAGCGTGGAAATACTTGTATATATAAATATCTTACTTCTTATTATAGAGCTATCTGGAGGCCTGGTATTTCCAAGAATTGGTTAGACTTATTAGTATATCTGTAAACGGAGGTATAACGGGTAATTACTTTAAATTAATATAAAAATAAATTAGTCTAATTACTAGAGCAGTATATAGTAATTACTAATAAATTAAATATAAACTATAAGGGCGTCGAGTTCGAAATTTATATAGATAATAAGATCCTCCTTTCCTTAGGTACTTTACTTGCTAAAATAACTAAAATACCTTTTTTTAAATATTTTACTTACTAAAATAACTAAGATACCTTTCCTTAAGTATTTTATTTACTAAAATAACTAAGATACCTTTCTTTAGGTACTTTATTTACTAAAATAACTAAGATAATAATACCAAGTCCGTCCTATCTATTTAGATATAATAAAAAGTTCTAGTATTATACTAAGTACTACTATATTTCCGAAGTTACGCCGCGTATATTTATAATACTAGGTCCCCTCTTTAGATTTTTCGTCCCGAAAAACTATCGTCCTTTCTTTTTTATAGGTAAAAGAAAAAAGCTATTAACTAAAGAACGTTATAATAAAATCGTATTATTAGATATTAATATATTAGCTATACGCTCTTATCGGAACTATTTCTAGTCGGGAAAACTATATCGCGTTAGTAAAAATTCCGAGAAATATATTAAATATATCGTATAAGTCTATTTTAATAATCTTACTCTACTAGATACTATACGCTAGCGTCGTCTTAAAGAAAAGTATAAAAAACTAAAGAAAGAGTTATATAAAACGTATATAAAGTAATAGCGTTTATTCTATTAGTTAGATTATATTAAAAAAGAGTAGCGTATTATAGTAAACGGCGAGCTATAAAATCTTAAAGTATTAGAATATAAAAATAGTATTATAGATCCGTTTTCTTCTATAGATTTTAATCCTTTTATTAACGTAGCTTCTAAGTAGATTATCCTCTCTAGTAAATCTAGCTAGTCGATAATTTCTTTAGTTCCTTTTAATAGAACTATTATAGAACCTTCCGGTAGTTTACTAAATATTCTTTAAATTTCTAAATATTTTCCGAAGTAGGATAACCTTTCTATTTAATTAAATAGTTCTAACCTTCCTATTTTAGGATTTTCTCGATTATAAAGGTATCTTTCTCTTATATTTCGAAGTTAAACGTCTATTATAATAGCGTTCCGGGATCGGCTAGTTTTAAAAGAAATATATAGAATACCGGGTATATTTTAATATCTTTAAATAGATTAAGTTCGAAATTCTAAGGTCCTTTAACCTACTTAATTAAAATAGTCCGACTTTTACGTAGTCTAGCTTTTTACTTAGAGTTCTTATTTTTTAATTTTTTATAAAAAGGTATATCTTATCCCCTTTCTTTAACTAAAATACTATTTTTCGTTTCTTATTCTAATAATTACCCGAATATTTCTATATCTTTAGGATATTCTTATAGATTCTTTTTTAAATATCGACTTTTTAGATTACTAACTCCGCTAATTTATATAGTAGCGGTTATCTAAATAAATTCGGTATCTTTTTATAATTTATATAGAATAGTATTTCTTTAATAGTACTTAATTCTTATATATTAAATACTAATTATACTATTAGTAAAAGCGAAATCTAATTATTTTAAACGTTATTAATATAGTACTTTAGATATTATTTAAGCGTCTAATTAGTACGTTCTATCTATTTATCTATTATTAGGTAGAAAGCTATTAATATTTTTAGTTTAATATTAAATAGAAAGATAAGAATTTTCTAATAGTTTAAAGTAAAGAGTTTATTTCTATTATTTATTAATACTTCTAGTAGTCCGTAGTATCGAAATAATCGATCTAAAATAATAAATCCAAGCTATTCTACTATAAAATCCTCCCGTAATAGAATTATATAAATATATTTCGTAAATCTATCGACTATATTAAGTATTAAGTCGTATTCTATATTCGTTATCGGGTCTTTTAATTTTAGGAGTTTAATAATAAAGTCTAATATAACTTTTTTCTATAGTAAATCCGGTAGATCCTAATACTAAATCTTTCTATAACGAGTATACGTATTATATTTATTTTACTAATAACTAAAATACTTTTTAATATATACTTCGATATACTATCTTATATTAGGAAACTAGTAATATTATTATAAAAGTTATATTATCTTCGTTACGCCTGGATACCTTTATAGTATTCTATTATAGTAGTTTTTAATATATTTATCGATTTTATCGTTTAGTATATAGAGTTTTCCTTTTTTAATAGGAAATTATTTCTAGTCGTCCTTTAGTATACGTAGCGTTATATTTAGCTTATATTAATTTATTAATAGTAATCTATTCTTATTAATTTTAAGGATACTATTATTAAAAATCTCTTTTATTTTTATATAATTACTTCTTCGATTTAAAGTATCTACTCTTCTATTTTCTTTATCTAGGATATAGTATATTTTAAATTTATATTAACCGAAGAGTTTAGACTATTATATTTATCTTCTATTAAATTACTTTATTATTATAAAGTATAGTAGATTTTTATAGTCTATAAAAATAGTTAATTCTAGTAATCTTTCGGCGTATACTCTCTATTATTCTAGTATAGCTATTATAGCTAGTAATTTTTTATTATAGATATCGTAGTTCTATTCTACTAGCGATAATTTCCTAGATATATATACTATCGGGTACTATTTACTATCGTATTATTATAGAAAGTATATATCTATAGCTAGATCTAACGAATCCGTTTCTATTTATAATAGTTTTATTAGATCGAATATTTTAAAAACTAGGTCTTTAATATATTCTTTTTTAAAATTTTTAAAAGTTTATTATTTTCTTTCTCCCTATTACTATTTATTAGTCTCTTTTATTAAAGCTATAAGAGCTAGAGCCCTTTTAGAATAGTTTTTTATAAACTTTTAGTTATAGTTTATAAATTCGAAAAAGTTTTAGATTTTTTTAATATTTACTAGTATTTCCTATTCTATAATAGCTTTTAGTTTACTAGGGTCGATATATAGCCCGTTTCGCCCTATAATAAATCCTAGGAAATCGACCTCTTTTTTATAGAATTCGTATTTTTCTAGTTTAAGGTATAAATCTTTCCTTTCTAGATATTTAAAAACTTTACTAATATATTATATATATTCTTTAAATATCTTAGAAAAAACTAGAATATTATTAAAGTAAGCGATAATAAATACGTCTAGATATTCTCTAAACGCGTTATTAATTATATTTTAATAGATTACCGGGGCGTTTATAAATCTGAACGGTATAACTATATATTTATAATAACTATACCGTATTCGGAAAGCTATTTTCTATTCTTTTCCGGCCTTTATCTATATAAAGTTATACGCTTCTCGAAGGTTAAGTTTAGTAAAGTATTTTATTCTAGAAAGTCTATTTTAAAGTTCGCTAATATTTAGTAGTAGATATCGGTTCTTAATTATAATATTATTTAGCTTCCGGTAATTAATATATAAACGGAATATTCTATCCTTTTTAGATATAAAGAAAATCAGGTATTCTACTAGTAATTAAGATTTCCTAATAAATCCCTTTTTTATATTTTTATCCAGATAACTATAGAGTATTTCGAGGTCCGTTATAGATAATAGATAGATAGATCTAAACGTAGGTTATTTACCTAGTTTAAATCTAATTTCGTAATCCTATATTTAATATTTAGATAGTACTTTTATAGTTATCTCTTTCTAAAATAAGTTTATCTAGTTTTTATATCTACCTAGAATCTTTCCTAATAGGTTTTCCTTTAATATTTTATTAGATAGTACAGGGTTCTCAAAAGATTTATAATTATCTTTTCTATTTCTATTTTATTAATCTAGCTAACTTCTACCGGTATCTAATAAGTCGGACCTAAATAGTTTTTAGTTATTTTTCTTCGAAGTTACGAGTTCGCGCTTCGTATTCTACTTTTTATCTACCCGGAAATACTACCTCGGCGTAAACTAGATACTTCCTACGTAGAAATATCGTTTAAAGCTAAATATTCTTTTCTTCTAGTCTACTACTAGATTATAATCTTTTAACCAAGGTATTCTAAATATAATATCGTAGCTAACTATTTAAACGATATTAAACTAGAGTTCCTTTTAGTACTAGTTAATTATTACCTAGAGCGGTATTATTTCTTCTATAACCTTTCTATTTCTATTTAGTATTTTATTTCTATTAATAACTATTAAGTTATATAGGTCTTTTTTCTTAGTTTAAAGGAATCTTTTTCTTTTAACTAAATTTTCTAATATAAAATTTCCGGTTACGCCTAAATTAATAAATACTTTAACTTTCTATAGTCCGTTATTAGTATCGATAATTATTTTAATCTCGAGTATATATATATAGCTAGCTAAAT